>QGSO01000312.1:0-144509 GCA_011037825.1 Carya cathayensis | reverse complement strand
TCTTGAGTGGGGGGGTGGGGGGGGTGGGGGGGGGGGGGGGGGGGCACCCAAACCAAGCTTCCTTGTTTCTTTATTTTTGTATACGTATTTTATCTATTTTTGTTTTTTGTTTTATATCATTTTAGCTCAATAAAATCAATGGTACTAAAAAGTGAGGATGCAGATATGATGCAACTGCAACATTTTAGACGATAATTATATCAAGAAATATTAGATACAGTTTTGATAAAAGTGAAATCCACAATTAAAAAATAAATTTTTTAACTTGGATCTCATATTTACCTTTTTTTTTTAAAAAAAGAAAAAAAGAAAACAAGTAGGTGAAATTTATACATCCTAAAACTTTATAAATCAATTTTCTGGTATCAAATGGCCTTTTCATTATTTGAGAAATTAAGATATTTTTAGAACAAAATTTTTTAAAAAAATGAAGAAGGAATGAAGACAGAAAATGGAATTATATATGTTGTACATAACTAAGCATGTTGGGTGTCATGTCAATGAAAGTTGACAGAAGAATTAAATTGAGAAGATTATAAAATTGAAACAATAAAATGATAAAGTTACACGGTTGTCCCAGCTCTCTCTCTCTCTCTCTCTCTCTCTCTCTAAGATGAGCATTCTTAGAGAAGCTAATCAAAAAGTCTTTCTTCAAAATCTCCAATCCCAAAACTTCTACCAATCTACGTTCCCTCCCTCCCAGCTTTATCCTCTCTTTTTCAAACACTCCTCCCTTTTTTTCTTCCCTAAAAAAGATTTGAAAACAAACCCATTCATAATGGCTACTCAACCAAAAATCAACAACTTCATTTCAAAAGCTGAATCTTTAGAATGGAAAGATTTAAACTTGGAGTCTGAGATAGAAGCAGCGGTATTTCTCTCGAAACATGCCCTCATCGGAAGAATCATTTCTTCAAAATCTCTGAATAAACCATCTTGCATGCAACTATCAGAGCTATTTGGAGTTTTGTTGCTGGCTGACCATCAAGGACCTTTATATCAGCACTTTTCGGTTCACATTTCCATCACAGTAAGAGAAAAATTGAGGGCACAAAGGCCCTGGAATATCAAAGGCTTTCATATGCTCATATGTGATTAGCATCCAAGTTTGAGCATTTAAGAGATTAATCTTACAATGTCTATCTTTCGGGTTCAAATCCATGGTCTTCCCTTAAAGTTGATAACTATTAGCAATGCACAAAAAATAGGCAATGTTCTGGGCAATTTGATCCAAGTGGAACAATCATCTAGTTTTGGAATTGTCCTTAGAAGATTCACAAGGGTTCAAGTCGAGATAAACGTTAATAAGCCACTACCTGAAGGATTTCCTTTAACTCGACCTAGAAAGCCAGCTACTTGGATATCTTTCAAATTTGAAAGACTATTCGATTTTTGTTACTGTTGTGTGTGTCTAGGTCATATCCAACATGCATGTCCCAACATGCAAGACCAACAAGAACAGTCTCCTTTCGACCCTTGGATGAGAGCTAAAAACAATGACACTAGGATGCATACTCCTTTTGAAGATCAACAAATAATGCAAGGTGGTAAATACTGAGGAATAATAACCATCTCTAATAACACCTCTAGCTAGCCAATACATAGTCAAGCTACCCAAGAGATTAGAGGTCCTTTATCTTGTAAGCCAAACAAAGGAAAGGGAAAATTGTATGCAGATTTACAAGAACCACACACAAGTCAAGATCAATGGTTATACTCAATGGCTTATAGTGGCCCAAGAGTCAATAATCAAGTTAAGCCCAGTGCAAGGTCTCAGTTCTTCAGAGGTAACCAATACTACATGAACATGGAGTACACACAATTATTGAGTGGGACATGTGGAAGCTTCTCAAGCTCATAGTTGAAGGAAAATGAGCTATTAAATGAAAGCCATGCAAGTCACTTCCAGCAAACAACATTAGAAGATACACCCTTCCCCCAAAAGGTAACATATGGTCCCCCCTTCAAGAAAACCATCATGAAAAATCCAGACTAGGGGCTTTAATGCTTCTAATAGATACTTCCCCTTTGACTGACAAGAAAAAGCACAAAATTCGAACAACCCCTCAAAAACAAATATCTACAAAAGTATCATAGCCTAATTTGATAATATCATGAGCCCAGATAGCCCAACTGAAAAGACCTCGCTTTCAATTTTGGTAAGCCCATCAGGAAGAGCATGTTTGGAAATAAAGCCAAAACCCATAGAGCTAACCCTTTCAAGAAAGCAAAGACCACCCATCAATGAACAAAAGGAAACAAGCCAAACCACTGCTCACTGGGACAAAATAGAAACTATTTCTATTACAAGGGCTTCACCAACGCACTTTGAAAAGAAAGAGAGTTCACAAAAGACACCAGTTTGGCTAAAAAGGAACAAGGAGATTCAAGCCAACTAGAAGAAACATCTGTCAAAGATTTAGCAAGATGAAAATCCAAAGAAAATGAGAAAGTCAACAACAAAATAGAGTAAGAAATGCCTATTACAAAGTTGGTTCAGCGGACAAAGAACAAAAGGATAGAGACATTGATCAAGCATACCAATAAGCCTCGCTATTCCCTTTACTATAAAATGGAGTAGTCAAAATCTGGTATTGTTTCTTAACCTCAGACTTTTAAGCTATCTTCAAATGATGATGAGGCCAATGTGGCAGGGCAAAAACTGCCACCAAATCAGAAATGAGGATCATATCTTGGAATTGTATAGGTATTGCTTAATCTCGTGCAATCAAAAAGTTAAAGGCAAATATCAGGATACACCAACCTGATGCAGTCTTCCCCTCGAAGACGCTTTTGGAGATGTAAATACTGTTGGTGTTGTTAATAGACTCGATTTCTTTAAGCATGTAAATATTCATGCATTAGGACGATGAGGTGGACTTTTGTTTATGTGGAAAAATGAATTGGATGTTGAACTAATTTACATGAATTTTAATATAATAGCTCTTTTGGTGTACTCGAGTCCTTCACATAATTCATGGTTAATCAGTTTGTTTATACTGCCCTACACAAAACAATTTGAAATGGAAATTCAAGACAACATGCATAATTTTGTCAAAAGACTTTAATGCTATAATAGGACAATATGAGAAATATGCAGGGAAACCTTATGCCAACACTTCCTCTCACATTGGGCTTAAAAGGTTTATGGATGATAATGAGATGGTTGATATATGATTTTCTAGACCAAAATACACGTGGAAAAATAATAGGCATGGATTGAGGAACATTAGAGAAAGAGTTGTTAGAGGAATTGCAAATCGACTATGGACTTTACTCTTTCCTAATGCAACTGTCCAAAACCTGCCTATGTATGCTTCAGACCATGCTCCTATGCTCTTAGACACCATGGGAAGCAGGAAAAACCAATCCAACTTTAAATTTGAGGAGTTCTAGATAAGAGATCCAACAAGCTAATTAGTCATCCAAAAAGCCTAGAAATCCGAGTTCCAAGGAACACCTGGATTCATCTTGACAAAAAGTAAAAAGAGGTGAAAACAGATTTAAAATCTTGAAATAAATACTATTTTGGGCACATCCAAACCTCAATAAAAAATGACTCAATCTCTCACGCTCATTCCGTCAAACAACCCTACCAATCAATCCATTCTCTCAAAAGACGAACTAAAAGGAAATCCCAATGAATAGCTAAAAGGGAAAGAAATCCTTTGGTGCCAAAATTCTAGACTCCAATAGCTCGCTACCACAGACCTTAACACAAAATTCGTCCATATGATTGCCACCATGAAAAGAAGAAAGAATTCAATTGAGAGTCTAAAAATAAACAACAATCAGTGGACCCCTGACACCACTGAAATTCAAAACAGATTCATGGATCATTTCAAGAACATTTACACCTCCACCAATCCTACATTCTCCTTTGAGCTTGAAGATTTATTTCTTCAAAAAATCTCTGATAATGACAATCAAATCCTTTGTGAAATTCCAAATGAAGAGGAAATCCTAGATACATTAAGGAAAACTACCCCATTAAAAACCCTTGGTTCAAATGGGTTTACTTGATTGTTCTATAAACATTTCTGGAACATAGTAAAACAGGATGTGATTGCTGCTATAAGAAACTTTTTCACTCATGTAAAACTTTTGAAAGAAATGAACCACACCCACATAGCCCTTAGCCCAAAAATAAAAAACCCAAACACTGTCCATCAATTCAGACCCATTAGTCTTTCAAATATTTGCTACAAAATAATTTAAAAAAGATTAGCAAACAGACTCAAAAAGATTATTCCAAAAATCATCTTATCCTATCAAACAACTTTTTAACCAAGAAGGGTGATTCATGAGAATACCATTATTGTACAAGAAGTTTTCCACCATCTCAAAAGGAAAAAAAGGAAAACAAAGGAAAAAGGAAAACAAGATCTAATGCATATCAAAATTGAGATGGGAAAGGCCTTTAATTTCATGGAATGAGAGTTATTAATTAAGATTCTCACTTGTCTAAGATTTCACTCTACTTGGATCAATTGGATAAAGGAGTGTATCTCTACAGTTACTTTCTCTGTTATCATCAATGGAGTCCCTAAATGTTTCTTTCATCCCTCAAGAGGTCTGAGACAGGGAGACCCACTGTCCCCTTTCTTTTTTTATTTATTTTTTATTTTTTATTTATTTTTTATCATTGGCACTGAAGTTCTTTCTCGTCTAATTGCTAGAGAAGAAAGTCTAGGTCTATTAAATGGTATTAATATAAGTAGAACTAGATCTATTCTAACACACTTACTTTTTGCTGATGATTTGATCCTCTTTGAAAAAATTACTACACAAAATGCCCAATCCTTTAAAAAATGCATAGAAAAATACTCAAATTGGTAAGGACAAAAAGTTCATTCTAGAAAATCTTCAATTCAATTAAGCCAGAACACACTTCCTCAAGAAAAAGATACATAAAAAATATATTGGGTTTCAAATATGCCAATTCCAAAATTAAATATCTAGGAATCCCTACTGCTTTCACTACCTCAAGAAAGACCTATTTTGATGAGATTCAAAAAAAGATAACTCAAAAACTTGCTGGGTGGAAAGCAAAACTCATTTCTCAAGCAAGTAGGACTACCTTGCTAAGATTTGTAGCAAGTGCTATTCCATCCTGCATCAGGTCAATCATATGGATCTCCCAGTCTATTTCCAAAAACATTGATAGATCTTTTATGAAATTTTGGTGGAGATTCAATCCAAACAAATCTCACAGTTTCACATCAAAAGCTTGAAAATCAATCTGTCAACCAAAATCTATGGGAGGTCTTGGATTAAGGTCTCAAACTTTAACAAAGCTCTCCTTTGGAAGTAAGTTGGCATATGATAAATGGGAGCAAATCCATTTGGAAGACAACTCTTGAGCACAAGTATCAAAAATACCTCTTATTCCTTGAAATTTCACCAAAAGTGTCTGACTCTTAGTTTTGGAAAGGCATTTTAAAACAAAGAGACCTCCTTAATAGCAATATTTGTCACCAAATAAACAATGAAACCAACGCTAGAGTATGGAGAGACCCTTGGATTCCAACTCAAATTAATTTTCTCCTCATCCCTTATTTTGAATCCATCAACAAAGACGCTGGTCTTTTGGTATCTGAACTAACTCTAGAGGAACCCAGAAGATAGAATGTCTTACTACTCCAAGCTCTTTTCCATCAGAACATAATAAATGAAATCTTAAAAATTCCTATGACCCAAAATAACTTCCATTCGAGCGGGGATGAGGTGATCTAGACTCAACATGCCTTAGGGATATTTTCAGTGAAGTTTGCTCATGCATCTCTAAATCTATTCTCTAATCAACATCAATCCACAATCAGTCCAACTACTTGGAGAAAGGTTTGGAAACTCAAAGTTTAGGATAGATTAAAGCTGCTTACTTGGAAAATCATGAACAATATCCTCCCCACCAAGTCCTTACTGAAAAAGTGTCTTCCATTGAGTGAAAACCAATTAAATTGCTCGATATGTGAGTCTAAAGAGGTCCCTCACTCATCTATTCCTAAGTTGCACATTCTCAAGAGTTTTGTGGAGACAATTTCCCTGGCTTGTAGATATCTTATGCTTTGCTCCTTGTGGGATCACAAACTGGATAAAATTCTTACTCAACCCTTCAAATTCCCACATCATACCCCCTTAGAAGAGTACTAGTTCCAAATCTTTGCCATCATTTCAATGGACAATATTTTGTTTCTTAAAACAAAATTGTACATGAGTCCATTAATCCCACACTAGACTAGTTTGTGACTGGGATATTAAAGAATTTTAAAGAATATTGTAATGTTTGAGGGCGATAAATAGCTAAATAATCCTGTGAATTGGAAGGCAATACCAAAAGGCCATTTTTACTAACATTTGATGTAGAAGTGAGGAACACAGGAAGCACTATAGCAACAGTTTGCAAGACAGTAGATGACTCTGTGGTCTTTGTAAATATCAGTTTTTTCAAATCTCATAATGCTAATCAAGGAGAAGCCACTGCGCTATATTTAGGCATTGAAGAAGCAAAAACTCAATTAAGGAAATAACAATTGGTGGAGATTCACAAGTGGTGATAAATGCAATTGAAAAACCAGAGAAATTTGCTGATTGGATAATTGAGCCTATAATTAGGGACACAAGAATACTTCTACAATATTTTGATAGTTGGAGCATTTGAAAAACACATCGAGATCACAATTGATGTGCGCATTATATTGCGCAATGAGCTGCTTCAAATTATATTTATAGAAGCATACTACTTCTTTCTCTCTCAATGTCTTTTAGATTTCTACACTGAAAAAGATCCACCTGAAGTAGTCTGTAACTATGGTAGCTAAACGACTACCTACTACAATTTCAATTTCAATGCAATCTTTTGACTTTAAAAAAAAAAAAAAAAGATAAAGTTACAAAAGCTTAAAAAAGTATATGTGTTTGGCACTTTGATCCAAAAAATTGACCAAGCTTTATTTGTAAACCAAGAAAATGAACTTTCAACGAAAGTCTTTATGATTCTGTCCTAGTCCACAACTATGGACTACTTAATAAAGTTATAAAAAAAAAACTATCATTAGGAAATTATTTAAAAAAAAAAACAATCTACAAACAAGAACAACAAATGCAATAAAAAATTCATTATTCACCAAACAACTGGCTATTGAACCACGACATGATGTGCATTGGCGCTGGCAAATAGCCTTGGAGGGATCAGGTTGTTTTGAAAGGTTTAAATTTTTTGGTTGAGCCTAGCTACCTCCTCTTTTTGGCTTTATAGTTTATACTGTTAGAGATAGATACGTACAATTTGCAGTAGCATGATAGAAATAATTTTCTAGATTGTTAAACATCTGTTTGATTTTTAAAGAGTGTGAAATCACTTATTCTCTCAATAATTTCACCTAGTATTTTTGTCTTGATACTATGTGAAATTATCAGTTATCTAAAAAAGTTAAGCTAATTAGAATATATAGATATATATTTTATTTTATTTACATTTTAACAAAGAGATATTATGAAGATTTCTCTCTTAAATTTCAATTTATTCATAATTATCCAAATAAGAAACAAGTTACATTTAAATTATAAAAGGCTTAAACTTCTCCCTACAAAACAATAATGAAACTTCTATGTCACATTTTTATACTCAATCGCATAGTCCATACCGCTTCCAAAGTTTAGCTAGATAGCATGGCCAATGATATTTGACCTATGACTGCATTCACCCTATATTGTGAGAACAATATATGGTATGATAATTCCAAAATTGCAAAGAATGGGTTAAAGAGTGTTATGTAGGTTAATGAAATCAATAAGCTCATGAGATTACGTGCATGTTTGAGATTGTGGTGGTTAATTTAACTTTTAGCTTAAGGTTTATAGTTGCAGAGTTTAAGTAATAAACACTATTATTTAAAATTTATTTATTGTTCGAAAACCATATTCCTCAAAACACTTTCGAAACATGTTATATTTGTTTGAAAACAAATTTAAAAAATATTTTTTGATGTAAAAATAACAAAAAAGATAATTTAAATTTTTAAAGATCACGACAAATCTTATAATAAAAAAACGACGATAGTAATCTAATAAAATTTTCAATAAATATAATAAAAAAAGGTCATTCAACGATTTTCAATATTTTCATCTATCAACAATTTTTTTTTTAAAAATATAACTGCGTTCTGTAATATCTGAAAAAGTATGATTTTCTTATAACATAGTTTTTAGCTCTTTTAATATTAAAAATTAATTTAATATATATTAATATAAAGTATTTTTAAATCTACTTAAACCTATATATATATATATATATATATATGCCATATATTGTGCTTTTATATTGTTGGTTTCGGAGCCATGAAAGTCATGCCATAGTGCCAATGTTAGAATCTAACAAGTAATGGAGAAACCGAGAAAGGGTTGAATAAAGCTATTCGGGAGCATTGTATGCATCACAGAAGCTGGTACGTCAAGTCCTCATACATATCCACATTTCCCCAATGTTTGAACTGGTCGTCCATCCCACGCGGACTCATTCAAGTCATACCACTGCACCTCGTAAACTAGGAATTCTACCTCTTAAACCCATTGACTATTATTTTCAAACTAATTATTCATTTTGAGGTATATTAATTTTGATATATATGTAACGTTAATTCTATTATTTATAAACATATTATATATGCTGAATATATGTTATATTTATTGTTAAAAGTATTATTCTATTATCAAATCAAGATATTAAAACATACTATTCACATAACTTAAATGATAAAATTTGATTTATAAAATTTAAATTATAAAATTGAGTTTTATTATGTACAAGTAAAGTCTCGTACTAATCTGCATATCAAAATTAATTCATTCATATTCAAAATTTAAATTAATATTTTTTTAAATAAAATCTACTTTTTAACCAATCATATTAGATTGATGCACATATTAATGTGCCTTGCGACTAGATTTTTCCTATAAAATTTAAATATTAAACATTGAAATGTTTCACCATTTAGTTTGAAAGTAATAACGTGATGGACAATACGTAGGAATTCTAGAAAGATTTAGAGATAACTTGGCTTGTTGGTTACATATTCAATGGAATTCTTTAAATTGGACGCAAAAATGTACGCGAAAAGGAATCCTCCAACCTTGCAGGATAAGGATTATGGGAAACCCTATTTTAATCCCCTCCGAAGAATTAGTAAAGGGGAATGAATGCAGAGACGTAACGCCATCAATTATGGATCGATCTGGTGTGTTCATGAACATGCCACCAACATTTTAGAGTCCAATTGTTTAATCCTTTCCATTAATGAACAACCGGCTCCAGCTGGATCCACCCAATACCGACATTTTTCACTTCCTCTATCAACGATCAAGATTCAAGTTAATAGCAAGGTCCCACGTACCCATCAACATATTTCGTACAGATCTTTTTTATTTTTTATATTTTCAATAGCGGCAACTAATATAAATATATAATTTGTTGCCAATTTTTTAGTCAAATATGGACAGGGTCTAGCACCTTCTTCCGTAGTAAACCAACGCTGACTCTACTCTTGGGTGGGTCCAGACTCTAGACAAGTCCAGGGTGTGCTGGTCTTTATCTTTGCATGCCTTTTGAAGTTTGACCTTTGAAGGGGGCGCACGGAGTCTCGGTCGCTTCCACGCATTTTCGGTGCTCACGCGTCTTATAATTACCAACCCAAGAAGGAAATCTCGTTCTACTCCTATAAATAAGCTTCCTTTTCCGTTCAAAATTGCAACCCAAGAAGCAAATCTAAGATTCTAAACTGCCATACAGAACTTTCCTTCGCCCCCAAGCCCTTCACAATATACGCAACCAACATCTACAGCTTTCTCTCAACAAAGAAAACTCCATCTTTTGGTTATTTGTTTCTTGTTCGATCTTGAAAACAGATCAAGTCATGAATTCCATGTTTAGTTCCTTCGACGCCATGTGTGCCGAGTTGTTGGGCCAGAAGGTGAGGGCCTCCTTCTCTTCTATCGCCAAGGGCAGTAGTAACGCCGCGGCCGCCGCCTCTAGCATCGATGCGAGCAAGAAGCAACAAGGAGATGCACAGCCACCACCGGCGTGTGCTAAGAAGGAGATCAGACCGCGGCAGAGGGTACCGCGATTCGCACCGGAGTTGGATGGGCTGAACTGCTTCGAGACCCTCGTTTCCCATTAGCTTTTGCCACGCTTGATGTTGAGCCATATGATCAATACGCTGTATGGCTGATAGAGATGTGAATATACAAATCACAGAACATAGATATTAGCAGAAACTTAAGATTTTATTATATTCTTTTAACGATTGATCCGGTTCTGAATCTCTGATTGATGGACCTCTGTTCTCTCGTTTATTACTTGGTTCTCCTTACAGTTTTGTAATAAATTTCTTCCTCGATTATAATATAATCTATCTTGATTCTTGATTCTATTTCCCTTATGTCCCAGATCAACCTTGATTTTATTTTTTCCCGTAATTACTACCGTTCAGCCAATCCTTGCCGCAAGTCTGCAACGATATCTGTTTTTGGCTCATACGGGCGGGAGTCATCATTTGACTATGAAAAAAATTATTAATTATATTTACGATCTTTTAAACACTTGTAAATATTTAATTAATCGAATTAAGTGTAGTATGTTCGAATTCAAGATTTCAAACAAACTCAAAGCACAGGCATAAATGGTTAGGCTCTGTGCACGCCAGTAGGGTCAAAGTCTAAACCGGTAAATTGGAGAATCGGCCTGAATCAGATTGGATTGGTTGGTTCACTTTTAAATCGGTCTGATTTGAGATAGGTTTTTACATTTTAAAATTTGGTCAAGCGTATGTTTGGATTGCTATAGGAAATATAAATTATAACTTTAAGACTTATAACTTATAACTTAACTAATAAGTTTTATTATTAAAAAGTTATTTACTATTTGGTAATCATATATTTAAAACACTTTCAAACATGTTACATATGTTTGAAAACAAATTAAAAAAGTACTTTCTAATGTAGAAATGACCATTATTTAAATTTTTAAAGATTATGATAATATTCTTAAAAGTTTAAAAGTTGTAATTATCTTAAAGTTGTATGGATAGTTTGTCCATTGAGAGTTTTTTTAAAATTTGAATTACGTTCCGCATTATTTGAAAAAGTACGTTTGAGGAAAAGTATCAATGATACTTTTCCTCAAACGTACTTTTTAGCTTATTTGAGATTAAAAGTACTTCAATATATAACATCCAAACGATCTAATTTTTTCATTAAAGAGTTTTTAAGAATATTTAAATATTTTTTAAGACTCTTACCGCAACTCCAAACAGACCCTAAATCCAATATGAAATCAGTTTTTAGCTTTTTGGCACAGGACCGGATCGATTTATAAAATATATAAAAAAAAAATTAATTTTAAATATTATATAAAATATTTTATATATGTATATATAATTTATATATATAATTATATAAGCAATATTTATATTTTATATATATTATATAAAATATATATATAAAAAATTAATTTTAAATATTATATAAAATATTTTATAAATGTATATATAATTTATATATATAATTATATAAGAAATCTTTATATATTATATATAATTATATATGAAATAATTTTATATTATAATTTATAACATAAAATTTTAATCTTAAATATAAATATATATAATTACATTGGCACTATATTAAAATCGAAAAACTGGACCGAATGAGACCGGAATTGGTAAAATCGAAAGTACTAGTTGATGAGGGTAATCGGTCCGGGATTGGTTCTTGATAATGTAAAATCGGTGTATATTAATTCGGTTCTAAAATTTATACAAAACTGGAAAAAAGGAGATCGGTTACACCCCTACACGCCAGCTAGCATGGATTAATGATATATTGTGTTTAGCATTTTGTAGGTTTCAAAAGGATATATATACGCAGTTTCGTAGGATAGAAATCCCTTCTTATGAAACGGCCTCATGGATAGAGATCCCTGGTTGTGAGTCCAAATGCTTCGCGTGATTGGATCAACAAGATTCTTACAATACAAAATTGACATCTAAAAAGTTCTACAATAATAGTTAATTTGTATGCATCCAATAGTGTTAAATTTCAGAAAGAATCACTCACAATTTACCCAATATAACACCTTCTGCTAATGCCTGATGAAAAAACAAACCAGCTAAATAAAAGAGGAAGTGAATTGAAAGCATTTAAGGGATGCACACATATTGGAATCAAATTGGGGTTTTTAAAAGAGGTTTTCATAGAAAGTAACCCTAATGGGTTTCCACCAAGATTTAACCAGAAAGCTTGAGAGATGCATTATCGATGGAAAGCATTTTGTTTTCTGAGTTTTTGAAATGTAAGAGAAATTTGAGTAGCAAACTCTCGAGGAACGTGAAATGGTTTTCGTTTTTCGAGCAATCTGCGTATGGATGGAAATGGGCTCCGCCTCTTTCTTTCTTCTTCCGCCTCACTAATAGTCATTAATAGTCACTTTGTTTCCCTCCATTTCCTCCCAATCTCCCTTGAGAATCCATGGCTTCCTCTAAAGGTAACCTCTTATCCTCCTCCTATGGAGCTGGGTCTTTGTGACCCCACAATCCTTGTCCTCGCTCTAAGGAGGTGGCCGTTAACCCTATTGTCGAGGGGGCATTTGCTCCTCGCTCGATTTTTTAAGGCCATCAATGGTCCTTAACTGTTTCCTGTTGCTAATTGGACTCTGCGAGGGATAATTCAACTTCCTAGACTCGGTGGCTCTTGGTTTTCCTGACCAGCCTCATGGACTTGTCGGCATGAGAGGTATGGTCATTTCTATTGCCTTGTATTTGGCCATATTTGTGATTGGGCTATGCTTGCACTTTGTACAACTCGTTCACGATATGCTAAATGTCTTGGGTCTTGCCCTGACCAAACTTGTGGCCAATGCCCAGTAGATTCTGATAGCCTGTTGCGTTCTCTGGCAAAAAATGTTGGAACCAAGGGTGATGAATATCATGACCTTATGGCTTGTGTATTCCTTTCTCTGCACAATTTTAGAGGCTTGGAAGGGAATCTTTATAGTTTTAGGGCTCATAACAAATTGGTCCAACTGGAGTGTAAATATTCCCACGCTAAGGATTGGTAGAGGAAAATTTTCTTCTTATCTAGTGATGGTTGGGAGTTTCCTACATATGAGGCAACGAATCAAGAGTTCCCCATTAAGGCTTCATGGAATCTAGTTCCGGATAAGCATGGTTTTGAGATCATCCTTTCTGACCGAGAGGAGGCTCGCATCCAGTTGGTACAAGCCTAGGTAGATCAGAACAATATTTCCACCTGGTTAGATGTCATTCTAACCCCCTCTAACATCAATAAATTTTTTATAGTGCCTAATAGGGAGCATGCTTTCTATCGCGAATTACTGGGCACCCCTGTGGGTTTCAACATTATCTCAGTTTGAACACTGGAATGAAATATTTTGGTATTGGTATGTACTAGAATTCCGTTTCGAGATTATATAATATTTTATTATATATATCATGTTTGTAAAAGAATAAATTATCAAACAAACATAATTCTATATGTCAAATAATATAAGACATTGAATTGCTATATTTTATGTAGGATTTGATTAAATTTCGTGTCTAAAAATTTACAAAATTTATGATCCTTGATTTAGTTAATTTATGAACAAATCCTCTATTAGGCACCATTAAATGCAATATAAATAAAAGTAAGTTTGCCTCTTAAGAACAAAATTGTGAGAGACATAGAGAGAGTAGAGAGACACCAAGGAATAAAGATGCAGTTTAACCTTTGGCTTGATTTGACTTTGATTTGATTGAGATGTGTAGAAGAAGCACTGATCGAGATGTGCAGTAGAAGCAACAGACTCTATTTCAATAGTGTAAAAGAAGAGAGGCTTTTTAACTGTACTGGAAAATGGAAATTACGTCTACCATTTAATACCTGCCAAAATATTTATTTCGGCTGGAATACAGAAAACCAATCGAAACACCAGAAAGAAATTGAAATTGACTGAAATTTAAGAAAAAATGGAATATCAATGATTCCCATACCGGCTTTTGTTCCGGAATTGACCGGCCTGTATGGAATGATTTTAAAAACTTGGCTCGATACCTCTCTTCGACACCATGAACCCAAGAAATTTGCCCGATTGTACCCTGAATGCATACTTCATCGGGTTGAGCTTCATCTGGTACTGGTGTAACATTCCAAAGGTTTCCCTTAGATCCTTCATATGTCGCTTGAACTCCATTCTTTTCACTAGCAGATCGTCCACATAAACGTTCATATTTCGGCCTCTTTGATGTTTGAACATCTTATTCACCAATCTCTGGTATGTTACCCTCGCATTTTGTAGGTAAAAAAGCATGACTTTGTAGCAATATAATCCCCGATCAGTTATAAAGGTCATCTTCTCTTGGTCGGCTTGTTCCATTCACATATGATTGTATGCTGAATAGGCATCGATAAAGGTTAACATTTTGTATCGTGCAGTCGTGTCGACAATCAGGTCTATCCATGAGAGAGGAAAACTAGGATTTGGACAGCCTTATTAAGGTATGGAAAGTCCACGCACATGTGCACTTCCCGTTGGACTTTCTTACCAACACCACTTTTGACAACCACTTAGGATATTGAGTTTCTCTGATGCATTCAGCTGCCAACAGTCGGTCTACGTCTTCTACAATCACCTTATACTTCTTGGAGTTAAAACTTCTTCTCTTCTGCCTAACTAGTCGTGAGCCTCGATTGACGCCTGTGCTCTATAACCTCCTTGCGAATCTCGGGCATGTCGACGTCCTTGTGCTTGGTAAAGAGCTATTTCAGTTATCGCCTTTCACTACTTGCTATTCTGGTCTCAATCTTCACAGTGTTCTCTGTTTTGGCTAAATCGAGGCTGACAAGCTCCAAGGACTCATCCGCTTCCCTTTGCCTCAAAGCGTCTTCGTCCCTTGTCTCTACCTCGGTCATTAATACTTTTGGTGGTGGTGGAGGGACCTCGGTATTGTCTTCTCGCAATTCAACCACTTTCACTTCTCCTTCTCTTTGTCTGAGTTCATAGACGTAACACTCTTAAGTGAATACCTGTTCGCCACAAACTTCTCCAATTTCTTATTCCATGGGGAACGTTGTCCTCAAGTGATATGCGTACTTGATCGCCCGTAGGGCGTTTAACGTAGGCCGACCAATGATAGTGTTGTATGCTGATTGGGTCCTCACCACGATGAAGTTTGTCATGGTGGTAGCAATGTGGGGTTTTGCCCCTACTAACACTGGTAATGTGATGGACCTCATGGGTTACATTGCTTCCCTAATGAACCCTTTTAATGTAGTCGGTGCTGGACGTAGGTTTATGCTAATTCCCATTCTTGCAAACGTGTCCCAGAACAA
Source organism: Carya cathayensis (assembly GCA_011037825.1). NCBI lineage: Eukaryota > Viridiplantae > Streptophyta > Magnoliopsida > Fagales > Juglandaceae > Carya > Carya cathayensis. The sequence goes on along the minus strand of QGSO01000312.1, from coordinate 129,125 downwards.
GATGTCGGCATAACTTCCAATATCAATCAATATCCTCCATGTGGTGTAGTTTGCCACTAACATTGTCACCATCAGCGCATCGTTGTGTGGGTAGACTACTACTCTGCAAACGTCATCGTCAAAAGAGATGGTGGCTGAGACTTGTATCCAAGGTTGTTTGACCGATCTTCCAACACTGTATACTTCCTCGTACTTGCCCCACCTAGCATATGCTTTCCTTACAGAGAAAGTGGGGCCACCCTTGGCGTATCCCCCAGTGATTGTTCGTATCTCACCTAGAGGTGGATTCTCTTGATGTACGTGCTACTAGGATGCCGATCTTGCGGTTCCAAGATGTTGCCCAGATGACTAATACAAGAGGGGGTGTAAATTGGGTTGTATTTAAAAATTAAAAATTATAAATCAAATATACCATATAAAATATAAACAAAATATGAAGCAGTAATAAATATAAAGAGTAAGAGTAAGAGTAAGAGAGAAGCAAACTCAGTATGTTAACGAAGTTCGGCTCCACTGCCTACATCTTCGCCTCAAGCTACCCCTTGAGGATCCCCAAATTCATTATTCATTCTCCTTCAGGTGGAGATAGAAACTTATTACACATTTGAACAACACTACTACAAAGGATCCGTGTAGAACACCCTCTACACTTGCAATCACCTTACACGTGGTGATTCAACTATTTCTTGTGAAGAACATTTTCTACACGCATAAGGGTTATATACACCCTTTTACCGATACAAGAACTGATAATGAGTAGGTTATCAGAGAACACTCCTCAATGAGTGAAATAAGAATAATACAGTGCAAACTATATATCTCTCAAAATGAACAAGGGTTAAGGCTCAATGATTAGAGAAGAGAGAATGAAAGGTTTGAATGAATGTTGTATGCTCTTGATGTTGTGAATATGAAGCTCTAAAATAATCTATTTATAAGCATATGAGACTTCATATTCAAATTTAAAAAGATTCACATGTCAAAGACAACACCATTCACTTTTTAAAAAATTCAAATAAAAGTTTTTTTTTTCATTTGTCAAAGACAACATCATTCACTTTTAAAAAAATTTCAAACTTAATCTTTTTTATTTTTCACATATGACAAAAGGAGTACACTTTACTTTTCAAAAATTTTAAACAAAATCATCTACCTTTTACATAAGTCAAAAAGAGTATAAATCACTTTTAAAAATATTCAAATAAAGCATGCACATGTGAAAGATTGGAATCAATCATTTTTAATATTTTTAAAATTCTCAAACAAAATTATCTACTTTTTGCATAAGTAAAAAAAAAATAATCACTTTTGAAAATATTCAAATAAAGCATGCACATGTGAAAGATGACAATCAATCATCTTTAATATTTTCAACATTCAAACATTTAATCATGTCATGCACATGTGAAAGATGACAATCAATCATCTTTCAAAATTTTCAAATTTAATTTTCAAAATATTCATGCACATGTGAAAAATGTATTTTAATGATTTATGATAAAATATTAATTTTGAGCCTTAATCGTAATTTTGAATTTTTAAGAGATTTACAACATTACTCTATGAGTTTTAATGTGAATTTGTTCCCTTCTTACTCATGCTTGGTTCCTTGATGTGCTTGACTTTATTATGTAGACAACTTGAGATTGAGACTCTTTTATTATTTGAATTAATTTATTATCATCAAAATCCATGTGTAAATATATAATTACACGAAACTTGAAACATTGGGTTCAGCACAAGGATATCCTCTCTCTTTTTGGTGAACTCCTCCTTCTTGGGCTTTCACTTCATTGTCGCTTATGCTCCTACTTCCTATCCCCTGAATGCCGTGGTGTAGCTTTCCGAGCAACAATGAGCTCTAACTCGCCATTGCCCCTAATCTCCTCGATCTTTTGTTTTAGCGTGTGGCAATCTTCGGTTCTGTGCCCACTTGCATTGTGGTACTTGCAGTACTTATGGGCCTGTTGCTCCTGCTCCTCGCCACCCTTGGCTTCTTTGGTGGTCTTGGGCATGCACACTAGAGTAGTGTATGTGAGTGCCAATGTGATGCCCAGTGTGAGTGTCTCGCATTCCTTCGTGTTGGCCTCTCCTCACCTTTGGACCTCCCTCTCAATCTTTTTTCGAATCCCCTTTTACCACCCATTCCTCCTTCTGTTCCCATCTAGCTGTTAAGGCAAGTGTGTATCCTTGGCATTGACGAAATCATTTACCCTGTCCATGAATTCTCGTAGAGTGGAAGAGGTCTTCTTTGCCAACTTAGCCATAAAGGGGCTTGTCAGCCAAATGCCCTCGAGCAGAGTAGCTAACATGATTTTCTCATTTTGGTTGTTGGCTGTAATTTTCTCCCTATTGAACCACTTTAGATATGCCTTCAAACTCTCATCTTCCCTTCGTTTCATGGTCAATAGGTAGGCTACTGGTCTCCTTCACCTTCGACTAGCCATAAATTGGGTTAAGAACTGTTTGCCCAGTTCCTCAAAACTGTCGATGGAGCCTAGCTGGAGCGCTCTAAAACATCATCGAGCCATTCCCTTCAAAGTCAAAGGGAAAGCCCTACATGCGATCTCCCTAAAAAACTCGTGAAGCGTCATGTGAGTTTTAAATATCTCCAAATGTTCCACTGTGTCTTTGGATCCATTGTACATGTCTATTGCAGGAACTTTGAACTATGACGATAATGGTACTGCCATGATTTCTGCACTATACGGCAAATTGGTGCTAGTTAGCAACTGATTGACCGAGGTAGATGTCCCTATCTTCTTGGCCATTTCCTCATATTTATCCGTCAGACTGTGCATGTCATTATGCATCTTTTTCGTCTCTTCATTTTCTTGGGGAGGTTTGCTTGCTATCGTGCTATGTGCTTCTATCTCGATCCTATCGACCTAGATGGCTACTGTTTCCTCCCCTGATGGCCTATTCTTCGCTTTGAGGGCCTCATTCTCTTTCTGCAGCGACTCTACCTCAATGGTGAGTTTCCTCACAATTTCCTCCATCTCTACGAGCCTCCGTTCCATATTTCTTAATGACACATCCTGGTCTCTAGTTGCTTGAGATCGAGTGGTGGTGGGCATGTGAAAAGCACACTGGTTGTTGGACAAAGGAATCTCACAAACAGTTCCAACTGTTATGGACGTATTTAACAGCTTCACACACATTATCAGCTGCAACCAAAAAGGAATAAGGCTTGGGGATTTAAGGTAACACCTTTGATACCTAAGTCAATAAAGATTATGGAGATTTCTCTAGTAATTAATTCAGATGGGTCCCGCTGTCATCCTAGATGGTATAAATAAAATCCACGATGCTTTCTATTGTTATATGATAATTGTTTCACCAATTATTTGAAATTCAAGCCACAAGATATTAGGGCTTAGCTTTTTTCAAATAAGTTGATAGTTTTTCTCTCAAAGTTCTTAGGTGGTTATTCTTTCAGTGTTAACCTCTTATATGCTTGAAATGGACCATGCCCTTGATTGATTGGATTACTGGGCTGCGTTATAGTTCAGGCCCACGGTACGACCTGACACGCCCATGGAAGAGGATTAAACCTCTTCCACTCTCCCATCAAGATTATGAAAAAAAATATAGTCACCAAAGCAGTGCATGCAACAAATTCACGAGGCCACGAACGCCCAAGTGAAGCAGTGCATGCAAAAAATTCACTGAGGGGGATGAAATTTCATTGTACCAAATCATTTTTTTTCCTTCCTTATGTAAAAAAATAGGGAAATAGAGACATTTAATACATATTATTTTAGCTGCAATTTCATTTGGCTCATCAAGTGAGGTCCACCATTTAAAAAGTAATTTTTTCATATGAATGTCAGATTTATTCATATTTTTCAAAAAGAGTGCACGATACTTGCATACCTTAAAAATATAAATATTATTTCTAGTAAAATAAATGGATACATATGTACATTGACTCTGATATAATAGAAAGGCAGTAAAATAAATACCATCACGGTTAAGACTGTTCAAAACTTGTCAATTCTTGAGAAGCACAAGAGATAGTATTAGCTCATGGGACTCGCACGCCAGTTATGTTGTGGTGTAAATAGTCGAATCTTTGACAATTTGAGGCTGGGTGGAACCTAATAGAGCTGCACATGAAGCCCGCGAGCCAGTTTGGGCCTGCGTGATGCCCACACACATGATGTACAACTTACTTTATGTTAAAGATTATCGGCTTAAGAATTTGGTGATGGGGTGCATGCTACTCATAAATGTTTCAAAGATGGTAAATCGGACATTTTTCTTTATAGAAGGAAAAAAGGACAAAAAACTCTTATAAAACTAACTTTTAAGCTTTTGAAAGGGAAAGTAGAAGGAAGAGGAGAGAAAGAGGAGTAGGAGCTCCTCCATACTCAATTAGCATTCGCAGAAGGGTGGTTGTTATGGATTTAGAGAGAGAGAGAGAGAGAGAGAGAGGAGATATGATTTTGTGCTCATTTTAACTACAAAATTAATTTCCTTAATCGGATTAGCAATTATGTTATAGAATTGGGTTTGGATTATGTGTAAGTCAACTAGTATTTGTCATCAATAATTAAAGATAAATGCTACAAAGAAACATTATACGACACACATCCACATAACCAATATATGATTTGTTATTCTATTTAAACACATACATATTTAAGTATTAAGATAGAAATATAAAAATGACAAATTACATATTGATTAGGTGGAGGTGTGTGATGTAAGACTTCTATATAGAATTTCTCATAATTAAATGGATCCTACACGTAACTTGAAAAAGTTTGTTTTTTACAAGGGTTTCGTAAATGCTCAACCAAAAAAACTACAATTTCTATTTCTAATGAATAATTCTTGATGCAGTCCCCAATTAGGGACTGCCTGCGCATGAAATGAAACAATTCGTTTCATCTTAAATGAAACGAATCGTTTACATTCCTCATTAGAAGCCCTGAATCCCCTCCCCTTTCCCTGGGAAACCCTAATCCTTAAAGATATAAATAAGATAAAAGACAAAAGGTTGAAACTCATTCAATACTTTCTTCTTCAATCACATCTCCTTCCACTTAGTAAGGGTTGTCTAAACCCTAGTTCCTTAACACCTTCCCCTCCCTCTTTTCAAGCCCCGAATCCCTTCCCCAAAATCTAGGACTCTATTCAAAACCCATTCTTGATTCACGAAACCCATTGTACCAACATGACCAAATGAGCTTTAAAACCCATTCTTGATTCACGACCGATTAAGCTTCGAAATCCATAACCTTGATTCACGACCAATTGAGCTTTGAAACCCATTCTCTCCCTTCCCACTTGATGCTTAACAACTTCTTCAAGAGAAAAGGAAAATAATAATGTTTCTGAAACCCTTTTGGCAGGTAGGTCAATCTTTTTGTCTTTGCAGTTCATTTCCACAAATTCTGTTATTTTTTAATTTCTTAATACTTGAACTATTTTTCTACTTCAAGGGATAGGAGATTAGGAAGCTGGTGTATGAATGAATTGATTGGATAAACAAGCAAATAGGAAGGTATGAATTAATTACTTCTATTTATTATTGAAGGTAATATATTTTAGAATATGTTTTACTCAAAGCAAGTATCATGTTGGAATACGCTTCTTCAATGTTGGGACATATGTGATTTATATATGTAACTTCGATGGTTTTCATATCCTATGTTTTTGGAAGATCTTATATATATATATAGTTATATGCATAAATCCTACGCATGGTGAATTAGTCCTCAAATGAAGAGTTCAAAGTAAGCACAATAATAGTACAATATTAGCTACTGCATCTTTTTCTTGCAATCTGCTTATGTTGTGCATTGCCATCTAAGGAACAACATAGAATAATAGTACAAAATCAAGTGATGAATGAAGCTATCATTAGTGCTCGTGCACAATTACACACATAGACCTTTCCTTTTATGTTACTTTATTCATACATGCTTGGAAGTGAAAAGTGCAAGGGTTTTAGACCAAGTGGTTTGTTCTCCTGTCTCTCTCTTTCCCTCCCCCCCCCCCCCCCCCCCTCCCAAAAAAAAATCCCACAACCGTAGCAAGATTTGGATTGTAAAATAATTTTAAAAATAAGTTTTTTTGCAAATCAAATCTTGTGATATCATGCAAATATAATTTTTCCTTTTTTCCTTTTTCTTGAAATTATCATATTGTCTCTTGTCCAGAATACTAGATCTAACCTTTTTGTAATGATTCTTGGTAATGACCTTTTTGTAGTATGAATAACTAGTCAAACTACATCTAACCTCAAAAACTTGTTAAGATAAGGTCTTATTCATAAATATATTCAATGTTGTGTTCACAACTTCAATAGATAAATTCACTTGTTTATGTGTGACTTTAGAATGAAGAGGTGAAATGGTAAAAAACTGTATATTCAGGATAATCATATTTGGTTCTCATGCATCCAAATGTGGATTGAAATAAGTTGAACTTGGAATACTGTTTGGATATGCAGTATTTTAGTTATTTGATCCCTTACAATATCACATAATGAAACTTATTAACTAGCATAGTTTGTTGTGCCTTTTAATGAAGTTTTATAAATGAAGTTTTATAACTTATAGATAAAAAGATCATAGTGAAACGTATTAACTAGAATACTACAAATTTTAAATTTTTGCAACTGATTGTAAGGTTCTTTTACAAAATTTGATGAAAAAACTAGATATTGGCCCTGGTAGTATAAAAATAGATCAGGACCAATATCCGTCTTTTAAACTTAATTTTAACTTGATAATCTAAAACTGATAGGTAAAAATTACACTTTGTCTAGTATAGTAATAATGCTTACCATTAGTTGTTTGAAAGGTGTTTGTGTTGCCTAATTGCAATGTCTTCATCACAATCATATTCATTATATTCTTTAGCTGATCGTTGTTCAGGGACCACTCCAAAATTTTTATGTGGGTTGATAGCACATCTCAAATTTACGAATACCTCAAGAAATCCAAGAAGACCTTTTTTTTCCTGTCCAAAGTACAATAAAGAGGTTATTGCTAACAACTCTTCTTGGTGTTACTTTTAATTTCCTATAATGTTGAATTACATGTCTCAATTTCCTACAATGATTTCTGAAAGTCATTTGTTGCAAGGAAAACCATACTGCAACTACTTTTTATGGATTGATATTGAAGAATACAGTAAAAGTTCAGTTGCCAAGGAAAAATATCTCTGGTAGAAAGAGGGAAAAGTCCAACAAAGAGAAGAACTCCAAAAAGGAGAAGAAAAACTCCAACATGCAAAGGAAGATCTAGAAAAGAGAAGAAGACATCCAAAAGAGAGTGTTGATTCTTCTTAATTATCAAGAATAATTTGAAAGTCAAATTAAATAAATTAGTCGTACATGTATGCTACTCTATGTGTATTGGAGACTTTCAATTTTAATCTCATGTTGGTTGAGAGGATCAAGATCAAATGAAGATTAATGTTGTTTAAATAATAAAAACTGTAAATAATAAAAATAAACATCGTGCAAGAATATAAATTTAAAAGAAAAATAAAAAACTACCAATAGTAGAAATATAACTTCCATTCTTCATTAAAGAGCATAACTTCACATTATAGTCATACAATTCATCCATTGATTTGAAAATACATCATCAAAATCTCGAAATCCAAAACTATAACAAGACTTGCCTCTTCTATACAAGATCAAATACATCAATTCAACCAAACTCGAAATACATGTTTTTATCCAGTATAATCAAAACAACAAGACTCCAAATCATCAAATGAGGAAGCTCGCATCTTCTATAGAGCAATAGAAACAAAATTGTTTCCTCAATTGTTGAGAAAAGCATGATGTTGAGGATCCATATGTAACACGTCATCCATTTGTAAAAATCACAACTAAAAATCACAACTGCATACCAGTGAAATAATAATTTGTCGTGAGCAAGGCAATAACAACTCATTTGTGAAAGCTGAAGTGTCACTCGTAATCACCTCATCTTCCATTTTTATCCTTGTATACATTTGAACACATACATTTTCTTAAATGAGTAATTAAAACTTATAATTTGCATAAATACAAATGAAATATATTTCTTCTCTTTCTATTGCCACCTATTTTAGATTAGTTACTTTTAGTGCAATTCTTGCCCATAAACTTCTCTATTGGAGGTACCATTCTCTTCAATAGGAGCCTCCCTTTGCCTCTAACAATGTGAGGACTCAATTTTTTTTAACTTCCAATTTCAACATCATATTCCTAAGTACTAGCATTCACAAGTGCGGGCGGGGGATTTGCTTTTGTATAAATCAAATTTATTGCCCCTAACTTTTGTGTCATATATGCTGTACTATCATCACATTTTGTGTCATTTACAACGACTTCGTAGCATAACTTAATCAATATAGAGTACATTCTAGCAGCTAGTTTACCACTCAAATCATCGTAATTGCTCTGAATGAGAGTATACCTATGCTTAATGTCCTTCCTCCATCTGTCCATAATGCCTCTCATCTCAACTAGGCAACACATGCACATCACTTCACACTCATCCTAATTGAAGTATACCCAATATGGAATCCGCTTGATGAACTCCTCGACTTATAGTTGGTGATTAACTTGATATGTCAAAATCGTCCATCCTATCTTGATAAGAAAAAAAATGGGAATATATAATCCCTAGGACTTGAGCTATTCTTTCATAAACTTAGAGTTAGTATACAATTCTTGAAATTACTTTTCCATAGGTAAATGTATAACACATGGGATTATGCAGTTGAATAATTGAAAGTCTGCAGCCATCTCAATCTCTACTTTCTTGCTTAGTACATTGTCAAACTGATCAATGAACTCTTTCAATGTGGTCCTTGAATGCACAGTACCATAAAAAAATGCATTCATGCTTTCACTTTTCTGAGTTGTGCTCATCTCAACCCAAAATATATCTTTTAGATATACAAGAATCCAATACATTTGCTCATTATACAGACTTTAAAGTTATACATAGTCGCGCAAATTGTAAATATCAAGCAACACCTCCCAAGAGGTCCCAAACTTGTCGAGAGTCTAACAATCATAAACATATTCATGCAATGCAGTCTTCAAACCATAGTTGTATTGGGACTCTGAACCCAACTTCTCATGTAGTTTTCATAGTATATGCTGCAAGCAATATATGTGTCAGGTGTTTGGAAAAACTATTTCATAGCATTTTTCATGGCCTTGTTTTGATCAGTGACGATAGCTTTGGGAGCTCTCTCATCCATGCATCTCAACCAAGTTTCAAATAACCAGACAAACGTTTCAATATTTTCACTTGATATCAAACTTGCTCCAAACAGAATGGCATACCATATCGATTTGTTAGATACGTTGTATTAAATGTCACAACGTCCCCAAAATATCCATATGTTGCTCTGTTATGTGCATCAGCCGAAAAAATAATTTTTAATCTTCCAATGTCATCCAAATCTATCAAAGAGTAAAAACCTTCATTCTTATACTGCATTATTTCAAAATACCCACGAAGTGCTCCTCCTTTGCCAAGTCTAAAGTGACAAGTTTTGTCAATATAATTTCGTGTATCTTTCTCAATAAATGAAAGTTTTTCGAATCCACCAACCTCGACATCCAAACTTTTAACCATACTTATATCTACCTTGTCATTAATGTTTAGCTGCCTCTTAACAAAATTATCAATAGCTTGATTACATCTAAAGAATCTTGGCTTTCTTGGATTTACGCCATGGTTGTGTGCATTCTCAATAGTATTTATGCACAATACCCTACCAACCAAGATTGCATTAATCATCGCCTTACAATCAGTATTCATTGTTGAACGTGGTTTACGAGATTCGTAGTATGATTCATTTCCTTCCCATGGGGCGCACAACCAAGTGTTATCTAATACTCTCATCCTGATCCCTTTTACTTCATTAAGTCATTATTTCAAACCCAACTTATTTTTCATATTTTTTATAGTACTCAATGAGTTCTTGCTCAATTGTAAAAAATATCTCAGTCGTTGACTCTGAACCCTCCTCATCATCATTCCCTGGAGTTGACTCTAACACCTCCTCATCAGCATTAGAGTTCGATGTCGGCTCTAAAACCTTCTCATCAACATTCACAAGCGTATTTGGATGAGTACTGCTTTCAGAAGAAAACAACGATCGCTTAGTAGATAAAATGGGTTCAACCATCTTTTTTCATTTGATTATTTTTGCTACTTTTTTTTCTTCCTATTCATAACAAAAAAGAAATTCGTGGGTTCTAGTTCTTACACACAGTCTGTTTGTAATAATAAAGATGAGAAAAATTTAATTGCATATGTATACGTATCTAATTGCATATGAATAATGTTCAATATCCTAATATATAAATCTGTCAACCAAAAGAAATGTAAAAGAAAATTAACAGCAAAACGAAGGAAGGACGGCATAAAAGCTTAATAAAAGATTTAAACGTTATGTACACTAGTTATCTTATAAAAAAACAAGTTATGCTACGAATGAACAACAAATGCAGCAGAATATCCTATTTACAATAATAATATTTTACACAATAATGCTACGATTAGCAACTTATGTGATTATATTCCATATGCCCATATAAATAGCATAGCTTAATCACAATGCCCATATAATAGACTTGGAATTATTATTCTGGGATAGCTTAATCACTTTATTGTGAGATTATTTACACAATAAATAGTATAGCTTGATCACCATGCCCAAATAAATTTATACAATAATGTTCATTATATCCCATAAATAAATATGCCAAATAAAAAAATCTAAAAAAAATTTAAAAAAATGAAGGTTTGTTAAGAGGTTTTATGCGGTCAGCGGCCGATGGTGGTGGAGGAGAAGTTGACATCGATTATGGCAGATGGAGCTTGAAGAGTGGTCGACGATGTTGGAGTTTAACACTGGAGACAGTTCTGGGCAGAGAGTTTTGTCGAAGGGGAGAGAGGAATCGCTGGAGAGAAGGAAAAATAGACTTAGGGGCATTTTTGACATTTAACCAAAATTGTAGTGGAAATGACAAAAAGACCTATTTCGTGCACACGTTAGGGCTGGGCAAACAGGCTGGGTTTTTTTTTGTTCCAGTTACGGGCATCGGCCCTGGAAAAACCCAGCTGGTGACCAGTTTTTAAAACCCGGGTGTTCCTAGGCCGGGTACCTGATTTAAAACCCGGTACCCGGGTTTTTTTTTTTAAACCTAAACCCAGTGCCAAAACGACACCGTTTTGGCCTGGGTTATTACCTCCTTTCCCGATTCCCCCCCAATCTCTCTCTCTCTCTCTCAACGAATCTGATTACCCCAGAAACCCTAGCCTCAACCAGTCGTTGCCGTCAACCAGTCGTCACCATCATCCCGTCGTCGCTTTCATCTGTCATCCTCAGAAACACTACAAATCAGGTTAGTTTTTTATTAACTCATCTTCCATTTCGGTTCTTTAGTTTATTATGTGGTTTTTTTAGTGGGTATTATTTGTTTGGTTGTCATTTGTTTTTGGGTGTGATTTATTTTTGGGTGTGATTTTGGTTAGAAAACTTGTATATAAATAACATAACAATGGTCTCTTTAAATTTATTTTTATTATTGACATAGGTATCACCGAGAGGCTTTTCTAATTCCTAGTTTTGAAATTTTCTCAAATTTGTAAGGAAATAGCTAGATAACTGAAAAAGAAAACATTGATATTAGAAATTAATTCATCTACGAAGACATCCCTTCAAAAACTTAGGTGGAAATCAGAACTCTCTTTCTTCAGAGCTGGAAACCAGAACTTGTTTCATGTATAGTTGCTTCCATAATACCCTAATCTGCAATTGTAAAGAACCACAGGTCTCTCATTTCAATTTTTAGCTTTGTAGCTTGACAAAAATTACTACTAATTCTATAGTATTATTATAGAAGTGGATTCCTGGACAATTGTTGAAGATACTAAAAAAGGGAATGCGTCTTTATCTTCACATGGGCCTCTTGTTTTGGAAATAGTTTGACTACTACACTTGTTCTCAGTTTTTGAAATCTCACATGTGGGAAGACCTACACATGTGAGATTTCGAAACATAAAATTTAAGTGTCAAAACAGAATAGATAAGCAACTCACAGTCTCTAGGAAATTAAGTGTCCCAAAGAAATGTCTAGCTAAATAGTGTAATAAACAAGAATGTATTGTTTGCTTTGGCGGTTAATTGTATGACCATGGGGAAGATACCCAGATTTCACTGATATATTAATTAAAAAAACTGTTGACATTGTCATACTTGTGTTTTAATCTCCATGCTAACTTGAATGGTAGTAATTTTTCTATTTGTGTTTTAATTTCCTACTTTTTTATTATTATTATTTTGTTGTAACTTTAACAGATGGAAGAAGATTCTGTGAGTTGTAATGTCGGTACAATCAAAGGGGTTGGCGACTCCTCTTCTATTCCATTGGATGTAGAGGAGCTTGAGACTCTTCCAACCCCTTCTTCATCCACACATACACGACAACCTACCTGTTCCATTCCATCTTTACCCAAGAAATCCAAAAAGACACCTAGCAACCAATTTGTGGTATGGGATCACTATACTAGAGTGCAACCTATTGACCCCGATAACCCAAAAGCTCAGTGCAATTATTGCTCTAAGCTATACAGTTGCCACTACAAAAATGACACTTCATCTATGTTACACCACCTACAGAATGCATGTGAAACTTCCTCTCTTAGAGTTAAAAGAGTTGAAAGAAGTCAATTCTCTAGTGTTAAAAGAGATGCGGAGGGAAGAGTGTATAGTCCACAAGGCCTAGTGAAGTACGATGCAGAAAAACTTAGGGTGTCAACCGCTAAGTATTTTATTAGATGCGAATTGCCTTTTAGGCTTGTGGAGCATGAAGGTTTTATTGAATATGTAACGGATTTAGAGTCTCGATTTACTTTGCCATCCCGAGCTACTTTAAAAAGGGATTGTATTAAATTGTATACCGAAGAGAAGATACAGCTAAAAAAATTGTTGGATGATCAAAGAATTTGCCTTACCACCGATACTTGGACGTCGGTGCAAAATCTGAACGACATGTGCATTACCACACATTTATTGATTGCAATTGGAGATTGCACAAAAAAATACTNTTTTCTAATTCCTAGTTTTGAAATTTTCTCAAATTTGTAAGGAAATAGCTAGATAACTGAAAAAGAAAACATTGATATTATAAATTAATTCATCTACGAAGACATCCCTTCAAAAACTTAGGTGGAAATCAGAACTCTCTTTCTTCAGAGCTAGAAATTAGAACTTGTTTCATGTATAGTTGCTTCCATAATACCCTAATCTCCAATTGTAAAGAACCACAGGTCTCTCATTTCAATTTTTAGCTTTGTAGCTTGACAAAAATTACTACTAATTCTATAGTATTATTATAGAAGTGGATTCCTGGACAATTGTTGAAGATACTAAAAAAGGGAATGCGTCTTTATCTTCACATGGGCCTCTTGTTTTGGAAATAGTTTGACTACTACACTTGTTCTCAGTTTTTGAAATCTCACATGTGGTAAGATCTACACATGTGAGATTTCAAAACAAAAAATTTAAGTGTCAAAACAGAATAGATAAGCAACTCATAGTCTCTAGGAAATTAAGTGTCCCAAAGAAATGTCTAGCTAAATAGTGTAATAAACAAGAATGTATTGTTTGCTTTGGCGGTTAATTGTATGACCATGGGGAAGATACCCAGATTTCACTGATATATTAATTAAAAAAACTGTTGACATTGTCATACTTGTGTTTTAATCTCCATGCTAACTTGAATGGTAGTAATTTTTCTACTTGTGTTTTAATTTCCTGCTTTTTTTATTTTTATTTTGTTGTAACTTTAACAGATGGAAGAAGATTCTGTGAGTTGTAATGTCGGTACAACCAAAGGGGTTGGCGACTCCTCTTATATTCCATTGGATGTAGAGGAGCTTGGGACTCTTCCAACCCCTTCTTCATCCACACATACACGACAACCTACCTGTTCCATTCCATCTTTACCCAAGAAATCCAAAAAAACACCTAGCAACCAATCTGTGATATGGGAACACTATACTAGAGTGCAACCTATTGACCCCGATAACCCAAAAGCTCAGTGCAATTATTGCTCTAAGCTATACAGTTGCCACTACAAAAATGGCACTTCATCTATGTTACACCACCTACAGAATGCATGTGAAACTTCCCCTCTTAGAGTTAAAAGAGTTGGAAGAAGTCAATCCTCTAGTGTTAAGAGAGATGCGGAGGGAAGAGTGTATAGTCCACAAGGCCTAGTGAAGTACGATGCAGAAAAACTTAGGGTGTCAACCGCTAAGTATTTTATTAGATGCGAATTGCCTTTTAGGCTTGTGGAGCATGAAGGTTTTATTGAATATGTAATGGATTTAGAGGCTCGATTTACTTTGCCATCCCGAGCCACTTTAAAAAGGGATTGTATTAAATTGTATACCGAAGAGAAGATACAGCTAAAAAAATTGTTGGATAATCAAAGAATTTGCCTTACCACCGATACTTGGACGTCGTTGCAAAATCTGAACGACATGTGCATTACCGGACATTTTATTGATTGCAATTGGAGATTGCACAAAAAAATACTAAAATTTTGCCAAATTCCCGACCATAGGGGTGAAACTATTGGGAGGGTGTTAAACTCTGGATTGCATGAATGTGGTGTTGATAAAATTTTAACCATTACAGTTGATAATGCATCCTCAAATGATGTTGCTGTTGATTACATGAGGAGGAGAATAAAAGACAATAATCGTACTATACTGGGTGGTGAATTTCTTCACATGCGGTGTGCTACCCATATATTAAATCTAATTGTTATGGACGGCTTGAAGGATGTAATTGATTTTGTGTTAAAGATTAAGGATGCCGTCCGGTATGTGAAATCCTCACCTTCAAGATTTGCCAAGTTCAAGGCTTGTGCGGTAAAGGAAAAAATTAGTGGAAGGATGATTTGCTTGGATGTTCCTACTAGATGGAACTCCACATATTTGATGTTGAATACCGCTGAAAAACACAAACAAGCCTTTGAACAATATGCGTTTGTGGATGACCAATTCGTGAACCCCACTAGTAATGATTGGAAAAATGCACGGATTTTTGTAGAGTTGCTGACAGTTTTTGATGATGTTACATTGAGCATTTCTGGTTCTTTGTATGTGATAGCTAATGTTTATTTTGAGCAACTTTGCACAATTGAGGATGCATTAAATGATATGTGCTTGAGTGATGATATTATCACTAGTACCATGGGCATAAATATGAGAAACAAGTATGAGAAGTATTGGGGTAGCACAAATAGGTTCAACTTGATGATATATGTTACTTTTGTACTTAATCCACGATATAAAATGATGGCAATGAATTTCTGGTTGCAAAAATGCAAAGGGTGTGAGTTGGCGATAAGATAGAGGACAGGGTTAAACTCCTTTTAGGCCGCTTGATTGAGCAGTATAACACATTTCGTGTGGCTAGTGGGAGGAGTTCTAATGTGGCTCAAGGGAGGCCAAGCACTACTAATATAAATATTGGTAATGAGCCAGCACCGGTTCCTACTAAATTTAAGATCATGTTCACCAACTTCCTTAAGGAACGGGGTGTTACGGAGTTTAGATCGGAGCTAGATAGATATTTTTCTGAGACGTGTATAGACGATTCGCTCGGTTTTGATATCTTAAATTGGTGGAGAATTAATGCCGTTAATTATCCTATCCTTGCTGAGGTAGCATGTGATGTGTTAGCCACCTCCATTTCCACTGTTGCCTCGGAGTCCGCATTTAGTACTGGAGGACGCATATTGGATCCTTTTAGGAGTTCATTATCTCTAGAAACTGTTGAAGTTCTCATTTGCACCCAAAATTGGTTAAGGACCAAACCAAACATTCGGGATTTGGAAGAATACATACAGTTGATGGACCTTGAAGGTAAGTTTGAAACATGAAATATTTTTTTTAATATCTATCTAACTTGGTTTATTATATATATAACTCAATTTTTAATTTTTTTTTAGATGATCATCTAGCTTCATGTTCAATTGAGGCTGATGTGAGTCTCTATTCCCATTCATGCTGAAAAGGTGGTAATTCATTCTTTGCTTACATTGACATCTATGATACTGTTTCATTTATTTCTTGATATTTTGGTTGTTTCCTTTACGTTAGAGTTAGGAAAATTCTAAAGTTATATTTAGTTCCTTCCACTGATTTTAATGTGAATTGAGAATTGAATCAGGTCCTCATCAAATTACTGGCAATGGAGTTGGATTCAAACCAGATATTTTGGACATGGATGTAATGGAAAAAGTTCTTGAGGTAAGTGTCACTGATGGGTTGTTTGATGACTGCGAATTTTCCCAAGAAAAATAAAATTATTAAAGAAGACTGTAGTATGGTACTGTTGTTTGTAGTTTATGCCAACATGCAGGAGAATGAGTCATAGTTTTCATGCTATTAATATTAATATCTCTACTGGTTCATGATAGAGGCCCTTGAATTAATGCTACGTACGAGGATTAAAAGCCATTCAAAAACTGTTATGGATAGGTTGAATCTTTCAAATATGATTCAGTATGAGTCACCAAGAAGCTTTGCTAATTGAAATTCCAAATATATATTTGTGATGTCTTTGGAAGCATAGAAGTCAGTAGCTCAGAAGCAAATGCATTGAGTTTGGTGGCAATGTAGTTGTAGATTCCTTGGTGCAATCTGTACTGCAGTATTGCTTTAAACAATTTAGAAATGACGAACTAGTGATATAATGGACATGTGTTAAAAAGCTTTAGAGCTTTTGAAGAAATACGGCACCTTGAACAGCTCTTTATCTCTTCAACATACTTGCTAGTAGTTTGTGTTGTATCAACATACTTGCTAGACAGAATTGAAAGATTGGTAAAAAAAAAAGTTGATTTTATGTATATTTATATGAATGTAATGATTTGTGTTCATGCAGGAATCTGTGACCAGCAGGCATAAAAAATTTGGTGAAATCACTTCCAGTTGTTGGGAGAAAAAACCTACATCCAATAATGGATTATGTAATTTTTTCAGTAGTCAATATAGATTAATATAAAATAATCTTTTAATTTCAGCATTATTTTTTCTTGAATATGTAATTTTGATATGTTTTCTTGAAAAAAGTATAATATAATATAGATGAATATAGAATAATCTTTCAATTTTAGCATTATTTTTTCTTGAATATGTAATTTTGATATGTTTTCTTGAAAAAAGTGTAATATAATATAGGCTTTCAGCATTATTTTTTTTCTTGAAAATTAATTTAATAATATAGGCTTTATTATTAAAAAAAAAAAAAAACCCGGGTATAGGCCGGAACCCGAATTTTTGGGCTGTAAAAACTCGGATCAATCCGGGTTCCAGCCCGAGCTAAGTATACCCTGATACCCGGTTCGGTACCCGTTTACCCAGCCTTATCGTATGCAAGCCCCAACGGGGACTATATGTAGAACTACTCATTTCTAATGGAATAGGTAACAAAGCAACTTTCTGATCACTACTACTAAATCAGCACCCCCAAGTCAAACAGGTGCTTGTTCTTGCACCCGATGCTAAAGCATGAGTGTTTTGTATCTATTGACCTATTTAGTAATTTCCATCAGCAAGTTGAGTTGACACTATATGATGCGATCGACTTGTTTGACAAATCGCATTTGAGAAATTGTTTATTAAGAACTTGTTTGGTAACACAACTTCCTTTAAATATTTTTAGATATTCTAAAATATTTTATTTCCAAACATCACTTAAACATAAAATATTTTTTAATTTTAAATTTTTTAATTTTTTTATCTAATAATTACTTTTCAAAACTCCAAAACATAATATAAAAAATAATACTACATTTTTAAATTTCAAAACAAAAGTAATATTAAAAAATTATTTTTAAATAACTTTTTAACTTTATAATATTTTTATTCAACTTTTTCTCTATCTTTTATTAAAATATAATAAAATATATTTAATTCAAATTATTTTACTATTATTGACAGATATATTAAAATATTTTAAATATCTAAACATAGTAAATTATGTCGTTTTTATGTAGATTGATTGGATAGGATCCATTTGGCTAGACACGACATAGCTTAACTATTTAACCCATTCATTACACAGTCACAACAAATAATTGCATAACTCTAGTTAATCTGGGGACAAAAGAGTAATCTGGTTATTGTTAAGATACTTTTGATTCGACTCAAACCAACTCTCCCTAACTTTATCGTGTGGAATGAGATTAGTCAATTGGGTCATAGATTGCCTTTCTTAATTTAACTATAAAAAACTTTATATGCAGTGAATCTTGCATATACATTGCATACTATATTATTGTGATTTGCTGTATCCTTTTTTAATTAAAATAATTATTTTAATCAATTATATTAGTAAAACGTGTAAAAAATATATAAAATTGATTGTATATAGTAGAATTCATTTAGGTACAATTTGGCCCAGTGTTTTGAATACCGTACCGGATGGCGTACCGGTCAAGGTACTGAAAAGAAATATTTCGATACCGGTACCGTTTCGTGTACCGTTTCGGGATAATCGATATATAAATAAATTATATATATAATATATTTCAAAATAATAGGTCTATATATGAATAAATTATACATGAATACATATGTATATATAAATTATAAATAGTCTAGTATGAATTAGGGATCAAAAAATGAGATTATAGGTTAAAAAAATGAAAAAAAAAAAGAAAGATAAAGGGCCGAAATACCGGCCGGTACGGTACGTTACCAAAAACAATGATTTGGCCATTTAGATTTTTCATTTCAAACACAAAATTTTCATCTTATTATTACAATTTTTTCAAATCCTCATATAAAATATAACAAACTATTCAACTTTTTCTTAACTTTTTCAAATTCTAAAATAATAATAATATTTTAATATTTTATCTTAAAACTCAAAATTCTCATCTGAAAATTCTTACTGGCCAACAGAACTTACTATTTCATAATCACTTTGTCCATATTCTCTTTTTACGTCGACACCATGAGATACACGAAAATAGAAAAAACGTCTAAACAAAGTAAAATAATCAAATATTGTGGAAACACGCAAATGCTTTCAATATTGTGGGCTTTTTATGGGTCTTGGAATGACTTATTACGTTCATTTTATTGGTCTCAGTTTAGATTGGATCACTGGGCTATTATTAGGTTTCTATAACCAATGTTATTACGCTCAATTCGTTATCGGATATTATTATTAGAGTACTGGTGGCTCAATTCTTTCAAATTGTTACCGAATATGATTTTTTTTCATTCATTTTTTTATATTCTTAACTATTTTAAAAAAAAAATTTACAACATCATTTAAAAATTTTACTTAATCACTAAGTAAATAAAAAAAAAAAAAGAATTCGGTAGACTTTGGACCCCAAGCATTTCTGTTATTATGAAACGGAAACCTTCATCTTTAATAGTCGATCCTAACTCACTAGTAATTTTTTTGAAAAAGAATAAATAAATATGAGATTTTTATAAAAAAATTAATTTGTTAATAATAAGTTCCACTCTTTTTTAAAATAGTTGAACGACGTTTGTGCACTCTATGACTGTATTTAACATTATTTATAAATACATTGATAATACTGTGTATATAGTCTTTGGAGTGTGCACATATTCCTTTTAAAAAAATAAAAATTACTATTAAAAAATAATTTTTTTGATATAAATTTTTGAATTATCTATTTTTTTTTTTTTTNATCCATTTGGCTAGACACGACATAGCTTAACTATTTAACCCATTCATTACACAGTCACAACAAATAATTGCATAACTCTAGTTAATCTGGGGACAAAAGAGTAATCTGGTTATTGTTAAGATACTTTTGATTCGACTCAAACCAACTCTCCCTAACTTTATCGTGTGGAATGAGATTAGTCAATTGGGTCATAGATTGCCTTTCTTAATTTAACTATAAAAAACTTTATATGCAGTGAATCTTGCATATACATTGCCTACTATATTATTGTGATTTGCTGTATCGTTTTTTAATTAAAATAATTATTTTAATCAATTATATTAGTAAAATATGTAAAAAATATATAAAATTGATTGTATATAGTAGAATTCATTTAGGTACAATTTGGCCCAGTGTTTTGAATACCGTACCGGATGGCGTACCGGTCAAGGCACTGGAAAGAAATATTTCGATACCGGTACCGTTTCGTGTACCGTTTCGGGATAATCGATATATAAATAAATTATATATATAATATATTTCAAAATAATAGTCTATATATGAATAAATTATACATGAATACATATGTATATATAAATTATAAATAGTCTAGTATGAATTAGGGATCAAAAAATGAGATTATAGGTTAAAAAAATGAAAAAAAAAAAGAAAGATAAAGGGCCGAAATACCGGCCGGTACGGTACGTTACCAAAAACAATGATTTGGCCATTTAGATTTTTCATTTCAAACACAAAATTTTCATCTTATTATTACAATTTTTTCAAATCCTCATATAAAATATAACAAACTATTCAACTTTTTCTTAACTTTTTCAAATTCTAAAATAATAATAATATTTTAATATTTTATCTTAAAACTCAAAATTCTCATCTGAAAATTCTTACTGGCCAACAGAACTTACTATTTCATAATCACTTTGTCCATATTCTCTTTTTACGTCGACACCATGAGATACACGAAAATAGAAAAAACGTCTAAACAAAGTAAAATAATCAAATATTGTGGAAACACGCAAATGCTTTCAATATTGTGGGCTTTTTATGGGTCTTGGAATGACTTATTACGTTCATTTTATTGGTCTCAGTTTAGATTGGATCACTGGGCTATTATTAGGTTTCTATAACCAATGTTATTACGCTCAATTCGTTATCGGATATTATTATTAGAGTACTGGTGGCTCAATTCTTTCAAATTGTTACCGATATGATTTTTTTTTTCATTCATTTTTTTATATTCTTAACTATAGTTAAAAAAAAATTTACAACATCATTTAAAAATTTTACTTAATCACTAAGTAAATAAAAAAAAAAAGAATTCGGTAGACAAAGCATTTCTGTTATTATTAAACGGAAACCTTCATCTTTTAATTCCCTCTTCCACTCCACTGTTTATTCTTCATAATATTTTTGAAAAAGAATAAATAAATATGAGATTTTTATAAAAAATTAATTTTTTAATAATAAATTCTACTCTTTTTTAAAATAGTTGAAGATGTTGGTGTACTCTACTACTATATTTAATATTATTTATAAATAAATTGATAATACTGTGTATAGTCTTTGGAGTGTGCACATATTCCTTTTAAAAAAATAAAAAGTATTATTAAAAAATAATTTTTTTATATAAAATTTTGAATTATCTACTTTTTTTGTTTTTTTTTTTTTAATATAGGGAGACTACAAACTCCAAGAATCCAAATATCATTGATCTTTATTTATATTGAATTCTACGCAGCAGGCCATGGTTGTGCGCTTCTGAAGGTGGCATCAAACTCTACTACTTCCCACGCTTCTTCGGTTCTAACTTCTCACGCATCCAACAATTCCCAGTACAACTAGGGAAGGCAAGCAAGTTCTAGTGCCATGCAGAAGATTCCTTTGCCCTTAAAATTCCTAATCCTTTAAGGAAAACTAGACTTCGTACTGCTATAAAGTACTTTCCTTCGTCCACAAGTCCCTCACAATCAATTCAATCAACCCCTACAGCTTTCTGTAAACAAGAAATCTCTTTTGGTCTTCTGGGTTCTTGTTCGTGGAGTAAAGAGATCAGACAAAGGGTCAATCATGAATTCCATGATCTTCACTTCCTTCGACGCCGTGTGTGCGGACTTGTTGGGCCAAAAGGTAAGGGCTTTCTTACCTTCCATCGCCAAGGGCCGCAGCGATACCGCCGCCGCCAGCATCGACGTGAACAAGAAGCAAAAGGGAGACTCACAGTCACATGAGCCACCACCGGCGACGTATGTTAAGCAAGAGAAGCAGCCGCAGCAGCGGAGGTCACTGCGGTTCGCACCGGAGTTGGATGGGCTGAACTGCTTCGAGACTCTCGTCTCTTATTAGCTTCTGCTCCGTTCGTTTGATCGATGTTGCGCCATATGAATGTGTTGTATGGCCGATAGAGATAGGAACATATATACAATCACAGCGAGTACTGTACATTCTTTGATGATTGATGTTGATTCTTACGACTAAAGTAAAAAACCACTGGTTCTAATTAATCTTTGAATGCAGTTCTCGTTCATGACTTGTTTTCTCTCTGTTTCTTGTTTTCTTGATTCCTATTCTTAGCTATGAAATTATCATGCAAAAACTCACCTTACAAGGAATTGGCATTGTAGAGGGACGTCTGGGGGTCTTTATATAGACAGAAGATAATATTATGTAGTTCATAGATCAACGTTGAAGCTTAATTAAAGCAACGTAATCAACATACCAAAGAAGGCGAGGGGGCCGTGCCAAAAGCTTGCCCTGCACGCCTAGAATGATGAATCTTAGATAATTATTCGAGCTGTTTTGTTCTTTAAAAAAAAAAAAAAATTACGTATCGATTGGACTCAGTTTCATCGTTGACATTGGTGATCGGTGATTTTTTCCTCCCATCACAGCGTATAGATCAAGTAGCTTACAATCTTGTCGAATCCAACTCCTTTCCAAATTCTATTTTTAAGTACGCCAGCATCTTGTTTGTCTGGAAGAAGAACCAGAAGAAATACACCCTTGTAAGTTTGTAACGTGCATCTCAAATCCTGTGCCTGAATTCATCTTCACTTCGCGATGATTGCCATGGTAGCATGTCTGCACCAAAAATAGAACAAGGGGTTGTTTGAAAACTTGGATGAAATCTTGTCTCATCTCAAAACTTTTTGGTATGTTTTCACAACTCCTCCCAACCAAATATTGTTTCACTCGATTACAAAACACTTTTTAATTTAAAATATGAACTTTTTCATCTAATTATTACTTAATTATTATAATTTTTTCAAATTTTGAAACAAAATACAAAAATAATATAATTTTTTCAAATTACAAAGTAAAAATAATGTCAATAAATTATGTTTAAACAAATTCTTAATTTTATAATATTTTTATTAAACATTTTCTCTTTTATTTTTCAAAACCTAATAAAACAATATAAATCATCTCACTACTATTCACAAATCATTTTATTATTATTTGTAAAATTTTCATCTCATCAGTCATTTTATACCCTGAGAACAAATTTTAAGAATGTTTGAGAATCGTGACAAACTTGGAGATTTGTGAAGCCACATGCAACAAAAGAAACACGGAAAGACGATTCAAGGGTTAGCAAACAGAGAGCACAAAAAGCTCGACCATTGACATGGTCACATGAGATAGTCACCATGACGCTCTGACAGGGGGACAATTCGATCTTCCTCCTCGTTCTTCTTTCATATTTTGAGCGACTTCGAATCGCACAAACAATCGTAAGCATTCTTAGGAGTGGAATTTCAGTGACATGCTGAAAGGTTTTAAAATCTAGCATCATGAGCATTCTTAAGGAGCTATGGTACTGCTGATTGAGAAGGCTCTTTTGTATTTCATAAACCATAACATGACCAAGTTTTACATATTTTCTGTGCTAACATCCTCTTCAGATATGGAGACTGATGTATGAAGCTCTTAAGGTAATTATCAGAAAACAAGACTGATGTATGACCAACTTATTAAGGAGATATACCATGCTCTGGAAAAGCATACATGTACCATATTCTGTTGATTGTCATTCCAAGTGTCTTAATGCACAAGGATGAAATCAGCATATGGGATACGTGAGAAGGGGTTTAACTTGCATATGAGATAACTCGAATATTATCATTATTTCCGGATCATATGAGATCATTCACCGAAATTTCCAACTATGATAAATACAACCATGTGATCTCTTCTCTTCTCCAATCTAAAGCTGCTCTACAGCCAGCTCAAACAATAGGAAAACGAGTAACACTTTCTATTCTCTGAAAGGGTGGTAAGTAGAAGATCCGCCATTGAGCAATTTCTCAAATGATGCAAAAAGCATTCTCAATCACATCCTCCTTCCAATTCTTGCAAACCTTCTGGCTACTCCAAATATAACTGCTTTAGTTACAAGCCCCCGGTCAAGGCTACAGGCAAGGAGAATAGCTCCACCAACAAATAAAAGCTTTGGTATGTTCCTCTCCTCTGGATTCCGAGGTGAATCTCCGTTTTCAACCTCGCTCAAATCACTGTTGTTTTCCAAAGATCTCAGGTAGTCTGCACTCACCTTAGTGTTGATCTGGGCCAAGAAAGCACATTGTGAGAGTGGGGCTCCAGATGCTCTATGCCTTTGATATGCACGTAAACCAGGGTCAATCTTCTTCACAGCACCCCACATGCCTTGCCGAACCCCAAGCTTTGCAATCTCCCATGGTATACCCATATCTTCATGATGAAACAGCAACACTTCACATGCAGTCAACTGGCCATCCTTCTTCGATTCAACTGGTTCATATAGAATAGAGGCACGTCTTAGTCATTGAATGAATCCAAGACGACAATAGATAGCATAGAGCAATACTGAAAATTTAAGCAGTTGTCTATCATATCCCAAGAATGATATTCTCCTCTTGGGAAGATTCACAGGTTTTCCTTTTGATTCTGTTTCACCAGTATGCAACCAAGAACATACTGATTATGTTGCAGCAAGACTCAAAACTAAGAATGAAGGTGTTCAACTCTGGCAACAACAAAATTTCATAGGAATACATACAGCAACTTTTCATTTTAAAAAGAGACATAGGAAGGCATTACCTGCACGAATGCACCAACTTGAATAGTACAAATCAACTCGTCTAGGTTTGTTGTGCCTTGGCACTGACGTGCAAGGTACTCCCTGAAAAAGAGAGAAAACATGAACACAAATTATTCTTAATTCAGAAACGTCAAGATATCAAATCTGGAAAATATCATGAAACACATAGTTGTAAATACATCCCAACCAAAACAATCAGTTCAAATAGAGAAAAACTATATTTCATTGCCTCCACAATCTAGAGGACTTAAGTTCACCAATGATATGAAGTGAAAGGATACCATTAAGAATGATCCAAGTGCCTTGTGCAGTGCAACTACATCACATGGTAAATAACTAGCGACTTGCCTCACATTGCCAAAATTTCAGATCCTAAAGTGACTGCCAGTTGCCTAGGTTTCAAATGCTACACAGTAACCTGCTCTTTTGTTTTTGTTTTTTTTTTTGGTGAAAAGCTACGGTAATTATGACCTATCAAAAAGAAAAGCTACAGCAATTATGAAGTAACATAATTCGTCATACTTCAAATGCTATCAAGTAAAAATTATCACAACCATATCTCCAAATCATAGCATTGTATCACATTCGCACAGGTGGATAGAACTAAAGAAGTATCTGAAGACTACTACATCTAACTCATCTAACTGGCCAAATCTTCATGCCTAAGAAATAATATCGCACAAAAGTAGATAGAATTTATGAACATATATGTACTACAGATCTCAAAACTAAGTGTTCCCCTCTGCAAAAATACAAAGAAAACGAGACACATAGAATGCCTAAAACTAGAGAACAAAGTTGAGAATAAGAATTTATAACTTTTCAAGTTTAAGAAATAAGCCAAAAGCAATCCTATACCTTTGTTACACAGTAGTAAGATCGTCCAGATTCCCAGATTCGACGACCTATTATATACTCCCGATCGCTACAAAAGAAAGGGAACTGCAAAAAAAAAAAAAAAAACATTGTACAACATAAGCTACTAACACCGAAGGCAGTCCATGCATTCTTAAGATTAAAAGGAAGTGCTCTCCATACCTTGCGCACCCACTGCACCATCATGGTTCCTGTGGTGGGGCACTCCTCCAAGGTTGCAGAATGTATAAGCATATCATCCCACTTCAATCGAAACTCATCATCCCAGAAAAAATCCCT
Source organism: Carya cathayensis (assembly GCA_011037825.1). Lineage (NCBI taxonomy): Eukaryota > Viridiplantae > Streptophyta > Magnoliopsida > Fagales > Juglandaceae > Carya > Carya cathayensis. Next base: position 103,161 of record QGSO01000312.1, on the reverse strand, counting down.
CACCAACTCAGGAGTGGCATCCTCAAACAAGGTCCTACTACGATATTGTGGAGGGCCAGTCTGGCAAAGCCACCAAAAGTAATCCGATCAGTCAAGAGTGCACACGCATGATATTCCAAACTAATATGATGTGAAAAACTTCTAGTAATACATGAGGTAGTTCTCAAACTACATATCAATAGGCGAGCATTTCAACAAATGAATGAAAAGACACCTCAGGATCTCTACGCCAAGCTTGATAGCTCATAGTCGGGGTAGAACGATCCATCATCTGAATCCAAGTAGGACCTCCATCTTTTTCCTCCACTAGCCGGCATAAGTGCTCTAAATCCTCTCCGGTCACTTTTGCCGGTTTTTCACCATCGACCTTTAACGAGCTGCCCAAGTAAAGTAAAGTTGTTAGAACCGACCAAGATCACAGTTTCGTTGTTAATTCCATTTCCATGCTCTAATTCAAACCGTATGATTAAAAATTTGAAATTCACATAAGATTAAAAAAATAAAACGTTGAAAACCAACCAAAGTAAAAAACTCATCTTCCAGACATGACCCAAATCTCAATTCAACGATTGACCTCCTTTCCACCTCCTTACCCAAAGCATTAAGAAATGAACGATTGTCAAAAACCAAGTCGTCTAATCCCTTAAATAACGTAACTAAACCCAACAAACCTGCAATCGGATCCGGTGGCAGCAGGTGGCACAGAGGGACTCTCTTTATCATCTCCATTGCAAGAAACGCAGTTGGGTAGCTGAAACTTCAGGGCGTTCAAGCTCGGAAACGAAGCGAAACACGCGGATAACGATGCGGTCGGTGACGGCAGTGAAGCGTCCGACATAGAACAATTGGTCAAATTCTTAGCCCATTTGGGCTTCCATGCCCATCCAACCAAAAGCCCAACAATAATTGCCAGCCAAAGAGGAGCTATGAAGAGCATGAGCTCGCTGAGCACATCCAACATTGTGGGTCTCCGCAAAATTTCCAATAAAGCCGAAAGCAAAGCCATAACAAGGAAAAACCACAATGAAACGAAGCGACTCCGAAATGGAATGCTCAAGGACGACCCAGAAATCAAATAACGAAAAGAAACAAAATTTGAAAGCAGAACCCTCGATTTAATGGGATTGGTGTGCGTCAAAGCACATAGATGATTCGAGGGTTTCAAGAGAGAGAGATAGGGAATAAGATAGAGGATAAACCCCAAAAACCAGCCTCAATAAATTTAACGGGAAAAATAGATAAACAGAGAGAGAAGATTGATGCGAATAAATGATGAGAGATGTGAGCTTTTGCAGCAGAGAAAGGAAGCATAGAAGAAGAAGACAAGTATTCTCAGAAGGTGTGGATAAGGATTACGAGATAAGCGGTAGAGAGATGTGGTGTTAGGATTACGGATTACCGTAGGTCCGGATTTTCTTGTATGTTCAGGCCGTTGAGATTTTTTATTTTATTTTTCTCTTTTATGCTCTCTTAACTATGTTTAGGGATTGGGGAGAGAAGTTAGCAATGCATGCACAACAAATGTTCGAGGAAATGAATGAAGTGGGAAGGTAGCATGAACGATAGATTTTATATAACGAAACCCAGAGAAGGCGACGGGTGCGCGAAGCAAATTATAATCTCCGAAAAAAGAATTCATTATTTAGAAAAAACAATGCGCATTGAAAATGTGCGGTCTATTTAATTGGGGGCTTTTCCTTTTCTGCCTCTGCTCATTGGCTGCTCCACTCCCTATCATTGGATCTCTAATATACGGCTCTGCTGCGCACATGGCTCTCTGCTGTCACCGCGTTGTGTCTCGTTTTTCACGTTCCTTTGACTCTTTTTTTTTTTCATTTTCATGACCTTTGTATGTTGGGCTATATTTTATTTTAAAAATAATTTATTCATCATTTTTTTTATACTCTTATCATCACGAGATATTAAATAATATATTCATAATTAAAATATAATAAATAATTTTTAATAATTTAATATCATATTATAAAATAATAAAAATTATAATGATGAGTAATATTATTTTTTTATTTTTATTGAGATATCGAAATATTTAGTTTATGTATAAATCTAATTAATTTGATAAGTTATATGGTTAGACGTGAAATATTAAAATAAATTTATTTAAAAAAAATACGTATTTATAATCTGATATACAAAGATAACAAGTATTATCAATTTGTGAGTTTTATTTTTAAGAAATATCTTGATATATCTTGATAAATTTAACAGTTCTCATTATTACAAAGATGCAATATCACGCGATCTATAAGACGACAATATGTTAATATGGTATATAGAAATTTTCCCATAATTCTCAGGCAATTGATTGAAAGAGGAGTATGTAACACCTAGTGGCCAAACTTTGTTGAAAAGTGGCCAGATGTTATGTTTTTATGTTTTTATTTAATATTGTTGAAAAGTGGCTATATCAATCGATATTTAAAACCGCGTAGCGAATTATGCAGAGACGTGAGATATGGTCAAAAAAAGCGTCATCAATTAGATATATTTTTTTATTGAGCTCTCCTTCCCATTGAAGTGCAACACAAAGCCTGTACCATAAACAAGAAAGAAACAGACATGAAGAAAACATGTAGAGATATATATAGATATAGGATCAGTACTGGTTTGGTAGTGGTCGATTCAGTACCTGATCATCCATCTTATTCATGTGTTATGCACACCAACCAGGTTTTTTAGAGCAACACAAAGCCTAACCACAAGCAAGAACGACCAAAATATGTAGAAATCAGTGCTTTGGTAGTGGTCATTTCAGTGCCTGAATATTGTGTATGTAACCCAATCAGAATTTGGGAGCTGTTATAGCCATTAATTTCCCTATGTTGATCCACAACATGCATCGTCTATGTGCAAAACACTTATGTACGTCCTGTTCAAAGTTTTGTTGCATTTTTCATATGGCAAAATATAAACTTCGAAGATGTACATCAGTTCAAATAGATCATTAGGCAAAAAACTTTTGTATAAACAAGTTTATACAAATGAATGTGTTAGGTTGTGTTGACCTAAGTATGTAAACAGCTTTAACAGTTGTACGCGCCGGATTGAAATCATGAAGATTTGAAGTAACTCAGCCTGAACCGATACCAATGACCATTGACAATTCTTATTTTTCATTAAAATAGCCTCCACATGCAACACAGCCTCTGATCTTTTGAAGATATTCAGTTTAAAGTTTGGGCGACATGGACGTCTAACGAAGAATAAGAAGACAATGGAAGGCTTGCCAAACATTGGACGGTGACTATGTCCATTGACAACTTCAGAGAAAACGAATATCGTTACATATAAACATGAATTATGTGGTTACTTACATTCATCTTGTTGTCTTGCTGAAGCCAGTCAGACCGGCCAGTTGCACTTTCTACCTCATTTTCATAAAAGATACTAGGTACCTCTTGGATTGCTACAGATCATTCTCTCCGCATCAGAATCTCGGCTTTCACATTCACAACTCCATATAAATTACAAAATAAATATCGGACAAAAAATCAACAATGAATATGGAATATAGAATTTTAATTTTAATTTATGGTAAGTATTAATATATCGAGATAAGATGCATTTTCTTCTTTTTAAAAAAATTAATTATTAACAAAGAAAAGGACCTCCTAAGATATATATATATATATATATTTGAAAGTCCCAACGTACCCCTGTAAAACCACGAAATTGTCTACCAATTTCCTTGAACAAATTGATTAGATCTCAATATCTAGAATTAATAAATAAATCAAAATACTCAAAGAGAATAAATAAATTTGTAAGACACAACGATTGGTTACGAAGGGAAACCCTTTAAAGAACTCTTTAAAGGTAAAACCCTACGGGGCAGCCAAACCCAGGAAAGTCAATCTTATTATTTGAAGAACAATTACAAGCAATCATCAATTACAAAACCTTTGCAATTCGACTATCTTACTTGCCAAGACAAACGACCCGTTTGTCTTCTACCGCAGTAGCAGCCAGAACCTCTGGCGATCTTCAAATGTTGCCTTTCCTCCTAGAACTCTAGGGGCTGAATTCCAATCACACGATCCTCCAACACCGGAGCACGATCACACTTAAAGAGAGATGAAAAACTCCATGAAAATTCTCAAATGAATTTTCTCACACATATGCTCTGAATAACCACTCTGAAATTCGTGGCTCTCTGATCTCTAAGAAGATACAAAACCGAATCCCTTTAAATAGAAAGTCTGGAAAGAGTTTAGTCGCAGTAGGACTCTGCTGACGGTTAGCAACAGACGCGAAAACGCGTACCGACGAACTGCTAACATTTCGTGATAACTTCTTCTGTTATAGACTAAACTCTGTTCAGATTTCTTCTCGATAAGTGCAAAACTATCAGAACTCGATTTTGACTTCAGGGACTTATCTAAACAGCTCCTAAAACCTCTAGATAGACTCAACATTGTTTAGAGATAAATAAATAATTATTTTACATTCATCCACAAATTCAAATATAATGATAAGATAAATCTTATCATTTAGTCAAATAATGATAAGATAAACCTTATCATTTAGTCATCTAATCCTAGTCAATTTTCGCCTTAACAATATATATAAAAAATAGAATTTCTCTCTTCTTAATTTTTCAAACAAAATACAAATAGTTCTTCAGCCACTTGGCCTTATATTATTAGATTTATTTATTAATTAAAAAAAATGTATTTCTCAGTTAATTTAAAGCTTAAACAAACATCTTTATCATCGAACCAACGATGATCACACCGACCCCATACGGAGCTGCGCCTTCTGTTTCCACACCCAGCATGTGAAACATGTTACAAAGAAGTGTGCGGTTTTAGTCAATTGGAGCAAACAGTCATTTAAAATGGTCACATCAACACGTGTCATTCATAAGAAAAAATGTAGGCCGGCTCCGTTTGTAAACTAAACTACTCTCAACTCCTCTCAACTCACTTCATCTTATCATTACACCTTTTTCAAATCCCAATACATTTATAATATTTAAAATTTAACTTTTTCAAATCCCAATACATTTATTTTATTTAAAATTAATATTTTAACAATATTTTATTCAACTCAACTCAACCCAACCCAACATCAAAACCCAACCAAGAGTAGCATTCCGACATAATACATGGCATACTCACAACTATTTTAAGAGTTTTAACCAACTAGAAGTGAGTAAGATTATCCATTCCAATCTCTTGTCTAGCCATTTCTATTAAAAAGTATTGATGTATAGAGTTATAATTTCTGTTAATTGATGTTGTTAATGTTAGTTTTAATTAGTTTGACCAGTCCCCAATTAATTCTGAAATGTTCTCTAACCTCATATCTAATTAGTAGTTTATAAATAACTAAACGGTTTAGGCTAATTTTGTGTGGGTCAATGATCTTTGTCCTAAAATACTCAACACAATTGTCAATTATCATGATTTTTGTAAAATCCATGAGAGCCTTTGGTTTAATTGACTAATTTAAAGAGGCTATTCTTACCAAACTAAGGTATCAGTATTGCTACATTATAGTAACCCATGAAAAAAATGCTACATTATAGAAAATTGTTATTGAAGATTTTCTTTAAGGATATAATACTTTATTCCTACTTTTATCCTGTCAAATTGATGTGACACCAATCATAATTCTTGAATAATAGTGTCCATTTGAGATAAATATCTTAGTTTTGTGTATATATATATATATTTATATTATTGAGATTTCATGTTCAATAAAAAAGATATTCATTTTTACCACTATCAGGTAGGCCAAATGACAAGGGAGAACTAGTGTGCATGAGCACCATATCACAAGTGCTCATACACACAAGTTCGATTTTCCCTATGATCAAACTGTGATTTAAATGAGAGGCCATGGCTGTGGGTTACTATTCTAGTCTTCCAAGAATTTAGGTTTTATGAGTGAGTCCTAAGAGCTATACTCTAGGGTGATTTCCCTGCCATTAATATATATATATATATATCATAATTAACTCATAACTTTTTTAATGGGTGTAATAGTAAAAAAAAACTTGGCAATTTTGTAAAATATATAATTCCATCACTACTAGGGATAGCAATTCATGTTTTTTAATCGTGTTCGTGTCGTACCAAATCATGAACAGTAGACCATATAGGTCAATTCGAATCCAACTCGTTAAGAAAAACGTATTAAACTTTCAAATCCTAACCCAACCCATTTAAATAACGTGTCATGTTGTGTTACCCGTTTTGACCAATTTAATAATTAATTAGAAATAGATTAACACAACACGAATAATTTAAACTAGTTTCATGTAAATGAGTTAAACTAACATGCATAATTCATTTGTCTTGATTAAAATAATTTCACATAAAAGTTAAAATCTCTATTTATTATTAGTCACATTATATTTTTAAAAAAATAAGATTATTTACTAATAAAAAAAATCAATATTTTTCAAATTTTAACACATAATAAAATCAATATTACAAACCCTATAATAACCAATATGAGCATAGCTTCATAATTACAATCCCGACAATACAACATAAACATACTGATAAATAGAAATATTACAACTCAACAATAATAAAATTGTGATTTTGAAATAAAATCAAAATGAATTGATTTCGGATTAAACGGGTTAACCCATTTATAAATCATGATTTAACAGATCAACCTGTTTTGACCAAAACTCGCTAATTTCGTGTTTATTTGTATTGAATTTACGAGTACTGTCACGTATTGTTACCCCTAATCACTACTCATAATATTTATTATTGTTCTTGTGATAGTAGGATATGGATAGAAACTCTTTTAAGTAATTCAAATACCTCCAAAGCTCACGTCATTCTTAGCATTTAAAAAAGAAAAAAAATCCTCCCAAAACACAAAGCAAATAGTCCCAATCCCCTAAACACCAAAAAGTCGAGTCCCTTGTATTCCTTGTACGCAAAGCAACTGATGGTCTTATACGATGTTTTCACGCTGCAAATATGACTTAAAAATGTACAAATGGTTTGACATGCTTCGAGGTCATTTTCATGCATTTAAACGATTGCAACCTTGTTTGATTTTGTGAGTAGCAGTCGGGAAGTTAAACTTGGAACAAAAAAAAATTGGATCATATTTCCTGAGTATGAAAATCTCTATGTGCAGTGAGTAATTCAATCAATCATATACCGACTGTCCCGAGGCATCAATAAACAAAAATCGGGCAGATTGAGTTGTCTAAATAAACCACCATTTGATCTCACATATATTACAATGAACAGAGACTTGTCTCAGAAACTGGTGTGCCAGATAGCCTCATCGCCCTCCCCACAGCGTTGGTGCACCTCCTCCATTCTTTCCACTGATTTGCAAATGCCACTGCAGCTCCAGTCAAAGGATGCAGCACAAGGATTTCCTGCTTGAGCCTTCCACTCGCAATCTGTCAGAAGATATTAAACTTTCAGAACTATGCATCTCTCTAATGCAGCAAATTGTCATATCCAGTAATATGCAAGTCGTAACTATCAAAATGGGAAACCTTAAAAAGGAACTAACAAGGGAGGAAACCAAGAAAGGAGCTTGATTGTTTACGAACTCAGGTGCATGTCTGCAAGCATCTTACCAGGGGGTGTCGCACAGCAGAGGCTCCGGTCATCAATGTGCTCAACATCAAGGCCGATAAACCAAGAACCCAAAGATACATCTTCATTTGCATATTTATGAAGTATGTGCCTACAGAGGGAAAACATCAATCATTGACAGTTTTAAGTGGAATAATAAGAACAGAATGATTTCATTGAAGAAATTACCGATTAACTGAAATATATGTAGCCAAATCCTTGGAGAGCGCATATATTTGCCCTGTTGCATGCCTAAAGTACTTATTTCCATCCTCACCAAATTTCCAGTATTCTGGTTCATGGTATTTTATTCCTCTGCATTTGGTAGCCAAAGGTACATCTGATTAATGACATCCATAAATGTTCTAACAACTAAACAAACCACAGGGAAAAAAATGACAGCTCACTTCTGTGACAGGACAGGTCCAGACTTCATGCAACCAATATAAACGCGTGGCTTTGATCTATGCCGGGCCAAGGTCGAACCAACCATACCTGTGAAATATTGAAAGAACGAATTAAATGCCCCTAATATTGCACCCTTCTTTGAAGATAGACAGTTAATAATGGAGATACACCAACCAAGATTTATGTGCACATCATCATCAACTTTGATATAGAAGTCAGCATCCCACTTAGCGGCAGCTGTTGAAAAGTATATTTGAGTTTTTGAGGACAATTCATGATATCCTTCAATATGATTCTGCAAAGTAAAGAAGTAACTCTGCATAAGCTCAGAGAAGAAATTTTAATCAAAGGATAACATGCAAATTCTAACCACCATGAAAAGCTGACCGGGTATTTTGGAAAGTTTAGTTCCTTAGGTCCTGATCTAGCAGCAACATTTTCTTTTTTTATGCTAATGCATTCTAAATTTTTATAACTGTTGATTTGACCAAAACAGCAACAACATTGTAAATACCATGCAGCATAGATATGTTTGGTCTATTTAATTGTGAGACGTACATCTAACTAATATTGAGTTTCAATGTCACTAAACAGTTTTCCAAGTCATAATTTAAAGATTGAAATAATTGTATCTTGTATAAAATTTGGTAATAGCCTCTCAATATCGCTATTGTACTTGGATAAGTATTCACTTTTTATCCACATTTTGTTTTGTGTATTTTATTGTGCACATATGTTGTAATTTTTCTGCTGTTAAAATATCAATTAAATTATTAAATTTCCACCAGCTCAAGTTTTTAGGATAATTGGTGACATAATATGATATCAAAATAGAATCCAAACCCTGACTCTACATTTCACCCCACAATTAATTAAATATTCCATATATTAGACCCACTTATTAAGGAGAACAGGCCTACATGTGAGGAAGTGTGTTAGAATACAAATTAAATGATTAAATTTATCTTTTCCCCTCAACATTAACTTTTGAAACAATGGGTGATTTACAACTTATTATATCTTGTAATGAGTTTTCGACTTTCAACATAATTTTCAATGTTGCAATTATTTTACGATTTTAATCAAACCACTTGATCTACTAGTTGAACCAGTGAGTCAGTGACCTAAACCAGATCCTTCTATGCTCCTGGTTTAATAATATGAAAATTAGAGATAGCTACCGATCAGAAAAAGAATAATTGATGACTAGAGATAACAGAGCAACTCAGTCCCAAGAAGTTTACCATACCAGACGTAAGAAATCCTTGTTTTGCTCATTTTCTGCATCAATAGCACGATCCAGTACACCACCTGGAGTTGCACTAATGTCCACCAAATTTAAACCAGTATATTTTGTCAAGATTATTAATACGAACCAAGCAAATGCTGTGGACTAGGGCTATGCCTATTGTTCTATTAATAAATTTATGATTGCAAATGTAGTAAGCAAATTTCTCTCAGGGTCAAGAAAAATCACCTGTGTCCAATGACAAATCGAATTATAATTCCCTTATCTGTTTCCAACTTCCTTAACCCTTCCCCTAAATTGAAAAATAGCCAAAGTGTGTTTAGCAATCAGTTCACTTCAACATGTACTTAATATCTGAGAGGATGGTGATTAAGTTTTGGACTAACCTCGGGGCATCCATGTCTCTCTGATTGATTCTCGTCGCTTTCTGCTGCTGAATGCAGTAATGATTCCCATAACAAAGAAAACCTTCTGGCGCTCCTTAAATTGCTCACTTCCTGATTTTGTAACTATTGGAGATCCCTCCTCATTGTTAACTTTGGAAGCTCTAGATGCAGCTAGCTGCATCTCTAACGAGGAGATTGTTTTATCTAATGTCCTGAAAATATTGGACATTGATGTGTCATGTATACAAATTACATGATAGAAAGTGAGATGATTACAATATGGAAGATATAGCCAGATATCTTTAAAACATTACTCAGGAGGCTATAGAAAGTTACATTATTACATCGTGTGTTTGTGAAACTTGAGATAGGATGTCCCCTGTCTGAAAAGAAACATCCTGTAATAACATGAAGAAGGCTATAAGGATGTGGTAATAAAAGATGTGGAGCTTATGATGACAATATTCTTGAGACTTGCCTTCTTCTCACAGTTGTCTATGGGATGGAGAGGTCTTGATTCATGTTTTTCAACTGATGAAGCCTCTCTGTCCATTGTAACTGGATCAGGAATAGCCCAGAACCTATGAAATAGATAATAATCAACTCAGCGACAAATATGTAAAAGGATAACAGAAATTCAGAAATGATTCAACCTATGACTCTAAATCTATCAAGTTTGATTGTGTTGACCGGCACATAAAGTGAAATGCAGAAATCGTAATGACTTGTCCAGTCGGATAAGGGATCCTCATGATCTCTATCTGACACAATTAATTTAAAATGTGATATCTTTGTGCTTGGGGCAATGACACAGCTAGTGAGGTTCTAACCAAGGCACGTCTATTGCTGGTTGAAAACTATTTCCAAACCCCCTCTTAGGCCTGGGTTCGTCCCTGGCCTTCAAGAATTTCTGGAAGGGCTCCCCTCTGGGGTAAAGCCCTACAAAAAAAAGAGAAAAAATAAAAAAAGAAAATGTGATACAGTAGGACTGCAAAACAATCCCAATCCAGGACCCAAGTATCTTGAAGTTCAGGAAGCAGTTCAGCGACACACAAACTAGGGTTGGGGTGCCTGAACAACTCAAGACCAAGCAAAGGGATATTGAACCTGTCAAGGAGTTTGTTGCAAGGTGGCAAGCCCATACTTTTGCCTGTCCCCAGAAGTTTACTCGGCAAACTCTTAGTACCCTTGTGACATCCATATGAAACAATGAATTAAACTGGCATACACACTTATAGGATTGTGAAACACTAAAAATGTTGAAAAATCTGTAAGACAATAAAGAAGCCATTTGATGCAAGATTTAAACCATAAGATACCACATATCACATTTCTGTGTCTTGCTGCCAGCTAAATACATGGGGTTAAATGATACAGATCCCGCATAGAAATTGTGGGTGTTGATAAATTACCATTAGCAAACTGTGACTGCACAATAAGGCATCAATCTTTAATGGGCAGAAAATTGTCGACAATGGATGGGATGAATAAACAGCAGTGTTCTTTCCAATGCATTTGAGAATTAGTTTTTTTTTTTATAAGAAAATTTATTGATATTCATAATTAGGTAAATCCAAGTACAGAGGTAGTATACAAGAGAGATATACCTAATTAGGCATTTGAGAAATAGTTCAAAAGCCGATACTTAAAATACATGGACCAATCTCTGGTATATATTGGAAGTGTTACCCCTGGTGAAGTTCCAAATGCATGTAATGATCATAGACATATAATCCAAAGCAAACATTTGTTATGCGACAGACATGCAATGTGCAACTCAAAATCAAATTCAGTAATCCCACTAACTCTCATGTTTTTCCCATTAGCCGCTCTAAGACTTGGGGACAACCAGCAATCTCCCGTAATCAAACTCAAACTTTAAAAACAGACTTCTAAGCTACTGCAGCAAAAAGTTCCCCGTATTAGGGAAACATAGTTCACCATTGTCCAGAACTAAGCATCATCAAGTTTACGCCTTGCTTTACCGAAGTGCCAAGAGAGATCCTACAACACATATGTCAGCAGTACTGGAGGTCTTATACAACAACTAATTACACAAATGACAGTAGAAGTCTTAATCTTGAACCTGGAATCCCAGCACAGGTACCCAAAAGTCTATAAACTTAAGGATCGAATCTATTTATAAAGACATAATTTCTTTTTTTTTTTCCTGCATCAGAACCTCAAAACCTAAAAAAAAAAAAAGTAGCCAAAGACGCAACCCATTAGCTCGAAAGATCATTACAATGAAAGCTTCCAACCCTATTGGAAACAGCGGTAAATCGAAAAGTTGACACTTCAACGCGAGATCTTAGTCGTGCACGAGAGAGAGAGAGAGAGTACCTGTTGACAACAAGAACACCCAAGATGAAGCTGGCGATACAGAGGCCAAGAACCCATCTGGTGGAGACGCCATTGCCAGCCTTGTGAGGTCTGCTCAGACCCATTTTTCAATCTCCAAAAAAGCTTCAGCTTTATAAGGAAGCGTCTGTGTTACAAATCAGAGAAAGCAGGGGATCCCATTAGAGAATGAGAAGCACCTACACGGAATATAGAGAGAACAAGTAGAAAAGGCGACGATGTTAAAAAATCATTTGGGGAATGGACATTGGACATCATCAATAGCAAATTACGTTCGGTTTCATTGCTTTGTCACGGGACAACGTTAAAAAACACAAAATTTAACAAAAGTCGGGACAACCTCAGGTACCAATAATGCCCTTTTATTCCCAACCAAAGCTTGGGCTCTCACGTCTGCGCCTGGTCGCAGTTCTGTGCTCTTTTCTTTTTCTTCTCTCTGTCTGGAGCTGACAGCTTTTTTCTGTTTTCTTTGGACATTATTATAAAACTTTTGTTTTCTTTATATATTATCTTTTTTTTATTTCTTTTGTTTTTCGTTTCCGGAAAGCGTAAATCTCAAGAGTTTTTGTTTATTTTCCCGGAAGTTTATCCTTAACCAGTAAACCACACCAAAAATATAAGAAAAACATTATTATAGAGTACCAGTAATATTAATATTTGAGCCAAGAAGTCCGAAATATTGAGTTTTTTCTTATGATGATTATAAGATGCAACTATTCCCACGATATGACATTTTGCTATAGATTGGCCACTTAGTTAGGAAGTTTATGGAATATACCATAATTTTGACATTTTGATTGTATGTTGAAACTTGAAAGCAACCCTCAAACTTTTTCGTACAGTGATGTTTTCACTCCTATAGATCAAGACCTATATTCTTTTCTTTTCTGTATTTTCTTTTTCTTCTTTTGGTTTTGAAAATCATGCTTTCAGTGAGCAACCAAAGGATATTCGACAACAACAATTTGCCAGATTCAAAGATGGCACTCCTCAATATCAGCTAAATCGGTTTATAGATAAATGCAGAGAGAGCTAATTTGGCAAATATATGCAGTCCCATCTGCCTCTTATTCAACATGATTCATCTTCCATTCCTGCATCTTCAATGACAAGATCATATCTGTTCCTAAATCACGATTCACGACACTGTCGGATCTGACCAAAATAACTTGGGATACATCAATGTCTAGCAGATTCTCAATTGTTGGATCAAGTGCTACATAATTGTAAAAATGGGTATGTTTTTCTTATTTGGATAAGTTCTCTACCCAAAGTGGGAGAAAGAAAACCGATTCAGTAAATATAATCAATCATCAGATTCAACCACATTGATCCAATCATGTCAGTTGAGTAGTTGATATGGTCATCTTAATATATTAAAACTTGGGTGCTCGATGTTTCATTTTGACACGCAATATTATACAATATAATACAATGGCTTGCATTCATTTTCTTAGCTCTAATTCATATTTTAGTATGAAAAATGCTAATTGAACCGACATTTGATCAATTGAATTTTTTATTTTGTTTTTATTTTTTAAATTTACTTAATGCTTAAGAAAGTAAATACTAATAAATAAATATATTTTTTGTAGTTTTAAAAGAGATTTAAAATTGTGTAAAAATGATTAAAATAAAAGATGAAAAAAATTAAAATTTTTTTTACATTGCATCGGTCATTTCATCGGTCTTGGTTGCATCGTCCTTTTAGTATTGCGTCAAGTACCAGGAATATTCTACCACGTAGACTTCAATAATCCGCCACCAATCAAAATCAAAGTTAAAAATAAATCCAATCAATATTTTTACTTTATTTATGTATGACCACCAACTTAAGTTTGTAAAAATTCTGTAATAAAATCTGAAATAGGATATTTCCCCCCTTTTTATTATTTATTATTGTTATCCTTAACTTACTGGCATTTGAATTGAGAAACTATATCATTTTATTTTATTATTATTATTTTTTTAAATTTTTATATAAAATATAATAAATAATTCAATTTTTTCAAATCTCAATTCAATTTTTTTAAATTCTAAAATAATAATAATATTAAAACATAATATTCTAACAATATTTTATTCAACTTTATTCTAAAACCATCTCATCTCATTTCATTTCATCTCACTATCCAAATAACATCTTATAGTTACATAATAACTTAGAGTATTGGCAATGACTTGCCAAGTCTAAAGTTTAGTTAGAATTTCATATTTTGGCTGTAGCATCAAGTTTGAGCTAGATCAGTCCACATTAAACAAGCTATCTTAAAGGTAAAATAATAATATAATATTATATATTTTAATAATATTTGATAATTTTTTTTATATTTTACAAATTCAATTCCTATTTTAATTAATAATTAAATAAAATATTTATTTTACTTATAAAAATCTATTAATTAATAATTTATAGTACTTTTATTATTGTTTAAAAAATCCATTTCATGAAACTAACTAATAACATGAACAAAAAAAAGAAAAAAAACATGATCATGTCAGGTGGATGCATAATACAGATATATTGGACAAATGATAAAATGCAATGGGCGGAAGCAATTAAGCAGAATACAGTATAATGTGAAAATTCATAAATTAATCTTTTGACATGTGAACAGTAACTCTTCAAATTGGGAGAGCATCAAAGAAAATATATAACTCAAGTATTGAGTTTTGGATCATTGGCTAATCCAATTTGAATGTTTTTTCTCATATCTAATTAAAGTTTAGACTTATATTAACATTTAGCTAGACTATTGCTAATGCCCTTATATATTCATTTGGATTAAAAAAAGAAGTGTTGTCAGCTTGGTTAATTAATTAGTATTATCATTGGATTACTATAATGTAAGAATAATATTATTTGATCAGTCAATATTTGTGACGACAAGGACCTTTATAGGATTAAGATTTTTAGAATTCTTTTCTCTTAACTCTATAATTTAGATTTGATAGATATAGGTAGATAAATGAGTCATCCAAGATTTCATTAAGTATCGAACATCTATACGAATAACAATAAATATTACAAATAGACAAAGAAAAGCGGTTCAGAGAACTCAGATCCGGCTAGAGGGGGTGGGAGTTTCGCCTCCCTTCCCCCTCCCTCCCCCTTTGTGTAGTGCTCTGTTTTGTATTTTTGTATTTTTTTTTCAAGCCAAATAAGGGAAAATCGTAGATTTGAAACTTTTCGGCGACCATAGACCAACACGCACCCCTCCATGATGTTGATAAGCCGCAAATCTTCAAGACCAACAAATGCGACGCCAAATGAAGCAGCGAGTAGCCCGCACGCGCAGGTTGAAGGTCTCAGAGACATTTGGTGCATGGCTCTCACGCGCTGTCGGGATAGCCCTCTACTGACGACACGAGTGGCACATTAGGGGTCTGTGAGTCCGGGACTTCCAAGATTAACCGTTGATTTTCCTCCTAGAGTGCCATGTATACTGCACGTGCCACAACAGCCTCTTGGAGTATTGTTTTTCCTATTTTTATAGTGTTTTGTCTTTATATTTTATTTCATGTCTTGTCTTTACTTTTTAGAAAGATAAAAATCTAAAAAATAGTGCATTCGGATCTAAGTCCGAATTGAGTGGTCCCCCCCTCCGCTTAGACAGTGCTTATGGTGGAGTTGGTGTACCCTACTCTGCTTAGTCAGGATATGGGGTTTTGTCATTCAGTTACTGTTAACTCTGTCGTGAATAAAGTTGTGCTATCTCTTAGACTTAAGTCTTTAGAAATCTACCGTTTGGACTAGACTATGTCAGTCACAGAAGTGTGCTGGAAAGCTATGAACGTTTTTAACTGGTTTGTTTTCAAGTCAATTTTGTATTTCCATTTTTAATTAATGGAATTTGGTCTGTTATTATTAACAAAAAAATAAATATTACAATATTAATTATCTTTGGTTCTATATATTAAATTAGAGACAATGTCAATAAAAATATCTGTCGGTCTTTTACTTGGCTTTTTATCTGTTATTTATATAGTTTTTT
The DNA here is from genome assembly GCA_011037825.1 of Carya cathayensis. Classification (NCBI taxonomy): domain Eukaryota; kingdom Viridiplantae; phylum Streptophyta; class Magnoliopsida; order Fagales; family Juglandaceae; genus Carya; species Carya cathayensis. The sequence goes on along the minus strand of QGSO01000312.1, from coordinate 87,176 downwards.
ACCGGAAAAATAAATACATAAAAAAATCAAGGTTGGCTGTATTTTGGACACCAGAAAAAAGAGTATAGTTGACTGTTGTAAATTGTAATGTTGCGGTTGTCCTAAGTGCAAGAATCTGCGTACGACCACTCTGGCTTCATAGGATTTTTCTCAGGAAACGGAAAAGGTTCGAGACCTCCGGTAATGTAACCTCGATCTATTTAGCATATCAATAAGAAAAAAGAATAGGGGCAGTTTGGTCCAAGTAAATTTAAAGAGCCTTTAGTACAAGATTCAAAAATGAAAAGCGGGTAGGGGGTAGGGATCTAATCGTAAAATCGTGGATTAAAGGCATGGGTAGTACAGTCATACGGTGCCAGGGTGTTAAAGAGCATATGGGTACGAGGTGCACGTCTGCCCATGCTTAGGTGATTTTTTTTGGAAATATGAACTGTTCATGAATATGCTATTCGGCTGTAACTTATATGGCCTTTTGATACCAAGTAATTTATTAAAAAATCAAAACAACAATCACAAACAAAGCATAAGGAATTTAGGTTTTTTTTTTTTAATATTAATATTTGAGCCAAGAAGTCCGAAATATTGAGTTTTTTCTTATGATGATTATAAGATGCAACTATTCCCACGATATGACATTTTGCTATAGATTGGCCACTTAGTTAGGAAGTTTATGGAATATACCATAATTTTGACATTTTGATTGTATGTTGAAACTTGAAAGCAACCCTCAAACTTTTTCGTACAGTGATGTTTTCACTCCTATAGATCAAGACCTATATTCTTTTCTTTTCTGTATTTTCTTTTTCTTCTTTTGGTTTTGAAAATCATGCTTTCAGTGAGCAACCAAAGGATATTCGACAACAACAATTTGCCAGATTCAAAGATGGCACTCCTCAATATCAGCTAAATCGGTTTATAGATAAATGCAGAGAGAGCTAATTTGGCAAATATATGCAGTCCCATCTGCCTGTTATTCAACATGATTCATCTTCCATTCCTGCATCTTCAATGACAAGATCATATCTGTTCCTAAATCACGATTCACGACACTGTCGGATCTGACCAAAATAACTTGGGATACATCAATGTCTAGCAGATTCTCAATTGTTGGATCAAGTGCTACATAATTGTAAAAATGGGTATGTTTTTCTTATTTGGATAAGTTCTCTACCCAAAGTGGGAGAAAGAAAACCGATTCAGTAAATATAATCAATCATCAGATTCAACCACATTGATCCAATCATGTCAGTTGAGTAGTTGATATGGTCATCTTAATATATTAAAACTTGGGTGCTCGATGTTTCATTTTGACACGCAATATTATACAATATAATACAATGGCTTGCATTCATTTTCTTAGCTCTAATTCATATTTTAGTATGAAAAATGCTAATTGAACCGACATTTGATCAATTGAATTTTTTATTTTGTTTTTATTTTTTAAATTTACTTAATGCTTAAGAAAGTAAATACTAATAAATAAATATATTTTTTGTAGTTTTAAAAGAGATTTAAAATTGTGTAAAAATGATTAAAATAAAAGATGAAAAAAATTAAAATTTTTTTTACATTGCATCGGTCATTTCATCGGTCTTGGTTGCATCGTCCTTTTAGTATTGCGTCAAGTACCAGGAATATTCTACCACGTAGACTTCAATAATCCGCCACCAATCAAAATCAAAGTTAAAAATAAATCCAATCAATATTTTTACTTTATTTATGTATGACCACCAACTTAAGTTTGTAAAAATTCTGTAATAAAATCTGAAATAGGATATTTTCCCCCTTTTTATTATTTATTATTCTTATATTTAACTTACTGGCATTTGAATTGAGAAACTATATCATTTTATCTTATCATTATAATTTTTTTAAATTTTTACATAAAATATAACAAATAATTTAATTTTTTCAAATCTCAATTGAATTTTTTCAAATTCTAAAATAATAATAATATTAAAATATAATATTCTACCAATATTTTATTCAACTTTCTTCTAAAACCATCTTATCTCATCTCATCTCACTATCCAAATAACCTCTTATAATTACATAATAACTTAGAGTATTGGTAATGACTTCCCAGGTCTAAAGTTTAGTTAGAATTTTACATTTTGCCGTAGCATCAAGTTTGAGCTAGATGAGTCCACATTGGACAATCAATCTTAAAAGTAAAATAATAATATAATATTATATATTTTAATAATATTTGATAATTTTTTTATATTTTACAAATTCGCTTCATATATTAATTAATAATTAAATAAAATATTTATTTTACTTATAAAAATATATTAATTAATAATTTATAGTACTTTTATTATTGTTTAAAAAATCCATTCCATGAAACTAACTAATAACATGAACAAAAAAAAAAAACATGATCATGTCAAGTGGATGCATAATACAGATATATTGGACAAATGATAAAATGCAATAGACAGAAGCAATTAATCAGAAAACAATACAATGTAAAAATTCATAAATTAATCTTTTGGCATGTGAAGAGTAACTATTCAAGTTTGGAGAGAATCAAAGAAAATTTGTAACTCAAGTATTGAGCTTTGGATAATTGGCTAATCCAATGTGAATGCTTTTTTTCATATCTAATTAAAGTTTAGACTTGTATTAACATTTGGCTAGATTATTGCTAATATCCTTATGTATTCATTTGGATTAAAAAAAGAAGTGTTGTCAGCTTGGTTAATTAATTAGTATTATCATTGGATTACTATAATGTAAGAATAATATTATTTGATTAGTCAATATTTGTGACGACAAGGACCTTTATAGGATTAAGATTTTTAGAATTCTCTTCTTTTAACTCTATAATTTTGATTTGATAGATATAGGTAGATAAATGAGTCATTCAAGATTTCATTAAGGTATCGAACAACTATACGAACAACGATAAATATTTCAAACAGACAAAGAAAAGTGATTCAGAGAACACAGATTCAGCTAAAGGGGGTGGGAGCTTCGCCTTCCTTCCCCCTCCCTCTCCCTCTATGTAGTGCTCTATTTTATATTTTTGTATTTTTTTTCAAGCTAAATAAGGGAGAATCGCAGATCTAAAACTTTTCGGCGATCATAGACCAACACGCACCTCTCCATGGTGTTGCCTAGCTGCTGATTTTCAAGACTACCAAATGCGACACCAAACGAAGCGGCGAGTAGCCCGCACGCGTAGGTTGAAGGTCTCGGAGACATTTGGTGCATGGCTCTCACGCGCTGTCAGAACAGCCCTCTGCTGATGACACGAGCGGCACATCGGGGGTCTGTGAGTCTGGGACTTCCAAGATTGACCGTTGGTTTTCCTCCTAGAGTGGTGTGTGTACTGCATGTGCCACAGCAGCCTCTTGCAGTATTGTTTTTCCTATTTATGTAGTGTTTTGCCTTTATATTTTATTTCATGTATTGTCTTTACTTTTTAGAAAAATAAAAATATAAAAAATAGTGCATTTGAATCTAAGTTCGAATGGAGTGGTCCTCCCCTTCGCTTAGGCAGTGCTTATGGTGTACCCTATTCTGCTTAGTCAGGATATGGAGTTTTATCACTCGGTTACTGTTAACTCTGTCGTGGACAAAGTTATGTTATCTCTTAGACTTAGGTCTTTAGAGATCTACCATTTGGACTAGACCATGTTAGTCACAGAAGTGTGTTGGAAAGCTATTAACGTTTGTAACTGGCTTGTTTTCAAATCAACTTTATATGTCCTTTTTAATGAATGGAATTTGATCCGTTATTATAAATAAAAAAATAAATATTACAATATTAATTATCTTTGGTTCTATATCTTAAATTAGAGACAATATCAATAAAAATATCTGTCGGTCTTTTACTTGGCTTTTTATCTGTTATCTATATAGATTTTTACCGGAAAAATAAATACATAAAAAAAAAAAATCAAGGTTGGCTGTTTTTTGGACACCATAAAAAATGGTATAGTTGACTGTTGTAAATTGTAATGTTGCGGTTGTCCTAAGTGCAAGAATATGCGTCCGACCACTCTGGCTTCATAGGATTTTTCTTAGGAAACGGAAAAGGTTCGAGACCTCCAATAATGTAACCTCGATCTATTTAGCACATCAAGAAGGAAAAAGAATAGGGGCAGTTTGGTCCAAGTAAATTTAAAGAGCCTTTAGTACAAGATTCAAAAATGAAAAGCGGGTAGGGGGTAGGGATCTAATCGTAAAATCGTGGGTTAAAGGCATGGGTAGTACAGTCATACGGTGCCAGGGTGTTAAAGAGCATATGGGTACAAGGTGCACGTCTGCCCATGCTTAGGTGATTTTTTTTCGGAATATGAACTGTTCATGAATATGCTATTTGGTTGTAACTTATATGGCCTTTTGATACCATGTAATTTATTAAAAAATCAAAACCACAATCACAAAAAAAGCATATGGAATTTAGTTTTTTTTTTTTAATTTCTTTTTCGGGACTCCCTTTTTATTTGAATATATAATATATTTTTTTTTATTTTTATTAACTCACATGGTGTTACGTGGTGATGTCACGTAAAGATGATCATTTGAGCGGTAAGTTTCAGATGGTCTATAGTAGTACTCATCAGTTATACTTAGGATTGTAATCGAGTTAGCCAAGCTAGTCTTTGAATAGTTGAGCTCGGCTCTACTCAAAAAACTCAAGTTCAAGATTTTTTTTCCAATTTTTGTTCAAGCTCGACTAGATATGTTTGGTCAGTGATGTGATCTCAAATCACTTCAGACTACTTCATTACTATTTACAAACTAATTACTACTTTTTTTATTATTATTCATTATTTTTCACCACTATTCATAGATCATTTAAAATTACCTCAACATTCAAACATAGCATTAAGTTTTCAACTCAAGCTCAATAAAAAAAGGAGCTCAAGTCAAGTCGAGTCAAATCTAGCCGGAGTTGTTTATTTAGAGTTTTTGCATAAAATTTAATAATTAAAAAATATATATATAAAAAATATAAATTAAATGAAATTTTTACAACTAGCAATTCTAAATAATTAATATGTAACTAGTTTATACTTATCCATAATAACCATATATTATATCCATACATAAATTACCAATACATATAGATTATATGATAGTATATTTCAACATTTTATATATTGTTCCTACATACTACTGTATGAAATTATTAAATCTTACCAACTAACTATTGTACAAATTATAAAATAACTATGAAGTCATTCAATATAAGCATAAGTTATTAGGTTAAATACTATATATTTAATTATAAAATGTGTTATGCTTATATTATTAACCAATATATATATGTATGTATGTATATATTTACATTTATCAATGTATGAATGAGCTTTAATTGAGTCGAGCTAACAAGTTGACTCGAGCATAAACAAGCGGGCCATAACAAAACTTAGTAGAATCGAGTCGAGTTTAGCCGGGTATGTGTTATTTACTAATCGAGCATATATCTGCTAACATGGGCAAGGTTATTTTTTTCACAAGTTGAGTTCGATTTGAGTTTAATCGAGTGAGTATCGAGTGGGCTATCGAACAGACTGGTTAATTTACAACCATATTTATACTTAGAAGAATGTTTGGGTCGAAGTTAAAACTAGGGGTGCAACCCACAACTCCTGTCCTCACCCTTGCATGGGTGGGGGACACATTGGGCCTTGCCCCTGTGGATGGGTGTTCTTGTTCGGATTTCTAGGGGCAGATTGTCTCGACAAGTCGTCAACCTTTCATGGTCCTCAATGGGTCCATCGCCCATAACTTGATTTTGGGCCCAAAAATTCTAATTTTGGGCCCAAAAATCCTATTTTTGGGTTTTCACTTCCATTTTGGCCCAAAAACTTGTTTTCAACTTTTCACTTCAATTGAAATCAAATATATAAAATATAAATTAAACTTTCTCTAAATATGAATAAACCTAAGAAACTTACTAACTAATAATTATAAGTATAAACTATTAACATTAATCTAGAATTATAAAAAAGTAATCTAAAAGTATTACAAATTCTCAAATAGCTTGAATGAATAACAATGTTACTGCCCATTGAAATAGAAATACATTTAAGAACAAGGAAATAAAAGTGTAACATGGCAAGCATTTGGGGTTTTTGAGCGGCATCATTTAACCTGGAAAAGAAAACAAAAGAATAAGAATATGAATAACATGATGCCTCCAAAAGAAAGGAACATCAATTTGAAAAAAATAATAACGTTATTAACATATGTATAGACTTCAAATGTTAATAAACCAATGGTGGCGTATCTAAGTCAAGTTGCGGCCAATGTAGATTGAGATGACCTATTATTTTCAAAGTTGTCCCTACAACAATTGAATTTGAAATTAAGTTTGTCAAATAAATATAACACAATCTATTATAAGTAAACACAAAATAATGAATTAAGAGTGATTAATGCTTTTAGGTTGATCAGCATCATCCTCCTTGCAACTCTTCAAAAAGTGAATCACCTTTAGAACCTGAATTGGCTTCCGTTCATTCAATTCTGAGTGCAAATCAAAACCTCCACAATGTTAAGAGATAATGAACTTCAAAATGGATCCAATTTGCATCCCCCGATACTAAATGCATACTCTGAGGCTACTATAGAAATATGGACATCTAAAATATTGCAGGCTATCTCTCAAAGGATTGAATACTTGACGACATTTACTTTCTACCAAGTTAAGATATCAAACTGCTTTGCATATGGTTGTAGATCCACCGCCAAGTATCTTTCCAAGTTTGATTGTCGTCTAAATTCTTCCGAGACTCGTGGGTATCGCCCAAAACTCATACTCCACTTACATTTTTTCGCCCTAACGATTTTGAGAGGAAGTGATGCAGTGGATGATGGAACTTCTATATTAACACCCATGAATGCGGCAAACTCATCATATAACCTATTGAGATTGTCCTTAACCCTTAGCACAAGTTAATCCGCCCATCCATTCTCAAATATTTTCCCAATCATAATTGTTGGACTACCCCGATCTCCCTTCATCCTCCTCAAAGTGGAGGACATATTGCATATCCTCCTCACCCATGGCATCAAAGGCATTTTTATATTGCTCGGCTGTTTTCAATATCAAGCAGGTTGAATTCCATTTTGTAGGAACATAACATTTCTTGCATTCAATGCTCGCAGCACAAACAAAGATTTTGAACTTCTCAAACCTAGTTGGTAAAGATCTCACAAACCTCACTGCATTTCTCTCTTGCAACCTACTCATGAACATCTTTCAAACTATCAGTCACAATAAAATTGAGGATATGTGCACAACATCAAACATGCAAAAGTTCACCACCCAATATTGATATATTTTCCTCTCTAATTTTATTTTTTAGATACTCAAGTGCAGTATCATTATATGAGGTATTACCAGCTGTTATTGTAACCACCCACTTCAGACCTCACTCATTTATTGCAGACTCCACTGTCTTTCCAATAGTATCACTTTTGTGATTGATGATTAAACAAAACTTGAGAATATTTTTGTATAATTGCCAATCATTTTCTATAAAATGAGCAATCAAACACATATAGTTCAACTTTTGGACCGATGTTCATGTATCAGTGGTAGGGCAAACTCTTTGACTTTTCAATAAAATTCTTAACCAATCTTTTTCTAGACTGCATAATTTAAGAACATCATTCACCACCGTGTGGTGATAAGGAATATTAAATCTAGGTTCTAAGTGGTTAGACTTGGAATCCTTCACTCTCCACGAACCAAAAGTGTAGCTTGTCTATTATGATCATATGAACTAAATGAGTCCTAAACTCCTTACCCTTACCATGCTCTTACACTGTTCTTTCAAAAGTGTAGCTTGTCTATTATGATCATATGTAAGAGCAAGGGTAGGTGTAGTAGAACTAGCACTAATGCTAGTATTTGGACTTGAGCGCTATCCATGCATTCTACAAATAATTAAACACCTGACATGATATAAAAATCACATAAAAATAAAAATCGTATAAATCACAAAAAATATAACTCACTTTTAGTTATAAAACAATGCCGTTTAACTCACTTATGTTAAACGACGTCGAAGTACTTTCACAACTGTGACCAAAACGCACCTCTCTCTCTCTCTAGAGTCTCTCTTCACATCTCAGCAATTTCCCACTTAATGAAGTTTTCCCTTCATACATAAAATTTCAACCCTACACTTGCTCCCATCTCACTGATGAATATGGATTCTCTGATTTACTACATCACTTTCTTGGAAAGGCCTCAAGATTGAACTTGTAGTGGAAGAAGCCAAAAAAAAATAAAAATAAAAATAAAAAAACCTAGTTAGCATTAGTAGGGTGCTTACTTGTAGCAATCCCCTTGATCAAACTTGCCATCCATGCAATCATAAAGGCTGCATGAAATTTCATATAGAAGTTCTTAATCGAAAGCCTAAAAGCCAATTTGTTCATTTTCACTTTTCAATCACTTCAAGACAAACACAAAATCCTCCAAGCCCTATGGAATTCCAAAGGACATTTGCTAATTCTTAAACCATGGTCACCTGGTCTTCGCAAGAGATTCGGTTGAACCACTCAGCTTTCTACATATAGATTCACGGTCTCCCACTGGACCATATGACACAAGACAATGCTATACATATTGGGAAGGCTCTAGGAAACCTGCTAGAGGTTGAAGAAGACTCACAATTTGGAATTACATGTAGAGAATTTATCAGGATCAAAGTAGAGATTGATATCACCTCGCCATGGCAGCAAGGTTTTTCTCTTCCTAGAGACTACAATATCGATACGTGAGTGGCTTTTAAATATGAAAGATTGTTGGACTTTTGCTATGCTTGTGGAAGATTAGGCCACTCTCAAATCTTCTGCACTTTCCTCAAATCAATCCCTATAGATCTTCCCTACAGACCATGACTCCGAGTTGAGAACCCCAACCTGACTCAATCCCAGACAATCCTACCTATAACCCCACTAATCCCGAGAAAAATAGAAGAACCACATCCATGACCCTCCAACAATCGATCCTTAAAAATATTCCATAATAACAGACCAGTCCCACAGCTCCATCTAGTTCTAAATATTTCCTCATCATAGAGTACAACTCTTACCAAAGAAACTCTTCATATTCTGGATCAGCAACCCTCAGCTCAAAATGAAAAGGGAAAAGGAAAAATGATGGAAAAGGCAATAGTAATACAAAGGAAAATTACTTTAGAATCTCAATCGATGGACTTTACATGTGGAAAAAGCCTAAAAAAACTCGGTTTTGCTCTAAAAACCTCCTGAAGATCTCACAGTAGTAGGAACCATAGAACTTGAAGATTTCAATGCATTTTCCGACAAGCTGAGGCAAGGGGCTACTATTGCATGGAATTTAACTAATAGAAATTAATTCGTCAGCACCAACCTCACCCAATCTGATTAGAGAGAGGTTAAGTTTTTTCACTGTTAATGTTATCCCATCAACAGCTAATACAAGATCTCCCCTCCCATCACTAGGGGAAATTATACCCTCAAAGCTCTAACAAATATGGTGCCTTAGGCAGAAACTCTCTCTTCAATAGTTGAGTTGAAGAAGGCCCCTCATTGTTCACAATGGAGACAGATTCAGTCCGCAATGCAAGGGGTTTACAGCAGGTCAAACTTAGGGGCCATCAATTCTCGACTCTTCAAAGTAAGCCAAACTACCATTTCTGTTTTTATTTTGCAATGCCGATTTATGAGTAATCAAGCCTAGTCAGCTTCAAACACAAAATTGAGAAGTCCAGAAATTACTAATCTGCTAGTTAACCGAGCCAATACCCACTGCCTAAAATACCATCAGCTCAAATAGTCCATCTGAAGTAATAGAGCCCATTCACTTATCCTCTCCAAAGTCAGAAAAAATAACAAAAAGGCTAAGCACTCCTCCCTTGACTGATGACCCACAACCTTTGAAGAAAAAACTACAAAGAAATCAACCCTTGTGTGAACAAAATATAGGGCCACCTAAACTCATCACTAATGACTCAGTTATTAACATGCTTTTAGAAATGCAATCTAACTCTATGGGAAAAATCAAGAAATAAAATGAGCAACCAAGGGCCACCTCTTACCTTAGATCACACTTATCCATGTTTAGAAAATTCAAAAAAGTTGAAGAGACAAGCTCAAAAATGCCTCCACCAGCTATATGAAGATAATGATTTGGAATTGCAGGGGACCTACTCGACCCAAAGCAATCAGATCTCTAAGGGCCAATATTAGAAAATATAATTTGGATATTATATTTTTCTCAAAAACCATGGTGCTTGCAGAACGCACCTTATCTAGTTTTGGTTTACATCATTGTGTAAATTTTCCTGCCTCGGGGAATAAAGAAGGCCTTTTGCTTGTATGGCTGCCAAGTGTAGATATTAAACCGATCAATATTAATATGAATGTTATCTCTATTTTGATTTACCCTGATCCTACATTTCATACATTGCTAATTAATTTTGTTTATGCCACTGCTCAATGGAATTTTAAAGCTAGCTTTTGGAAACACATGGACTCAAAAATCAAGGCTTTCCTTGGACCATGGTGTTGTTTAGGTGATTTTAGCAACATACTTAACTGTTGAACTCAATGTTTCAAGGTTTGTGTAATTATATATCTACACATGGATTTTGATGATAACAAATGAATTCAAAGAATAAAGGAGTCTCAAGCTCAAGTTGTTTACACAATGGAATCAAGTACATTAAGGAACCAATCATGAGCAAGAAGGGAACAAGTTCACATTGGAGTCATAGAGTAATGCTGTAAATCTATTAAAAATTCAAAATTAGGATTAAGGCTCAAAATTAATATTTTATCATAAAGCATTAGAAGACATTTTTCATATGTGCATGAATATTTTAAAAATTAAATTTGAAAATTTTGAAATATGATTGATTGCCATCTTTCACATGTGCATGACATGATTAAAGGTTTGAATTTTAAAAATATTAAAGATGATTGATTGTCATCTTTCACATGTGCATGCTTTATTTGAATATTTTCAAAAGTGATTGATACTCTTTTTGACTTATGTAAAAAGTACATGATTTTGTTTGAAAATTTTAAAAATATTAAAGATAATTGATTGTCATATTTCACATGTGCATGCTTTATTTGAATATTTTCAAAAGTGATTGATGCTCTTTTTGACTTATGCAAAAGGTAGATGATTTTGTTTGAAAAATTTGAAAAGTAAAGTGTACTCCTTTTATCATATGCCAAAAGTAAAAGATCAGGTTTGAAATTTTTGAAAAGTGAATGATGTTGTCTTTGACAATTAAAAAAAATGAACCTTTTATTTGAATTTTTTGAAAAAGTGAATGATGTTGTCTTTGACATGTGAATCTTTTTAAATTTAAATATGAAGTCTCATATGCCTATAAATAGATCATTTGAGAGTTTCACATTCACAACATTAAGAGCATACAACATTCATTCAAAACTTTTATTCTCTCTTCTCTAAGCATTGAGCTTTAAATGTTATTAATTTTGAGATAGATATAGTTTGTGCTGTATTGTTCTTATTTCACTCATTGAGGAGTGTTTTCTGATAACCTACTCACTATCAGCTCTTGTATCAGTAAAAGGGTGTGTATAACCCTTGTATGTATAGAAAGTATTCTACACAGAGAATAGTTGAATCACCACGTGTAAGGTGATTGCAACTGTAGAGGGTGTTCTACATGGATCCTTTGTAGCGGTGTTGTTCAAAAGTATAATAGGTTTCTATCTCCACCTGAAGGAGGTTGAATAGTGAATTTAGGGATCTTCAAGGGGTAGTTTGAGGCGAGGACGTAGGCAATGAGGCCGTATCTTGTTAACATACTGAGTTTGCTTCTCTCTTACCCTTAATCTTTATATTTATTGCTGCTTCGTATTTTATTTATATTTTATATTGCGTATTTGATTTATAATTGTTAATTTTTTAAATATAACCCAATTCACCCCCCTCTTGTGTTAGTCATTTGAGCAACATTAACCAAACTGAAAAATTCAAAAGGCACCCTTTTGCATCCACCTCAAAAGCAGGACTGAGAACTCTAATGGAAAGTCAAGGTTTAATTGACATTGGCTTCACAAGCCCATCCTTTACATGGACAAACAACAGTCAAAGTAGAACACTCATCCGCAAGAGATTGGATCGTGGTATTGTAAATCAACAATGAAGATTGTTATTCCCTTATGCCACCCTACAACACCTGAATTCCTTGGTATCGAATCATCATCCTATACTATTGAACACAACAGCTCTGCAAAACCAGTCTTATTTTTTTAAATTTGAAGAATTATGGATCCTTGAACCACTAAATCAAATAATAATCCTAGAAGCATTGAGCAAGCAATTCAGAGGAACTCCAGCTTACATACTTTGCAAAAAAATAAGGCCATTAAAGATGCTCTTAAACACTGGAACAAAATCTTTTTCGGGAAAATCTAGNCAAGATTTCAAGGTTCGTGTAATTATATATCTACACATAGATTTTGATGATAACAAATGAATTCAAAGAATAAAGGAGTCTCAAATTCAAGTTGTTTACACAATGGAGTCAAGCACATCAATGAATCAAGCATGAGCAAGAAGGGAACAAGTTCACATTGAAGTCATAGAGTAATGTTGTAAATCTATTAAAAATTTGAAATTAGGATTAAGGTTCAAAATTAATATTTTATCATAAAGTATTAAAAGACATTTTCCACATGTGCATGAATATTTTGAAAATTAAATTTGAAAATTTTGAAAGATGATTGATTGTCATGTTTCACATGTGCATGACATGATTAAATGTTTGAATTTTGAAAATATTAAAGATGATTGATTGTCATTTTTCATATGTGCATATTTTATTTGAATATTTTTAAAAGTGATTGATACTCTTTTTGACTTATGCAAAAAGTAGATGATTTTGTTTGAAAATTTTGAAGATATTAAAGATGATTGCTTGTCATCTTTCACATGTGCATGCTTTATTTGAATATTTTCAAAAGTGATTGATGCTCTTTTTGACTTATGCAAAAGGTAGATGATTTTGTTTGAAAATTTTGAGAAATAAAGTGTACTCATTTTGTCATATGCCAAAAGTAAAAGATTAGGTTTGAAATTTTTGAAAAGTAAATGATGTTGTCTTTGACAATTGAAAAAGAAGATTTTTTTATTTGAATTTTTTGAAAATGTGAATGATGTTGTCTTTGAAATGTGAATCTTTTTAAATTTGAATATGAAGTCTTATATGCCTATAAATAAATCATTTGAGAGCTTCACATTCACAACACCAACAACATACAATATTCATTTCAAAGCTTTTATTCTATCTTCTCTAAGCATTGAGCCTTAAACCTTGTTCATTTTGAGAGATATATAGTTTGCGCTGTATTGTTCTTATTTCACTCATTGATGAGTGTTTTCTGATAACCTATCCACTATCAGGTCTTGTATCAGTAAAAGGGTGTGTATAACCCTTGTACATGTAGAAGGTGTTTTACATAGGGAATAGTTGAATCACCACATGTAAGATGATTGCAAGTGTAGAGGGTGTCCTACACAAATCCTTTGTAGCGGTATTGTTCAAAAGTGTAATAGGTTTCTATCTCCACCTGAAGGAGGTTGAATAGTGAATTTAGGGATTGTCAAGTGATAGCTTGAGGTCAGGACATAGGCAGTGGAGCCAGACCTCGTTAACATATTGAGTTTGCTTCTCTTTTACCCTCACTCTTTATATTTATTGTTATTTCGTATTTTATTTATATTTTATATTGTATATTTGATTTATAATTGTTAATTTTTTAAATATAACCCAATTCACTCCCCTCTTGTGTTAGTCATCTGGGTAACATTAACCAATTTGAAAAATTCAGAAGGCACCCTTTTGCATCCACCTCGAAAGGAGGATTGAGAACTCTAATGGAAAGTCAAGGTTTAATTGACATTGGCTTCACAAGCCCATCCTTTACATGGACAAACAACAAACAAAGTAGAAAACTCATCCGCAAGAGACTGAATCGTGGTATTGTAAATCAACAATGGAGATTGTTATTCCCTTAAGTCACCCTACAACACCTGAATTCCTTGGTATCGAATCATCATCCTATACTATTGAACATAACAGCTCTGCAAAACCAGTCTTAATCTTTTAAATTTGAAGAATTATGGATCCTTGAACCACTAAATCAAATAATAATCCTAGAAGCATTGAGCAAGCAATTCAGAGGAACTCCAGCTTACATACTCTGCAAAAAAATAAGGCCATTAAAGATACTCTTAAACACTGGAACAAAATATTTTTTGGGAAAATCTAGGTCAACATCCAAAAACTCAAAAGCGAGATTGTTGAAGAACGGTGCAGCACCCCGACTCTACAAAATCAAATAAGGGAAAAATAGCTTAATTACAAACTCTAGAAGCAACTGAAAAATGAAGAAATCTTATGGCATCAAAAATTCAGAATCCTATGGCTTGTTACCTCAGATCTTGAAGCCAGATTCTATTATTATCAACAACAACAAGACGGAGCAATGCGATTGACTCTATTAAATTGGGCTCAGGTAATTGGTCAATGGATCAATTTTTAATTGAATATATTTTTATTAATTATTTTTGGACCATATATACTACCTTAAATCCAACAATCCTGGAACAACTCAAAATATTTTTCGACAAGCAAATCTGGGAACATAATAATGAATTTCTTAGTGCATTGGAAAATTTTTGCGACACAAAAACAAATCTCAAATAAAAAAGTCCAAGTGCGGATGGAATGATCACTCTTTTTTACCGACACTATTAGAATATTATCAAGAGTTAAAGTCATCAAGGCAGTGAGAAATTTCTTTCAAAGTGGTGAACTATTGAAACACATAAATCACACAAATATTGCATTCATCTAAGAAGTTCTCAATCCAAGCTCACCACATCATTATCGCCTAATCAGCCTGACAAATGTTATTTACAAAATCATCTCTAAAATCTTGGCAAATCGATTCAAAACCACTCTTCTTTGTATCATCCCCCCTCTCCGAAAGACTTTTGTTCCTGGCCAAAACATAAAAGAAAACACAATAATTGCCCACGAGTTGTTTCATCACTTGAAAAAAAAGGGAAAAGAGAACTAATGGCATTAAAGCTTTCCATGGAAAAGGCTTTTGATTATATAGAATGAGAATTTTTGTTCAAAGTGATGGAAGTTTTAGGATTCAGCATCACAGGGATAAATCTGTTAAGAGAATGTGTCATAAGAATATTTTTTTCTATCCTCATCAACGGATCACCAAAAGATTTTTTAAAGCTCATAGGGGACTCATAAAAGGTGACCCCATCTCGCCTTTATTTATTTATTTTGTGCATGGACGTGCTATCCAGACTAATAGCCAGATTAAAAACTCAAGGAAAGTTTGAGGGTATTTGACTAAACATAAATTGTCCTCCAATTTTCCATCTTTTAGTTGCGAACTACCTAAATGTCTTCGGGAGACCAAATGAACAAAGTGCTCAAGTCATATATGAAAACCTAGGGAAATATTAGGAATGGTTGGGACAAAAAATCAATCTCAATAAATCATCAATTTTTATCACTAGGAACACCCATTCCATGATTAAAGCCTCGATTACTTAGATAATACCATACAAGTCATCCTTGTCCAAAATGAAGTATTTAGGCCTTCCAACCTCTTACAGAGCCAAAAGAGAAAGCTATAAAGATTTATTGGAAAAAAAATCAACAAGAAGTTAGAAGGTTAGAAGTCAAAATTACTCTCTCAAGCAGGACAGACAATTCTAATCAAATCAGTTGCAAGCACAATCCCTTCATATCAAATGCAATTTTTTATGTTGCCGAAATCAGTGGGCAAGTCGCTAAATACTAGCTTCAAAATTTTCTGGTGGGGTTTCTTCAAAGATCAGAATCACAACTTTTCTTCATGGAAATCTATTTGTCAACCAAAAATTTAGGTGGACTTGGTCTCAAGTTAATGAAGAACATGAACTTTATTAGGAAAAACAGGATGGGAATTGAATCAAGCAAACACTTGGCTATGACATGAGATTTTATAAAAAAAATACCTCAGCTTAATAGATTTTTCAAATGCAACTCCAAAAATATCAGACTCTTGGTTATGGAAGGGAATCCTAAAGACAAGGAATTAATTTCGAAAGCAAATGCTCTCAAATTTTCAATGAATTTTCAGCCACTGTATGATCAGAGTCTTGGATCCCAACTATGGAAAATTTCAAGCTAAAGCCTATCTAGCATATGAATAACTTATACCCGCTCTTGAAAGTTTTTAATATCATTTCAAATAATCCTCACTCTTGGAACATTGAGAAAATGCTAACTCTGTTTGAACAACATAGTATTGTAGAAATCCAAAAAGTTCCTCTTCCTCAAAATAGCCAAGAAATTGACTCATTGATCTGGAATCCAAATCAAAATAAGAAATTCTCTGTCAAAACCGCTTATCGCATAGCGGCAAATGGTTTAGGTATCACCTCTCTCCAAAATTTCCCAAACTCCAATTTTAAAAAACTCTAGAGTCTAAAAATCCATGGTCGACACAAGCTACTACTCTGGAAAATAATACAAAATATGCTTCCTGCGAGGGCTAGACTGAGCATCATCATTTCAAATTTTCAACACAAATTGTCCACTGTGCAACAAGGAAAAAGAAATAATGATTCATCTCATCATTGAATGTCCAATTATGTGCATAATATGGCAACAAAGCAACTGACAATTAAACCTTGCATTACTGCTGATAAATTCAATGGCAAATTAGATACATTTGATAATCAACCAAGTACCAATACTGGGTGTAACCGCCTCAAAGAAACATCATTTTCAGATTTTTGCAATATTAGTGATGGACTTTATATGGAGGCAAAGAAATGATATTGTCCACAATCAATATATCCTCGCACTTAGGAAAGCTACAATCCTACTAGAAAAAGATGTACCAAGCTTATAAACAAGTAAGGAAACTGTTGCCTAGATGACTAACACAAGATATGAGTGAATTGGATTATACTTAAAAATTAATAATTATAAATCAAATACACAATATAAAATATGAAAAAAATACGAAGCAGTAATAAATATAAAGAGTAAAGATAAGAGAGAAGGAAACTTAGTATGTTAACGAGGTTCAGCCCCACTGCCTACGTCCTCGCTTCAAGCTACCATTTAAGGATTTTCAAATTCCCTATTCAACCTCTTTCATGTGGAGATAGAAACCTATTACACCTTTGAGCGACACCGCTACAAAGAATTCGTGTAGAATACCCTCTACACTTGCAATCACCTTACACGTGGTGATTTAACTATTCCTTGTGTAGAACACTTTCTACACGTACAAGGGTTATACACAATCTTTTACTGATACTAGAGTTGATAATGGGTAGGTTATCAGAAACTACTCCTTAATGAGTGAAATAAGAACAATACAGCGTAAACTATATTTCTCTTAAAATGAACAAAGATTAAGACTTAATGCTTAGAGAAGACAGATTGAAAGTTTTAAATGAATGTTGCAAAACTTACAATAATATGAGTATGCTCTTGTTGTTGTAAATTTGAAGATCTCAATTGAGCTATTTATAGGCATATGAGACTTCATATTCAAATTTGAAAAGATTTACATGTCAAAGACAACATCATTCATTTTTCAAAAAATTCAAATAAAAATTTCTCCTTTTTACAATTGTAAAAGACAACATCATTCATTTTTTAAAATATTCAAACATAATCTTTTTACTTTTCGCATATAACAAAAGGAGCATTGTTTACTTTTCAAAATTTTCAAATAAAATTATTACTTTTTGCATAAGTCAAAAAGAGCATAACTCATTTTTGAAAATATTCAAATAAAACATGCGCATATGAAAGATGACAATCAATCATCTTTAATATTTTCAAAATCCAAGCTTTTGATCATGTCATGTACATGTGAAGGATGATAATCAATCATCTTTCAAAAATTCAAATTTAATTTTCAAAAATATCATACACATGTGAAAAATGTAATTTAAAGTTTTATGAGAAAATGTTAATTTTTGAACCTTAATCCTAATTTTGAATTTTTTTAAGAGATTTGCAAAATTATTCTATGAACTTTAATGTGTGTTTGGTCCCTTATTGCTCATACTTAGTTCTTTGATGTGCTTTCCTCCATTGTGTAAATAACTTGATCTTGAGACTCCTTTATTCTTTGAATTCATTTGTTATTATAAAAATCAA
Source organism: Carya cathayensis (assembly GCA_011037825.1). Classification (NCBI taxonomy): domain Eukaryota; kingdom Viridiplantae; phylum Streptophyta; class Magnoliopsida; order Fagales; family Juglandaceae; genus Carya; species Carya cathayensis. The sequence continues at coordinate 68,970 of QGSO01000312.1, read as the reverse complement.
TATGTAGATATATAATTATATGAAAATTGAAACCTTAGGTTCAACAGGAACAAAAAGTAAAAATTCATCAAAGTCTAAGTTAGGCACCTCTACTTTCGAATCAATGAAGCTTCTCTTTTGATGTAACATTAAGAGATTCTTTCTCTACATCTTCAACAGTATGTTGGGACTCAAAAAGAAATATTTTGGAGGTATGAACCTTGAAAATCTCAACAATTAATCCAGTCGTTGCAAAAGCTTCAGCAGCTCTTTTAGCCACTCAAATGGCAAAACAACTTTACAAAAGACCAATTGTCCTGGAAGGTGACGCTCAAATTGTTAAAGATGCTATAAAAAATAAAGCTCCCTCACCAATATGGCAAATAACTCCAATCATAGATGACATCGGTCAAAATCTTCACCCTTGAGAAGATTGGAGAGTAACCAAAATTCATCATTCACAAAACTGTTGTGCGCACTCTGTGGCGCAATGGACAATGACTAATTTCATTTTTGGTCGCATACCCCTTGATATCTTCTTAGATGTATCTTATATATTGACAGTGGAAAAGACCCTCTTTAAAATCTATGTATCTTTTAAATTAGTTTCAATATAATGCATGCTTGTTGAGAAAAAAAAAAGGAAAAGAAAAGAAGTTAAACAGCGTTATTTTATATAAGAATAATATATATATATATTATATTGGTTAATTCACCCGTTTGAACACGGTTCAAATCGGAACTAAATCGACCGAAATTGGTTTGTAAGGTTTTGGATTGCTAGCTATTCGGTTTTCCACTGGGTTCTGCCGGTTCGGGTCGGTGACACTTAATTTCGTCAATTACTGTTAACCCATACTAGCTCGGGCCCCATACTCTGGCACTTATAGCATGCGGGCGGATGACCCCGCCCACCACCCTTAGTGGATTCCCCTTGAGCAATCCGCACATCGCATGAAGAGAGAGAGAGAGAGAGAGAGTAAAGACTGCAACAGTAGGAAGTTAAGTTAAATCCTAACATAAAATTAAACGATGTAGTTTTATTAAATTTTTTAAATATACGTAATATATAGATTTTATTAATTTTTTTTAAATATATGTAATATATATAGTGGGCCTGGTAGATAGGGTAGACCCAAACGGGCCCAAGGCCTAGCCCGGCACCTATCCACCGGTATTTCTCATGTGGGCATTTGCCCCCGCTTGCCCCAGTGAATGTGCTAGGCGGGCAGGATGTAGGGCTCACTCAACAACCCTCGTTAAAACCATTAAACAAATTGAAAACATTATGAAGTCCAGACATGTCGATATCATCCCATTTTCTATAGTAAATTTGAGTGAAATTCTTGAAATCGTTGAGAGAATATTTTAAAATGATTATTTGGAATTTTATAAAAAAGCAATAGGATTAGAAAATGAATTGTACAAGTTTAGATTGTGCACACAGACCCTTTAAAAAATATAAAATCCACATGAATAAATCAACTTCTATATCATATCTTCTTTTTAGCAAAAAAAATTGCACAACCTGAACTTTTATAGAATATTATTCGTATTAATACAAAAAAAAAGTTTGGTTTGGATTGAGAAATTTTTTTGTGGTACTTGTAAAATATGGTTTTTTAGGTCTTTGTAAATGTTGTTTTAGTTTTTGTGATTTTATTAAAAACACTAAGATAGATTATTTTCACAAAAAAAGAAAAAAGAAAAAATTGATGCTTTAAAGATATTTGGATTGAGAGTAAAAGAAAAAAGAATTCTAAGAAGATCTCAATATTCTTTGAAGCTAAACAGTAATTAATAACTGATTCAATAACGGAGGAAAATTATTGGCCATATGCTATTCTTTCTATTTTTGAGAAAAAGTGGTGTGTGTAGAATGAGTGATGCTAAGGCCATAGCTGGGAGCTCCCGCTTGTCCAAAAAAAAATTTTATTTTTTGTTTTTTTATTTTACATTATTTTTTAATATTTAAAAAAAATATAAAAAATTCATAATAATATTAAATAATTTTGATCAGCTAATAGACTATGTTCCCATTTGATAATTACCATCATCAATTGCAGTCTTTGCACCGATGAAGAAAGAAAAAATCCATGTTCTATGTGTCAAAGGAAATAATATCGGTTTAGAAATGAAAGATTACCTTATTTCACTTGGCTAATTGGGATTTGATTTACATTGAAGACAATCAGATTTTAGGAAAATACCAAGGTCTTTTGGACCAGATAACATAAGATCTGATTTCTAAATAAGAGAACCAGGTTCGAAACCCTTACTCTCATATATATATATATATATATATATATATATATATATATATATATATAAAACAGAAGAAAAAAAAATCTGAGGAAAACAGCCGAGCTTGGTTGGTATCAGAGGCCTATTAGCTAGGTGCGGTAAAGACTAAGAGAATAGGTCATCCAAATTAATTTCGAGTAATATTTCTCCAATAGGTCATCCAAAGACGACTTGCTTTTTTTCCTAGGATTGGTTGGTTTAAATGTAAGGAAATCATGGAAAAACCTGGTTAGCATACCAAATATGACTGAGAAGTGCACCGAATGTTTTATTTTTATTTTTCACTTTTTGTATTTTATATGAATAAAAAAATGATGAANCTTTGAAGCTAAACAGTAATTAATAACTGATTCAATAACGGAGGAAAATTATTGGCCATATGCTATTCTTTCTATTTTTGAGAAAAAGTGGTGTGTGTAGAATGAGTGATGCTAAGGCCATAGCTGGGAGCTCCCGCTTGTCCAAAAAAAAATTTTATTTTTTGTTTTTTTATTTTACATTATTTTTTAATATTTAAAAAAAATATAAAAAATTCATAATAATATTAAATAAAATTTTCTTAATCACTGAGAAAAAGAAAAAGAAAAAGAAAAAGCTGGGATCGGTAGATCCCAACGAGATCTCCAAGCGGGGGATCTAATATTTTGCCGTGTAGAATTTATTGCGTTTGACACAACAAGAAAAGCAATGGAATGCATGCAAAGCTAACTTTCCTACCTTCACCTAAATGCTTGAAGTGATATCCGAAATTTGTAAACCTCTTTTTCTATGAACTTCTTTTTTTGTTGCAATTTGTAAACTTGTTTTTCGTAATTCAATTAATAAACATGTTGTTTCTAGATCAAGTAGAAGGCATCCAAAGATATTTTCTTAAAGTGAAAACTTTTAAAAATTAAAAAAAATGGTACACAATTCAATCAGTTTTAGGTTCTTTTTAAAAAAGAAAAAAAGAAAAAAGAAAAACGGCGCCAGAAATTCTGATGTAAAAGATTGATGTGCTATCACTACCAAAAGAAAAAAAGAAAAAAAAGAAAAGATTGGGCTGTTTTTATTTCCGGCAACACTAATATAGCGGGAAATAACTCATATTTTTATTTCAATCGAAATATTGTGGCTATCTAGAAATGTAGCCTGAATTAAAGGCTTTTTTCTGCAAGTTTTGGTCGTCGAAAATATGCTTACCAAAAATAACTCTGTTTCGCATTTAGTAGGTCATCTTAATAACCTATTACAGCGGCAAAATTTGCCACAATTTCGCAAGTCGCTTAAACTTGACTTATTACCACGAGTTTTAGTCTTTGTAATAAGTCTTTTAAATCCCTTCTTCACCCCGCGCCTCATTTCCCGTCACTTTCCCTCCCCTTTCTCTCTCTCTCGATTTAACATTCTCATGGGGATTTCTGATCGTTGCCACCGACATTGTCTTCTCGCCACCATCTTCTCGTTGACGCCGGTCAGTTTCTCTAACTTTATCAATCATGCTCTCTCTCCCTCTCTAACGCCGGTTAGGTTACTCTCTCTTTCTCTCTCTATATGTGAGCTTACAACTTTCTAAGCAATCCAATTTTCCTTCCATTTTTTTATTTTTTATTTTATTTTTCCCATTTCCTCAATTTTCCTTTTTCAAATTTCTCCTCATTTTTAGATATATGATTCGGATAATTTATTTTTACTTCGGCTATGGAAGCAAAGGATTGGATATTCCTTGCTACGCTTGCTTTTTATGTCTAAATGGTCTACTTGCTCTTTAGCTTTTACATAACCGATTTATACTTTGATGTATTGAATTATACATATGCGGGATTTGAGAATCTGAGCATGAATTTTGACATAGAGAAGAAATACCATAAAGATGAGAGGAATTAGAGGAAGTACATTTGCCATTGTTGAAAATTTCTTCTAATTGTACTGTCTGTTGAGCGACTCTGCTTTGAACCACAAAACCTTGGTTGATGCACGTTAAGATACGAACTATTAATTTTTATATTTGATAGAGAAAGACTTGTTGCGTCTAAACTTTAACTCAAATTAATGAACTAAAATTTAGTGCAGTTTTACCTGCAAGTATACAGGTGTTGTAGTACCTTACAGGATCGAATCCACAGGGATTGACTAATGTGAAAAATTCTCTCAAACAAATTAAAATAAAATACTAATAGAGATGTGTAATTGAAACTAAAATAAGATTATAGAAATGATGATTTTTATCGTGACAAAACAAAACTAAAATGATAAGCTTTATTGATATGGAAAAAAAAAGACTAAGGTTTCGAGGATCCGTTTAATAATTTAAAATATTGTTTCCGATCGAATTACTTCAATTAAACTAGAATAATGATTCCGTTTAATTGGAAGATTTAGCATTTAAGATCAAGAAAATAATTACTAATGATTGAGCATGAGCGATCGATGATTAAAAATTACAAAACTCTATTTGACTATCACAGGGATTTCTCAAGCATTCACTGTATTCGGAAATCACAATAAATCAAGAAAAATTTATAGATAACCAAAATATCCAATAATAAAATCATTCAATCGATCAAACTCGCAAAATAAATTTGTCGTCGATCCGAAAACAATTTTCAAATCATTAAACTTCACCTCTAACCTTAGTATTCAAATTTAGCCGACCATGTTTAACACAAGCGCTATAAAAATCAAATAAACATTTTTCATGAAGACATTAAAATAAAACACAATAAAACAACACACAAGAAGAAAAACAAAGATGCTGAACTGCCAAATGAAAAATAAAATAAACTGCAGAAAAATAAAACCAAAGCCGTGGCCGATAAGTAGCACCACGCTAACTCCACCAAACAATAGATCCAGAGAATAAACAAAAATTGAAAACGAGTAAGTGAAAACCTGCTACTTAAGGTTTGAACCAAAAGAAAGTTTAAATGAAATAAAGAGCCGACCACAATGGTCTGTAAACAAAAACAGAATGCAAGAAAGCTAAAAAAATAAACGACCAACTCCCTTTCCGTCCGTAAGAAACTATGGCTCCGTTCGGTACTCAGGTTCAGCCTCAACCTCAATTCACTGCCGTAAGTCCTGCTCCAGATGAAAATGAAATCCCAGACCAGAGTAGCGTGTCTTCTCGTTTCAGCTTTCACCCTCCAGAAAAACAGCCCTCATCTTCACGTCCTTCGGCCTCTTTTACTTCCACTCCAAACGAAAATGAAAACCTGCACTTTGGCAGTCCAAAGCTCTCTGTTTTTTCCTCTAAAAATAGAGCACTTGGTTCCGTGAACTCCCAGCCAGAACCGAGCTTCCCAGCCTTCTCCGTAAGAGCCTTCACGTCCAACCTCCTACTCCCTTCCAAATCAAAGAAACAAAAAACTCCCCTCAGTCCGTAGCTCTCTGGTTTCTATGTCTGAAAATAGAGAACCCAGTCTGGTTCTCACCGTAAGAGCTCTCCCAACGTAAAACTCCCCTGTATCTCAGTTCCTCTCCCTCTATATATTTTTTTTTCTCTTCCGTAAATTCCCCTTCCATAAGCTCTACCTGAACCCAACGTCCAGCACACCTCTACGTCAACTCCTCTCCCCGAACGTCCACCTCTTTCAGCGTTTCCCTTCTTTTCTTTATTTCGTAAATCTTGCCTAACAGATTTACGTCTCTAGTCCTCTTCCGTATACGTCCAGAAGTCATCAAATTCATGCACCAACTATACCTCAACTTCAACCTAAACTCCAGCCGACAGCTACCTCCACTCCAGCAAAGAAAATATCTTTTAAAAATAGCCGAACTCTCTCTTCAACCCCCACCTACTCAGCCCCATGACCCACTCTCACCTTCTAGTCGAGGAAGCAAATATCAACTTGGTTCCGTCTTCTGTACGTCCGTAAACTCCCTCAATTTTTGGCTTTCCGTATTGCTTCCATCTGCTAGCTCCCCTTTCCGTTTATGTTGACAACATGGTTGCATGCAGTTGCCCTTTTTGTTCGCCGTCCTGTCGCATTACTTTTAGAGGAAAAGCTTTCTTTGATCTTCACTTTTAATTTCCACGTCGCTTGCCGACAATTCTTTTACATTCAAAGTCTTCAACATTTTTTTTTTTAGCAACTCTACTTTGAAAGACTCGCAAAGCATGCACTTTTGGTCCGAGCCAGATCTCGTGAATTTTATTTATACTGCAAATAAAGAAATAACACTTGAAATAAATTGAAAAGAAAATAGATTATTAAAAAAATATATTATATATGTGAGGAAATATTTTTCAATTAAATCATAGTTATAAAATTAAGCATAAACATGATATTAATCAATTAAAAATTACAACTCGAATTTATGCTTATTAACTATTTTTCCATCTAAAACCAATAATAATGTCACGAAACAGTTGAAATAAATTGGTTTTAAATAACTAAAATATGCAATTTTACAGCTCAAACAAGACTAATAAAAGTGAATGGTTGTTTGTATGTAAGGTAATGCCACTAATTATTATTTTAAGATTGAACATTATTTATGTGTAGCTTTTAGAAGGATTCGTCTACAACTTTTCGGACCAAATTCTCTCAAAAATTGTGGTCAATCCATTTTGGTTTGGAATCACTACACCTGCTAGGGATAGGTGGGCCTCGCTCGAATCGTCCTCTCTTATTCTCTATCTGTGAATTGTTTGTAATTCTTCTCATGTAATTTTGCAGTATGCAATGAATGCAACTGGTACTGATCTGCATGATATCACCAAGGAAAATGGGTGTAGATTATTGTATTATCTATAAATTAGGGGATGTTTGGTGATTTAAACAGGATAGTGGTTGATTGTAAACAATTGGGTATTTGTTTGCAGAAGAGAAGGGCCCATGTACTCGTGTAAAGTCAAGCTTCCAGGAAGCAACAAAGGCGACAACACCAGAACAACACTAGATATGCTAAAATTTATGCACCAATCACACCATCTACACTTCTGGCCAGGAACCAAAATATAAGACACAAAGCATGTGCTATATAGTTTGGTTTAGCTAGCTTTTGAGTTTAGTATGCATGGTAATTATCACACCCTCCACTTTTTAAGATCAATTGACGAATTTTGATCTAGCATGCATGCCAGAGCAGTAGTAGCTTTTGTGTTTTTGCTTGTGCAAAAACAGCTGCCCCTTTTCCATGCACTTTAGTTTTCTTGTTTATTTTCTTGTTTTCAAACCTTCCCTCTTTCTAATACATTCCCAATTACACAATCAAAGATTTAGAAGTGATCAAATGGAGGTAAACAAGCTAGAGAGTCAACCAAATAGAAACTAGTAGGAAGGAATCAATTGCATAAATTTAGAGGAAACGCATTGCAGAAAGTGTTTGCTTCTATGCTATAGTTTTGGACAGAATTAAAAGAGGGATCTTACCTACTGCTTTAGTGGCTTCTATGGTGGTTGTGCTACCTCTTGAGGTGGTCTAGAATGAGGCAATATCAATAGCTACAAGAGGTTTGAGTTGAGTAGTTGAGGAATGGTGAAATAGGTTGTTAGTTCACTACTGTAGATTCTACTGGTTTGGTGTAATCTATGGTTGTTCATGTTGGTACAAAAACAGTGCACAATTTGATACTTTATAAGGACAATAAAATCCATAACTTTTTCAAATCGTAAAAAATAAAAATTACATGATCTCACTATCGAAACATATTTTTTTTACAAATTATTTCATCTCATTTTAATTCAAAAATTTTATTACTATTTAAAATATTTCTTCTTATCTTATTTTATCTCATCTTGACTACTTGACTAAATGCACTTTATTATCGTTCCATAGTTGAACTCTTAAATTATTGTTGGAGTCATGCTACACATCTCCCAATCTCTACATACTATATTTTTTTTTAATTTTTTAATATTTTTTAATTTATTTTTTTTGAAACTAATTAAAATTTTTATTAATTATTTATATATTAAATATTTGATAATTTTTTTTTTAAATGTGATAGGTGAAAGTTATATAAATTGTAAAAAGTTCTATAATTTTTTGCTTTGCCAGTCATAAACATGATTGGCATTCATTTTTTTCTGTATAAGATATCTTCAGCCTGATCGATACTGACTCTCTTCACTTTTGTTTGTTGTTTTGTAGACCTGTTAGATCAAAATTATTTGCATTTTATTACGCCTCGTGATGTGTCTCATTTTCCCTGTTTTTGTATTTTTTATTAGAAATTAAAAAGGAAATAATATTGTAAGAGAAAACGTTATTATTCAATACAAAATTTCATCTTATACAAGTGAACGACATCTATATATATAGGAGTACAAAAACAGTTTATGTATAGTTTAAGTCATAATTGATAGTTAAAAATGGTCTTAATTGATGGTTAAAAATGATCTTAATTGATGGCAAAAGATGATCATACAAATTAGTTTATAATACTCCCAATTTGGATGACCATATATAAATAATATACATAATTAAAATCTTGTCAAGGAAAAATCCAGTGGGAAAAAACTAATGGCGAAAGAAAAAAAGTACAACATTCATGTGTATTGCCAAGTGCTTTATGATTGCCTTATTAAAACCTTATAAAGGAAAATCTAGTGGGATAAAACCTTAGCGAAGGAAAAAGAGTACAATCAGCATAAGTCTTCAAGACATTTACTCCCTCTGAAAAGTGCATGATAATAGGTCTTCAAGTCTCCGCATTCCAATGTTCTACACAATCTTCTTAAATGTTGTAGTTGGTAATGTTTTAGTGAATAAATTTGCTAGATTATCACTTGACTGTATCTGCTTGACATTAATTTCACATTTCTCCTGAAATTCATGGGTATAAAAGAATTTAGGTGAAATATGTTTGGTTCTATCACCTTTGATATATCCTCCTCTAATTTGAATAATATAAGCAGTATTATTTTCGTATAAAATTGTTGGGCTATCATTAATCACAGGAAGACCACACTTTTCTTGAATATGTTGAATAACTGATCTTAGCCAAATACATTTTTGACTTGACTCATGAATTGCAATGATCTCTGAGTGATTTGAAGAGGTAGCAGATAATGTTTGTTTAACAGATCTCCATGATATAGCAGAATTTCCATAAGTAAATACATATCCAGTTTGAGATCTACCTCTGTGTAGATCTGAAATATAATCTATATCAGCATATCCAACTAATTGTAGACTTGATCCACGTTGATAAAATAATCTCATACCAACCGTACCTCGGAGATATCGAATAACATATTTAATACCATTCCAATGTTTTCGAGCTAGTGCGGAACTATATCTTACAAGTAAATTAAATGAAAATGCAATATTAGGCCAAGTGCAATTTGCAAGATACATCAGGGCTCCAATTGCACTGAGATAAGGTATTTTAGGACTAAGAATTTCTTCATCGTCTTCACAAGGACGAAATGGATATTTCTACACATCAAGTGATCGAGCAACCATTGGAATACTCAGGGGATGAGCTTTGTCCATATAAAAGTGCTTCAAGACTTTCTCTGTATAATTTGACTGATGAATGAGAATTCCATTTTGCAAATGCTCGAGCTGAGGCTGAGACAAAATTTAGTTTTGCCAAGGTCATTGATTTCAAATTCATTCTTTAAATATGTAGCGGTTCTTCTGATCTCTTAAGGAGTTTAAACAAGATTTAGATCATCAATATAAACCACAACAATAACAAATTCAGAGTCTGATTTTTTAATAAAAACACATGGGCATATTGGATTATTCTCAAATCCTTCTTTCAATAGATATTCGTTAAGGCGTTTATACCACATGCGTCTGGATTCCTTTAACCCATATAAAGATTTTTGAAATTTAATATAATACATATTTCTATGTACTCAGATTAGAAACTTCAAGCATTTTATATCATTCAAGGATTTTCATATATATGTCATGATCCAATGATCCATATAAATATGTAGTGACCACATCCATCAACTGCATATCCAATTTTTTTGTAACTACCAAGCTAATAAAAAATCTGAATATGATTGCATTCATAACAGGAGAGTATGTTTCCTTATAATCAATCCCTGATTTCTGCAAGAAACCTTGTGCAACAAGTTGTGCTTTATTTCGCACAATTTCATTACTCTCATTACGCTTACGTATAAATACCCATTTATATCCAATAGGCATTACACCCTTTGGTGTCTGTACAATTGGTCCAAAGACCTCTCGCTTTGCTAGCGAATTTAATTCAGGTACAATAGCTGATTTCCATTATGGCCAATCATTTCTATGTTGACATTTTTCGACAGTTCCTGACTCAATTTCTTCATTACTTCTGGTAATGTCAAGGGCCATTTTATATGAAAATATGTTGTCAATAACAATTTTATGTCTATTCAAAATTTCTCTAGTACTCATGAAATGTATCGAGATCTCGTTATTTTCATGTATATGTCCCCCTATTCAAGAGAAGACATTTCATGAAATATCTCTTCAGGATGTTCTTTTTTAGGAGATTTAGTCTCTTCAGGAGCATCAATTACTCTTATGACCTGTGTTGTGGGTATGGACTCTTTAGAAGTATCAAATTCATTTTGTATTTTTCTCTTCCAAGGAATTTTTTTCTTTGCACCAATAGGCCGTCCACGCTTCAGGCATGTCTTAGACTCACCTATTGTTATTTTGGCAACTTATCCTTCAGGGACTGTTATAATTACTGGAACATTAACAGCAGGAATATATGATTTTACCATACCTTTAGTGTTATTAAATACATCTGGTAATTGATTTGCAACACTTTGTAAATGAATAATCTTTTGAACCTCTAGTTTACATTCATTTGTACGATGATCAAATTGGGAAATGGCTTTATTTTCCCAAGTAATTTCTTGTCGTGCTTCAGGTATCTACTTCTTATTACCCAATGTTGAAAAAACGGATTTGTCAAAATGACAATTCTCAAAACGTGCCTTAAGCATATCTTCTGTAAAAGGCTCAAGGTATCTAATAATAGATGGAGAATCAAACCCAACGTATATCCCAAATCTACGTTGAGGATCCATATTTGTACGTTGTTGAGGTACAATTGGAATATATATCGTACATCAAAAAATACGAAGATGAGAAATATTTGGTTATTGACCAAATGCAAATTGTAATGGAGAATATTTGTGATATGCTGATGGTCTAACTCGAATCAACGATGCTGCATGAAGTATAACATGTCCTCAGGCAGAAATAGGAAGTTTTGATTTAATAAGTAAAGGTCTAACGATTAGCTGAAGTCTTTTAATTAATAATTCAGCTAAACCATTTTGAGTGTGTGTGAGAGAAATTAGATGTTCAATATCTATTCCTATTGACATGGAATAGTCATTAAAAGTTTGAGATGTAAATTCACCTACATTATCCAATCGAATAGTTTTAATTGGATAGGCAGAGAATTATACTCGTAGTTTAATTATTTGGGTAAGAAGTTTAGCAAATGCAATATTTCTAATGGAAAGTAGAAAACATGTGACCATCTACTTGATGCATCAATTAAAACCATAAAGTATCTAAACGGTCTACTTGATAGTTGAATAGGCTCATATATATCCCTATGAATCCTTTGTAAAAATGACGGATATTCAAAAACAACATTTGAGAGAGATGGTTTGATAATCAATTTACCTTGAGAACATGCAGAGCACGGATATTCATTGGGTAAGATAATCTTCTAATTCTTTAGGAGATGCCCATACGAATTATCAATTATTCGTTTCATCATTATTGATCTCGGATATCTAAGGTGTTTATACCAAATCATAAATACTTTGGGGTCAATGCACTTCTAGTGCATTATCACATATAATTCGATTGTTTTTATTTTTGTATAATACAATCCAGATGAGAGAGCAGACAGTTTTTTTAATATGAGCTTTTGGCTTGAAATTATTTTAGTAATGAGAAGATGCTCTTTACTGCCTTCGTTGGTGGTTTCAATATGACAACCATTACGATGTATATCCTTAAAACTCAATAAATATCTCCTGGATCATGAAGAAAATAGAATATCATCAATACAAAATTTGATGCTTTTAGAAAACACAATATAAGCTCTTATTGAGCCTTCAATTAGATTCAATGAATCAGATATGGTATGGACGTAGGTTTTACTCAATGTTAGATTTTGAAAATATTTTTTATCCTTAAGAATTGTGTGAGTTGTAGCACTGTCAGCTAGACATACATCTCTATTATTCATCTCTGAGATAAAAAGTTCATCAGTAAGATTCATGATTATATAAAATATATAAAACTTTCATTACTACAAAACATTACAAAATATTAAAAAGTTTCACCATAAGGTAAAGAAAATACATTAATTAAAAAGGAACACTTCCATAACCAATCAAATGATCAACTCTATCACTAGAATCCTCAAAGAAATTAGAAACATCAAGGTTGGTAATATCATCTTCTACACTTATAGAAACTAAAGCATCTGATAGTTTAGCAAAATTTTTTTCAAACTTTTTTTATTTTCTCTTTTATAGAAACTTGGTATATGTCAACCAAATGCTTAGCTGTACGACAGGTACAAGACTAATGTCCAATCATACCACATTTATGGCATCCATCTTCATCTTTCTTTGAAAATTTGTTCTGAGGATCTTTACTATTCTTTGAGTTGAACCACTTCTGGTGGTATGGTGTATATCTATTATTATCCCTTTTAGTATGGCCGCTTTTAGAATTTCCACTTCTATAGTTTTTCCTACTACGTCCACGCCCTCTGTTTCTTTGAAAAGATACACTATTCGTTTATGGGAATGGTATAAATCCAGTACCATTCACTTTAGGGAATGATATAAAACGAGTAGGACATGACTGATGATTTCTTAACAAAAACTCATTATTTTATTCAGCTACTAGAAAATAAGATATAAGTTCAGAATATTTTTTGAACTTTCACTCTCGATACTGCTATTGCAGGAGCACATTCGATGCATGAAAAGTAATATGTCTTATCTAACAAGTCATCATCAGTGACTTTTTCATTACATAATTTCAATATTGAGCTAATTTTAAAGAGTGCAGAGTTATACTCACTAATGCTCTTGAAGTCTTGCAACCTCAGGTGTAACCAATCATGACGAGCTTTTGGGAGGATTACAGTTTTCTGGTGCTCATATCTCTCTCTTAAATCATTCCACAAAATAAGAGAATCTTTCACCGTGAGATACTCAGTTTTTAATTCTTCATGAAGATGATATAGAAAGAAAATCACTGTCTTAGTGCGGTCTTGTTGGGACCTTTGATTTCTTTTTTTAATTGTATCTCCCAGGTTCATCACATCTAGATAGATCTCAGCATCAATGATCCAAGATAAATAATTTTTTCTAGAAATGTCAAGAGTAATGAATTCTAATTTTGTAAGATTTGACATTTTTTACATATATATCAGAAAAATAAGTATGTTTATATTGTAAATAAGAAATACATTCACAAAATCATGAAAATAAATACAGAGTTTTATCAAGTAATAATAAGTAATGTAATATTTTATATTTATTTTGGGAACTACAAATAATATATTGAAAAACTTACTTGAAGTAAAAGACTACTAGCTTCAAAATCGACAGAACTTTCGTGCTGATAACGTGTTATGAAACTAAAAGAGAAATAATATTGTAAGAGAAAGCGTTGTTATTCAATACAAAACTTCATTCTATACAAGTGAACGATACCCATATATATAGAAGTATAAAAATAGTTTATGTATAGCTTAAGTCATAATTTATGGCTAAAGATGGTCTTAATTGATGATTAAATGATCATAATTGATGGCTAAAGATGGTCTTAATTTATAGCTAAAGATGGTCATACAAATCAGTTTATAACATTTTTTTTCATCTTTTTTTCACTTCGGAAAATATTTGTTTTTATATATTTTAAGTAGTACTAGAAGTTTTACAGTCAGTTGAATTTTAAACTATTTTCAACTCATATCACTTAATTATTATAATTTTTTAAATTTTAACACAAAATATAATAAATAATTTAATTTTTTTCAAATTCTAAAATAATAATAATATTAAAAAAAATATTATAATAATATTTTATTTAATTTTTAACTTTCATCTTAACTAAACTCAACTTAATATCTTAATACAGCCTTACACTCTCAAAATTATTAATACTGATATACATTGTATTAGAAACTGTAAAAGAAAGAAATACCCAATTCCAAAACAATCTTAGGTTTCACACAGGCTGGGCTTCATAAGATCAGTTTTGGGCTTCATATTATTAGAAGAAAAACTCTTAAAAGAAAAAATTTCAGACTTGGGCTCCACGGAGATTTATCTCTACTAAAAGCTAGGTTTGAGTACGGTCTAATTTGCCTGAGATGTACCTTCTTCACGTACAAAATGATCGGGACCATTAATAATTTTTATTTTGGCATATATTTAGTAAAAAATCAGTAAATATGTTAATTATGTTATATTATATATGGTGAATAAATAAGTTGATCTTCTCTGTTCATTTTTTAACACAATGCATTTACTCATTTTTTTCTGACCATAATCAAGCATTAATTGGAAATTACAATCAAACTAAGAAATCCTTAGTTTTTATGCTTCTAAAGCTCATTCATGTTAGACTGACTATAAGCGCGCCACAACGACATGAGCTATATATTAATGAAAAGAGAAAAATGAATGCAATATTTATGACCGGTAAAGTAAAAGATTTCGACGTGAAACAATAATTTAAATGCTCAATAATGACAATAAAAGAAGTCTTTCTTTCTTTTCCTAAGAAGTCTCTCACTAGCATTACTATGGCTTTTAAATATCACAAGGAGGAATAAAAAGTAAATAACCTTGATCCGATAGCTCTGCAAATGAAATTATTCAAGAAAGGAAAATACTAAGGCCACCGCTGGTGGCTCTCGCTGGTTGGTTTACCGTCGGTTAATTTTTTTTCTTTAATTATTAAGAAAAAATTATTTAATTTATTATAAATTTATTATATTTTTTAAAAATATTAAAAAATAATTTAAAATAAAAAAATATTTTTACCTAACTGCGGCTCCCACTGGTGGTGCCTGCCTGTAGCACCGCTCTTCAAGAAAATGTAGGCCATCATGGGAATTTATGACTAACAGACCAAATTAAAGCAGCTTCTCACCTATGCAATAAGTGTTCAATCATAAAATGCTCATTTGCAAAGCTGTCGTATCAAAGTTATTTGCTTTTTATTCCTCCTTATGATATTTAAAAGCCATAATACTGCTAGTGGGAGACTTCATAAAAAATTGGCAATGGATTATTTATCTTTATCTTTATTTTTAAATTTAAAGAATATGTCCTTAAAATCATTTACATTGGCATATGCATATGTAAAATTATAAATAAATTGCTACGGTTTTTATTCAAAGATGAAGAACTCATTTTTATCTTCAAATAATATTTTTATTATTATTTCTCTTTCCAGAAACCAAACGGCTCTCTCTTTTCTCTCTTCTCTTTTCTCTCTCTTTTCTCTTCTCTTCTTTCTCCATCCCTGAACGCATACGCTTCTCTCTTTTCTCTCCATCGCCGAACGGTCTCCATTGCTGAACGGCTCTTTCTTATTCTCTTCTTCTCTCTCCATTGAACAGCTCTTTCTTCTTCTCTTCAACACCCATTTCACCCCTCTCTCTTGTTGCTCTGTTTTCTCTCTTGGACGCCTACAATTTTCTGGTGGTTTCTTCATCAACGACAGCCTCCTTTCGCCCAAAAGGTGCTTTCGTGTAACCCATTTGTGGATTTTGGTTGGATCATTTTTTTTTTCTGTGTTATTTGGCCTGATTAGAATTTTTTAGGGTTTTTTTTATGTGATTGCTCCTAATATTGAATTGAAAATAGAGATAGATAGAGAAAATTGAGTTGGTTCTGAGGTTTGTTTTGATTTCCCTTGATCTTGTACATGCATTTGATTCTCTTGATCTTGTACGTGGCATTTCAGTGGGACATCAATGGCATTTCAGAATTGTAAATTTTTTTGGGGCTTATTTGCATTCTTTAGTGCTCTAGAAAGAGATTGCTTGTATTAATTGTTCGGAGCTAATCATCTTAATTTCGCCAATGATGTGGAAAATACACAAACCAATTGGCCCGAAAAGTTACCATTTGAAACAAGATGATATGATAGTTGAGCTCTTTTGGTAACAATCATTTGCCTCTTTGGAAGGCTTGTGCCAACTGGGGAAGGGAATCAACAAAGCCAACACACTTGCATAACATGGAAAGAATCTCACCATCAGTTTTAACAAACTATGAGATAACAAAAGAACCTACATTCAAATACTTAATGTTTCGACATTAGGGATTGAAGAACCAGAGTTTAAAAGATCCAAACTAAACACATTCTTATGGTATGCTGACATTCAACGTTTATTTGTTTTGTTTTTGGGGCTTATTTGTTTTTCATTTGTTTTTGGGGCTTATTTGTTTTGTTTTTGTACTGCCTTGTTTTTTGGAAATTTTAATAAACAAGTTTAAGAAGCAAGATAAAAGAGGTAAGAAATTAATACATCGCTAGAGATCAAGTTCTGAGGGATTGAAGAACCATGGTTTAAGAGATCCAAACTAAACACATTCTTATGGTGTGTTGACATTCAATGTTTATTTGTTTTGTTTTTGGGGTTTATTTGTTTTTCATTTGTTTTTGGGGCTTATTTGTTTTGTTTCTGTACTGCCTTGTTTTCTGGACATTTAATAAACAAGTTTAAGAAGCAAGATAAAAGAGGTAAGAAATTAATAAACACATTCTATACTGCCTTGTTTTCTGGACATTTAATAGACAAGTATCAGCATCTATGCCATGTTTTTGTATATCATTTGAGCAAAGATGCACAACTTGGAAATGTATGCCTTTAGACTAGATGCACATCACTTGCATTCAGCATGCAGTAGCCATATATTTTACCTTATAATCTCTCATATGCATTGCATACATACTTTTCCTATGTGCTGTTTTAGTAACACTTTGTCCTTCAATATTTTGTTGAAGGATGAACTGTTTAATTGATGATGATCCCTTATTCACCACACTGTTGGAAAGTGGTGAAATTGATATAAACGACCCCCTATGGGCAGTGCAAGTGTTGATGTCCAAGCGACACAACCCCAACTGGCAAAAAGGAAATAAAAATCCCAGTGGGGTGTCTCATTTACTGCAGAGGAAGATACTTGTGACGCCCCCAACTCCCACGTACGGATACGTGGAAATCGAGACGTCGGGATGATGACAATATGGGTCACACATCCCATCGCCAAGTGCCAAGTGTGTGTACATGCAACATGTGTACAAAATAAAACCACGCAGCGGATAATAAAGTCGTATAACTAAGTACCAGAATTTTTATTTAAATACAAACTCGTTTAAAACATGCGTAAATAAAATATTACATGTTCAACACTATCTCAAATCAAATACATATCATAAAAACAACTACAAATATTATCCATAGATCAGCACTCAAAATCAATACTCAGGCAGAGCCGTCTTCTCGGACTCAGCCTCCTCCTTCTCAATCTCTGCATCAAAATTTACGGTACCAAAAATGGTGCCGTAGGTAAGTAATATTCCAAACTCCACAAGATAAAAATATATTAAACTTTACAACAATATGCATGAAAGGATGTCAAATACACATGTCAAAAAAAAAATCACATTTTTACCACGCACGCCAAAATCCCATTTGGCCCAAAATATTTTCTTTAAACATATCCTCGCCATTATCCTAGATAATGGCCCAAAAACCAGTCTCGCCATTTTTTCAGAAAATGACTTATTAACCAATCCATCAGAGCACTGTAGGCGGGAATCGCAGGCGAGAATCTACCACCATCCCTGCTCACCACCATTCCTACGCGTGCACCGTAGGCGGGAATCAGAGGCGGGACTCTATCACCATCCCTGCTTACCACCATCCCTGCTTACCACCATCCCTACACGTGCCTCTGACCCAAACCAATCAATCCAATCGTTCACATATACCAAAAAAACATTTTTCGCTTAAAAACCCAGTTTTCAATATATAACACAAATACATGCATATGCATGCACAATGCAATGCCAATGATACGACACAAATTAACCAACAATTCTCAAACATCCATAACAATTAAACAAGCAACTCCATCCTCAAATTCATCCGACCCCCGACTCCTCGGACTCAGTCCGGAATAACCAACCAGTCACAAATAATTATTGTAAGAGCAATAATATATTTAAATCTAAAATGAAGTTTGGAAAATACTTACAGCGCTATATGATAATTTTTGAAGGATCGGCGAGCAGCAAACGGCGAAGAGAAGGCAACGTAACAGTGTAAATACACTGCGGTCGTGGGTTGTAAAATACCCACTTTTGATTGGGGACAAACCAAAACTTGAGATTGATAGGGAATGACTTAGAGGTGTTTATGAAGCTAGTGGAAGTGAAAGTTGGCCGTGGGTGGCAGCGAAAACGGCGGTAGGAGGCTGAAATACCCAAATCGGAGAGTTAGTTCGTGGGGGCTGTTCCGGCGACGGATCGAGGCCGGAAATGGGTGGTTTAGGACGGTAAGGAGTCGGTGATGGAGTGGTGAAGAGGTGGTGGCTGAAGGTGGAGCGATGGCGGAAAATCGGAGCAAAAGCCGTTCGGCTGGGAGGAGCTTTTCCGGCTAAATGGCGGCTCGGATGGCGGTGGAAATTTGTGGGGTAGTTCACCGGAGGGAGGGGAAGAGATTGGTGGGGGTTGTGTGCCACACGGTGGCCGGCGGCGGCGGTTCTGGGTGGTTGGATGGAAACGGCGTGGATGGGTAGAGAGAGAGAGAGAGAGAGAGAGAGAGATTGGAACGGGGGAGGGGAAAGCACGGGAAAGAAAGGAAAAAAGAAAGAAAAGAAGAAGAAAAAAAAAAGAAAGAAGAAAAGAAAAAGAGAAAAGAAAAGATGGAGGAAAAGAAATGAGGTCCAATTGTCACCTCTGGAGTCCAACAATTGATCCAAAGAAAACAACTTTAAAAACAATAAAACGAAGAAAATATTTTAAACACAACATAAAGCTAAAATATAATAAATAACTAATAAAAACTAACTACTTAATTTTAAATCCAAGGACAAGTTAAAATAAATTAAACAACAATTTAAACTCAAACAACAATTAAAATCCAATTAAAATCTGATAATTTAAAATAAAAGAACCAATATTTTAATTAAATTAAAATACTCTTTCAGTGAAAATACACGTAAAAACGGGATATCACATCCTCCCCGCTTAAAATAAATTTCGTCCTCGAAATTTGTGAGATCAAACATCAGCGCCAAGCAGGATACAATATACAACTCAAAGTATACTTGAGAAAATCATAAAATCATACCATCAACCATTCCCAAACAGGCATGAGGAATGCTCTTCCCAATATATACCCCTATAGGCAATTCCATCATATTCACACTAGTCTCCCAGCGACGCATCACGTCTAGAACTCCTAAAGCGGCCACGTAAACCGAAATCACCATATCATCAAGAACTTCAAAACCGCATCCAAGTAAATTCCAACAATTATTACTTCTCAGAATGGATTGATTTAACCTCAATCAACTCTTAAGCTATATCCTTGAAACCTTTATGGTATTCCACAAGTTGGTAACCATTTAGTCACTTCCGAAGTAAACCATCAATATGTATAAATTACATAACTAAATTATTAATCTTCCATTAAAAGTTCAAATCACTACTAATTCTTCAAAATCCGCACAAAGTTTAAATACCTAATTACCTCCAAAAATCACGCTTCCGTGCGCACTCTGATAACTCGCCAAGATGCAAAAAGACTATCCTTATAAATCAACACCATTGAGTACAAGCAAACTTAAGGCCTGAAAATAAGAAAATCATTTACCCCACTTCGATATAAAATAATATACCTCCAATACCACGAATTATCACTCACTCATCATTTGGCTTTTGCTGCTTTAATCAAAATCAACATTCCACAGAAATACATTCATTGATTGATGACAAAAATCAATGCTAATCAATCTCAATGCCCCAAACTGAAAACACATAGCATCATCCCAAAATACACATATCTCTTCTAAGGATAAGGAACATATCCAAAAAACCTCAAATCCTTCTCGGCCAACCAACAAGAGCGCCTATAACTTCTACCCGACAACCCACACTTTTAAGCTCATTACCTACATTCTGAATATCATCTAATTTAGTAGAGACTAAACTCACCATAAACTACCATTGACCTCACCAAGACATAATCGAAACTCTAAGTAACTCACCCACCTGCTTGTACTCTCAAACGCTCTATATTAAAACTTATAATTCCTTCTTGCACATCACAATTAAACCTTAAGACGGGCCATACTATTTAAATCTTCAATCTATCAAAAACTATTGCACAACACTCAGGGATCCTAATACTTTACTACTTCATACATATGGTTATGCTACCCACTGTTGATGCCTAAGTTTCAATTTCCAAGATTTTATCCTACATCACACATGGCAATCCAACAATATCTTTCCAAATTAATAACAGTGTTCATAATTCTTCCAATTGGATGATCGATCTCCAAAGTAGAGTGTAGCCTCTAGAAATTTAAATTCCTATGGAACCTCAATTCACAACTAATTCCTTAAAGTAATCATAACAATTATTGACAACCAACATTCCATTGAATAACACGCTTCGACTGAACACTCCAATCGACTCACCACTATCAAGTGTCGATCTCATGCATCCTTAGTCAAAACCAATAATCATTCCAACATACAAGTGATCCATTACTAATATTTCCATCATCTAGACTTTTATCTGCAATTCAACATTGATCATTCCTAAATCTGCTCAATTTATACCCTTAAAATCAGCAAACGGCTATCACTTAAAATTTTGTACTGAAAATGACCTTAAATCAACTAATAATCCGTTCCCAAAAGTTTCCGGAACATAAAGCCTTAACTTCAATCGAATTCAATACCAACAAATAAACTATTGTTTCCAACACCTCGATGGATCTATTTCGTTGTGAACTGTTTTTCGTGATTGGTAGATTTTTCCTTCGATACATGAAATGTGTTTGTTAAATATGAAAAAGGTGAAAAATGAAAAAATGAATCTTACGTTTGTTTATTTATTTATTTTCTAAATAGGAGATAATTGTATATGGCTTAATCGAGGAAAGTTGTCTTTATTTTCTTTTCTCATTGCTTCATTTTCTTCGTATCCAAACAGGGGGTAAATGCCCAATTTCTGGTCGTCTTATGTAGAAATTTACATAAGTGAGTGGATTATCCGTGTGGTCATCTTAGGAGTCATACCTAAAGTTCCATATCAGCATATGCATTTCAAGAATCTTGCTAGATAGTCATACGTCCTTGATTTAACTTATTGAAAAAGATACACACTATAACTTTATTGTTAACTCTTATTCTCTGGATAGTTACAATTACTTGAGAATTCAATTTTGTGAATTTGAGTGGCAAAGGTATATTGGTGAATATAAATTGTTGATCCATATATGAAATTGGGTGTTTATGATTTTCTTTGCATGTCTTTCGCTTGGCTGAATGGTCTAGCAAGTGTTGTAGATGTTCAAGATGCTACCAATAGGTACACCTTTCATTAAATTTTATTTATGGTTTTGATTGATGTGGATTTTTTATTGGGCCTTCTTATCACGTGTTCGCATACTGGTTTAGAACATATAAAACTTTGATGTTTTCAAGTAGTAATGATTCAGGCATTCTTCCTTCTTCTCATTATATATATATATATTTTAAAATGATAAAGGCATTCTTTTTTCTTGTAATTTTCAAAAATATATGTGCCCTGAAATTGGACCATTTGATGCTAAGAAGTATCAAGTCATCATTGGTGACATATGGTGGGGAAACAATAAGTTGATATTCTTTATAGGAAGAGTCATTAAGCTTATATTGATTTACATTATCAGTTATTATAGCTTTAAAAACTAGTTGTCATATAATTTTTCATGCATGATCTTGCCATGTTGGCATCATTCTGAAGCCTGATGTTGGTATATGTAATTTGCTTTATCTCTAATTCCATTTGTAATATTCCATGTTCCCAGGCTTCTGAATGGAAACAAATTAAAAGGTCCATTACTTGAAGAGCTTGGTCATCTTCCAAACTT
The DNA here is from genome assembly GCA_011037825.1 of Carya cathayensis. Lineage (NCBI taxonomy): Eukaryota > Viridiplantae > Streptophyta > Magnoliopsida > Fagales > Juglandaceae > Carya > Carya cathayensis. The sequence continues at coordinate 46,582 of QGSO01000312.1, read as the reverse complement.
GGACATAATACAAATTGATCATAACAACATATCAGGACCAATATCAGTATCATTTGCAAATTTGTACAAAACGAAGCATTTGTAAATGTTTTTCAGGTGTTATATCATTTAAAACAGTTCTACAATAATAACCCTTCTACTTCACCTTGTGAGCACTCACATGAACAACAATTCAATTAGTGGGCAAAAATCATTTATTTGATATAATTCAAATGGCATTGTTTTTTTATTTATTTTTTATAGATAATTCGAGGACAAGTACGTAAAGATGGAGAAGGAGGAGGATGTCTTCCACCTTTACCAGAATATATCGAGAGTGCCATGACTCGACGGAAGTCTTTACTATTATAACAGGCTGGAAGATTCAAAACTCTAATCCTTTCAAAAAGAGCCCCCAGTTGGATTTTATGGTGATGAAAGTCTGATTGGTTTTGCTTTGATATTTTCTCTAGGTGTATACAGTTACTCATGATCAAGTCATCAAACATTGAGTGACACTTACAAATAACATTATTTTATTGTTTTCTCGAGGAAAAAAGAAGAAGTAATAAATACATAGTTTCCCCATGAATTGGGGACATAAGTGACTTCAAAAGAGCAATTGCATTGGATAAAATTGAATAGCAATGCTCAACAGTAGTGGCTCGGATTCATCAAATAGCTTGGTGGGTTCTTTTGCGCCTTTTGCTATTTTTAATGACATTAGCAAACTTTAATAGTAGTGTTTATCCTTCTTACTTTTTTTGAACAAGAAGGAAAATAAGCTCATTTTAATTTGATTGGATAACAACCAATATAATTAAAAAAAAGGCAAAAAAAAAAAAAAAAATAGAGGCTACGAGATCTATTTGTGGCGAATTTTTTTATATTTTTTGTCGTGGCTAAATGTCGTCAGAAATAGTAAAATATTTTTAGTCTAACCGAGAAAATCTTTCGTGGCTCAGAATTTGTGGAGACTTTTGGGCAACTATTTTTCACCCAGTGAAGATTAGACTATTTCCGGCGATTTATGTTCTCAGGAAATAAGCTTATTTCTTATAGTATTTGTGCGGTTTATTCTAATATTGACCATATGTGTTTTCTTTCATATAAAATAATCAGCTAGAGCTGATCATGTATATTATAGTTAAGTTATTTCGATTTTGCATTGAATAATATTAGATATAGGTCTGTGGCATTGATGACACAATGACTAAGATAATGGAACTCATGTAGCCAAACATGCTCGTGTTTGCAAGCTGTAGAAGATTCCTTTATGTAGGAACTACCTTAGTTAAGAGTGAGTTGGGAGTTCTAATATGATAAAGTTCCAAACTCTGTGGTAGAGAACACTGTCACAATAATTTTTAAGAAATGTTAAGGTGTATATATGAGTGCTTAGAACCCGAATTTTTCACAAGTTAAATGAAGGAAATTTCTTTCATCAGTGATGTTGGCATCATTTGGAGAATCTCACTTGATTCTTTTCTTCTTCTTTGCTATTTCTTTAAACTTGCTTGCATTTTTTTGACTGTTCTGAACAAATTAATGGTATCTTGTTCATCACCAGTTCTTGTTTCTTTTAGAGTGAGCAAAGAGAAGATGGGAAATGTTGAGTGACAGTATTGATGAGGAGGAGGGAGCTGTCAGCTTCAATAATGAAATGTGTTGGTATTTTTTTATAAAATAATTATTAGACGTTATGGGTTTTATTGCTTGAACGATATTAAGCCCGCCTTTATTCTCTTGAATTGCATGTAGCAGAATCTCTTGATTAGTAACGTTGGTTTTTTGTTACTTTCTTGCCGTTATCTTTTTTTACCTTTATTATTGTAGAGTATTAATTCTTTGGAAAATAACTGGTAAAATCGACTCCATGGCCTTTGTAAGTATCTTTTGAGTGATGATCGTTACAAACGTTTTTTAAGAGTCCATTAACGTTTTTTTCATTTAAACTTTATCTTACTGGCTCTTAGTTAATGGTCCTATAATTTCTGCAGGTCGGTTTATTTTTACTTTTAAGTTTGTAAGAAGAAGAAAGCAAATGAATAATAACAAAGGAAAAGAAAGTGACAGCATGTTGGAGAAGAGGCTACTTCATTCCATTCAATCGTATATAATCAAATTACACTGTACAACTGCTTATATACACAAAAAAAGTAAAGAAAAGATTCTAACTAACTAGAGAATAATAAAAAATGTAGCAAGTCTGTACAGCTACATAACTAATTGTAAAAATACAAAATAGTACATTACAACTCAGCTACAAGAGGGACTTTCTAGTAAATTAATAGTAGCATTATTACAAACAGATGGTGCACTTGGTAATGCTAGTGTCTGCAGATCAAGTCCTGTGATGCTATCGCAAGCAGCTTTTAATTCTTAATGATTGTCTGATTTAGGAGTAATGATGCCATGTTGTTCATGTAGCTCTAATACCCCCCACAAAATGAGAATAGATATTCACTATTCTCATGACAATCCACTTCAATGTGTTTTTTAATTTCGTGACAAATGGAATTAGCTGCTATATGGAGAGCAGCTTAATTATCACAAAACATGTCAACAACTTGTGGGTGAGGGATGAAGATATCATATAACAGTTGTCTTAGCCAAGTAAATTCAGTGGAGAGTGATGCCATTGCACGATATTCTGCCTTAGTAGATGAACGTGATACAACTGTCTGTTTCTTTGAGTTGCAAGAAATGAGTGAATTGCCCAACAAGATGCAGTAGCCAGTTATAGATTTTTTGGTATTAGGGCATGAAGCCCAATTTGTGTCACAGTAGCCTTATAGATGAATTGAGGAATCAGATGATAGTAAAAGACCCTGTCTAGAAGCATTTTTGAGATACCTTAATACTTTATGAGCTACAACAAGGTGAGTTGTGATAAGTTTTTCCATGAATTGGTTGAGGACTTGGATAGGATAGCTGATATCAAGTCTGGTGAGGGTGAGGTAGAGTATTCGACCTATAAGTTGTCTATAGGAGGTGGGATCAGCTAGAAGGATGCCACTGGTTTTGCTAAGCTTATAGTTTTGATCCATTGGAATTTTTAAAGGTTTAGAAACCAAGTGTCTTGAGTCAGCAAGGATATCGAGAGCATATTTTCTTTAACAAAGATGAATTCCAGTGGAAGATTTAGCTACTTCGATACCAAGAAAATATCTCAATGAACCAAGATCCTTAATTTTGAAATTGTGGTTCAAGAAGGCTTTTAAAGCAAAAATTGAATCAAGAGAGTTGCTAGTTACCACTATGTCATCAACATAGACAAGTAGAACTGTGAAATTGGTACCATTAATGCAAGTAAAAATGCTATAGTTAGCCTTAGATTTTATGAAACCAAACTAAATTAAAGAGGATAAAAATTTATCATACCATTGCCATGAGGCTTACTTAAGTCCATAGAGACTTTTAAACAACTTGCATACCTGTCCAGGTTTGCCTTTGTGATAGCCAGGTGGCTTTTTCATGTAAATCTCATCTTTAAGTTCTCTATAGAGAAAATGCATTGTTGACATCAAATTGTTAAAGATGCCATCATTTAATTGCAGCTAAAGCAAGTATGATTCTGATAGTAACAACCTTGACCACGGGTGAAAAGCTTCATGGTAGTCCACCCCCTCTTGTTGAGTGAATCCTTTGGCCACCAATTTGGCCTTCTTTCTTTCAACAGTACCATTGGAATGGTACTTTGTTTTGTAGACATACTTGCAATCAATAGGGACTTTGCCAAGAGGTAAATTAGTGAGGATCCAAGTGTGATTAAGTTCTAATGCATCAATTTCAGTTTCCATTGCCTTACACTAGTCTGAATGTTTGGCAGCTTGTTTGTATGTATGTGGGTCAGTATTGGATGAAATGGTAGAATAAAATAAAGCAAAAGCAGGTGATAAACGTGCATAAGAAAATGAAGACGATAAAGGAAATGGTATACATGGTAGAGAAGATGCCATGTCCACAGATTGAGTGAGTGAGGATAAAGTGATGTGTTGGTAATGGAAATCTTGAAGATATTGAGATGCACGTCTAGTTTTGGTGGACCTCTTAAGAGGGGGATGTTGTGCAGGGTTAGGGTTGAGTGGAATGGGAGAGGAAGAGATAGGAGCTGATGGTTGAGTAGGCATTGTGCATGAAGAGGAAATGTTTGGAGATGGAGGCAAAGTAGTAATGGATGGAGGTGAAGGATGGGAAAGAGAGGGATATGGCAGAATGTGAGTAGTTGGCAAGGTGGAAATAGAAGGTTGATGATTTGAGAAGGGAGGAAAAGGTGAAGAATGAGATGAAATATGAAAGGGGAAGATTTGATCATGGAAAGTAACATCTTAAGAAATGAAAACTGAGTTGGGACGATTAGATTAAATCTTGATGGCTTGGGCTATGTTTAAGAGGTGTTGATGCTTCCTCTCAACAATCCCATTTTGTTGGGGGTTTCTACACAAGTTTTATGATGAATAATGCCTTGTCTATGAAAAAAATCTGTCATTTGAAACTCAAGGCCATTATCACACTTCTAAGGGTTTGAACTTTTGTGTGAAACTAAGTTGAGACTAAGTTACAAAAAGCTTCAATGCATGATATGGTATGAGATTTTCCTTTGAGGAGATAGATCCAAGTGCTTCTAGAAAAGTCATCAACAATAGTTAGGAAATATTTGGAGCCATCATAAGCTTTAACTGAGTTGGGTCCCCATATGTCACAGTGAATAAGTTCAAATATATGTTTGCTTTTATGAGTGCTAATTGGAAAGAAAAGCTTATGATGCTTGGCAATTGGACAAACATAACAAGGGTTGGAATCAGAAATGGTGAAAACATGATTCTCAAAAGCAGAAACAGAAATTTGTTTGTTGAGAAAAGTAGATAAATGATCAATGAGAGCTATGGATGAAATTGGTGCAGCAAGTAAATGGTAGAGTCCATCCTTCATCTCAACCATGCCAATTGTGGTCCATGACAAAAGGTCCTGAATGAAGCAAAATTGTGAAAGAAATAGAAAGCAACAGGAAAGTGAGGTAGTTAGTTGTTTGGTTGAGAGTAAATTAAAACTGAAGGATGAAACGCATAAGACATTATGTAAAATTAAGGTGTTGGTGAGTTGGACAGTGCCAATGTGAGTGACATGTGCAGTGTGTCCATTGGGGAGTTTAACTACAAAAGAAATTTGAGAAGTAATGGACAAAAAAGATGACATGGTCTGTAGCACTAGTGTCAATGATCCAAGGTGTATTTGTGGTGCTGTGATGTTGGGAAGTGAAAGAAGTGAAGGAAAAAGAGATACCATTCATGGTAGAAGGATGAGAACAGTTTGCCTGGACATGATTGACTGAGTGATTGGTAATGGGAACTTCTCTTGATTGCAACAGAGACAAATTTGTTGATATTGATCCTTGGTAAAGGTGAGGTTGGTGGCTAAGTGGTCCTCTTGCTTGAGTGATGCCAGATGAGCAGAAGAAAAACTAGGTTGCTTGCCTTTTCCATGCAACTTGTGCCCAGGGAGATATCCATGCAATTTATAGCATTTTTATGCTATATGTCTTGCCATGTGACAATGTGTACAAATTGGGGCCTGAGCATTGCCTGCTTTGAAGTAGGTTTCCAGAACATGGCCTTGAATTTTGCAGTGAGTACAATATGGCCTATCATGTTTTGCTGGGTTAGAAGGTTTGGGAAGAAATTTGTATGGATGAGGAGGTTGCTTAACAACAAAGGCCATGGTGTCAAGGGTTGGTAAACTAATCAGCATGAGATCATGCATCTCTTGCTACTGAATCATGGAGAAAACTTTACTAATGGGGGTAAAGGCTAGGAGCTTGATTTGGTCATGGGTAACATTGTATCTATCAAGTAGAACATAAAATTTACCACACAAACAATCAGAAATAGGATCATATATGATGAGTTCATCCCATAATGCTTTAAGTTTTCCAAATAAACATTGACAAAATCATTTTCTTGGTGCAAACCTATCAAGGCCTTTTTGAGTTGGAAGATTCGATAGCCATTTTGTTGAGTGAAACGGTATTTAAGTTCTCCCCATATTTGTTGTGCATCATCCACCAATGCAATGTTGGATTTAAGAGTTGGGTTGATGGAGTTGTGGAGCCAAGAGACAACCAAATCATTGCAGCGTTGCCATGCATCATAAAGAGGATTAGTGGTAGCTTTGGATTTTGACAAAGTGCCATTAATAAACCCAAGCTTGTTATTGGCACGAAGAGCCATGCACATGGCTCTGGACCAAGTGGTGTAATTGTTTGAGGATAGGAGGTCAGGGACTAAGGGAACGGAAGGATTATCACCACGATCAAGTCAGTAAGGGTTGGTGGCATTGTTGAAATCCAGATAAACTGAATTGGTTGGAAGAGTAGCCATAAAAAAAATCTCACTCTGTGGCTCTTGATACCATGTAAGAATAAGAAAGCAAAGGAATAATAACAGAGGAAAAGAAAGTGACCACAGAGAGAGCTTGTTAGAGAAAAGGCTACTTCATTCCATTCAATCGTATATAATCAAATTACACTGTACAGTTACTTATATACACAGAAAAGGAAAGAAGATTCTAACTAACTACGGAATAATTGAAAATGCAGTAGGTCTGTATAGCTATATAACTAACTATAAAAATACAAAATAGTACATTACAACTTGGCTACAAGAGGGACTTTCTAGTAAATTAACAGTAGCATTATTACAAACAGATGGTGCACTTGGTAATGCCAGTGTCTGTAGATTAGGTCTTGTGATGTTATCACGAGCATCTTCTAATTCTTGATTATTGTTTGATTTGGGAGTAGTGATGCCGTGTTGTGCAAGTAGCTCTAATAAAGTTGGTAAGAAATGTTTTTCTGTTTCTTGGTATTAACGTCTACCTCCCTTTCCCTTTTTAAATTGGATGGAGATTGGCGTCCATACGATATACATAATTTTTCGTTTTAAGTATAGTGTTGTGTTCTTTTATGTTGGAAAGTACGTAGACATTTCTTTTTAGAGTATTTTTAGATAAAAAAAAGAGGTGTTTTTTTAGTGAAATTTTGAACTCAACCACTTGTGTAAAGTTAGTTTGGGCTATACGACAATCAATTGAGTTATTATATCTTAGAGGAGATAAGTCAAGAGAAGGTCTACTGCACTGGTTAAACTGGAAAAGCATTTTATACGAGGGCTTGAATCTCCTTAAAGAGAGCGAGATTTCCGTACGTGAGTCTAAATTAATTTCATTTTAATTTTAATTTCTTTGTAATTTTATTCTATTATTGTGTATTTTCACTAACAAAAAGTTATCTAATCCTTAGGAAATGAACAGGTAAATGGATTATAATTTCTTTGTAATTTTATTTTATTATTGTGTATTTTCACTAACAAAAAGTTATCTAATCCTTAGGAAATGAACTGGTAAATGGATTAATGCTGACTTTTCTCAGCAATTTGATTAGTCTTGAGCATTACGTATCCTGACGCATTGCATTAACGCATATTAATGTAGCTGCAACAATTTGAATGCTTCTGTAACAAACCTTAACTCTCTGGTTGAATGTTTCCATTCAGGTGGTGTCCCTTTTAAAATTAAATGGAAGAAAGTCCATGTCTCTAGACATGTACCTTTCAGATTGCTTGGAAAAACTCTGGACAGGAAAATACTACGCCTCTAGAAGGTGGTGCCCTTGATCATTTCTCGATTATGTCGCGATGCGGAATTTCGCTCTTTCTTGTAGACTTTTGGAACGCGCATTACATTGAGGCTTTATGGCTGTACTAATGGACCCATTTTCTGTATCTCCGTCAGAGAAATGGAATTTGTGATATATTGCAAGCACTAATCATCATTTTAAAAATAAATAAATATGAGATTTATATAAAAAAATAAATTTATCGAATATTATTCTTTTGATGTCCACTATTTGTTAATACCACAAATTGCATAAAGTGATTGAGACAGACAATTTATAGTGAGTGTCGTTACAAAGTGAAGGGACATCAACATAGTTTGTGTGGTGAACATTCTTACCAAGAATCAAGCCTAACTTGTTCAAAAACGAGAATCAAGCCATACAAGCCTTTCAGATCAACTTCCTCCCAATGCAATCTGCTTGGGATCTACCTTTCGTACATGAGATAGTGTTTCGCCGCTTATCATTTAGATCAAACATGTGCCATAAAAAGTGGTGTAGTTCAGCTTCAAATGGTAATCGAGTTTCCTACTATAGATATTGTCCAATACCACACAATGTGTTGGCNGCCGTAAAAAGTGGTGTAGTTCAGCTTCAAATGGTAATCGAGTTTCCTACTATAGATATTGTCCAATACCACACAATGTGTTGGCACCCCCCCATCTTTCAGTTGACTTCTGCTTGGGGGCTTCCCTGCGTGTACTTTTTCATGTCTGTTTACGTACGTACAGTTCTTTTGGTGACACAAGATGGCTTAATTCTTAATAAATTACTATGTTCCACTATTTCACCTGAAATGAGATGCCTGTAAACTCAATCTGCGTGGAGCGCACTCTCCAAGTTTTGGAGTCAATTGAATTGAAGCGACCTTTCCACGGCCTGGACCTGGCCGTGTAAGGTAAGTGAGATTGCGTGCGTGGCTATACAACTTCCCCTGTAGTTTTCATGAATTAAGATTTTTCTTATCCATTGGATTACTGATTCTGAACCACATTAACTGTCATCACTGTCCGTTATTAATTAAGAAATGACGGTCAAATGATCCAGTTTTGTGTGCAACTTCAATTTATCACGTTCCCACAACTTTAAGGAGCAACCTCACCGTGAGTCCGTGACCGACGGTTGCGTTGTTACAGGTATAAAACATTAATCGAAAACATATTTGCAGAACCCAAATGAATTCTGCAAATTTTTAGGTGTCCAAGAGGCTATCTCTCTCTCTCTCTCTCTCTCTCTCTCTCTCTCTCTCTCTCTCTGTGTGGAACGGTCGGATGTTATGCGGAACCAGATGAGTCCATCAATGTTTGTTTTAGTGTATCTAATCTTGGTTCTGAATGGCCAGAGTATTACAACAATCGTGAAGGCAAGAAGCAACGTACGTAATATTTAATACTCCATCATCCGAACTTGGGTGTGGCTGAATTGATATTTAGAAGCCCTTAATCGGTCCGGTGTGCTTAAATTCCTCTTACAATTTACAGGTTCACATAGTTTATCTGGGAGAGAAGCCGCGAGACGATCCCAAGTTGATCACAGACTCACATCATGATATGCTTGCCACAGTAGTAGGGAGGTATGGCTTAAATATATGACGAAATAAACAAAATTTTATGTACTTCAACCTGGATTGGCTGAGATCCCTAATAAATTTTAGTAAAAGGTTTGTTCTCTTCTGATTATTGGTACTTTTTTCTCTCTGAAGCAAGGAAATAGCCTCAGGTTTGATGGTCTACAGTTACAAGCATGGGTTCTCTGGATTTGCAGCTAAGCTTACAGAGTCTCAAGCACAACAACTTGCTGGTACCAGCCCAATCAATAGCTATGAAAAAGTAGATGATCATATCTAGAGTCAACAATACCATGCATGCGATCACTAACAAATAAAATAATTAACTTTAGTTTTCGGATATGAGTTACAATCATAATAGTTGTCTTAGCATTGTTCCTTTTGTTGATCGTGTGACTCGGGTATTTTAGAGTTGCCTGGGGTTGTGCGCGTCATACCAAATAGTCTTCACAAGCTGCAGACAACTAGGAGCTGGGATTTTCTCGGTCTGTCTCCTCAGTCTCCCAACAATATTCTTCACAACAGTAAAATGGGCGATGGAGTTATCATAGGTGTCTTCGATACAGGTTCAGCATCTTCATCATTACAATCATCTCTCTGTCTGTCTGTCTCTCTCATGTCTATAATGGACTCTTGACAAGTTGCCTAATGAAATAGGAATATGGCCGGAGTCCAAATCTTTCGGGGATGATGGTCTCGGGCCAGTTCCATCTCGATGGAAGGGTGTCTGCATATCTGGGGACAAATTCAATGCCACAACAAACTGCAATAAGAAAATTATTGGAGCCCGTTCGTACATCGATGGATTTCTTGCAGAATACGGACAGCCATTGAACTCATCTAGAGACCGAGAATACTTGTCTCCCAGAGACGCAAATGGACATGGCACGCACACTGCCAGCACCGCTGGTGGTTCCTTCGTGGGCAATGTTAGCTTCAGGGGCCTTGCTACTGGAACTGTTAGAGGTGGTGCACCCCGTGCTCGCTTGGCCATATACAAGGTTTGCTGGAATATACTTGGAGGCCAATGTGCAGCGGCTGATATGCTGAAAGCTTTTGACGATGCCATACATGATGGGGTTGATGTTTTATCTTTGTCAATTGGTTCTTCCATTCCTCTGTTCTCAGAGGTTGATGAACGTGATGGCATTGCCACTGGTTCATTCCATGCTGTGGCCAGGGGAATCACTGTAGTTTGTGGGGCCGCAAATGACGGACCTTCAGCGTACACAGTTCATAACACAGCACCATGGATCTTAACTGTTGCAGCAAGCACCACTGATCGAGCATTTCCTACGCCTATTACTCTAGGAAACAATAAAACTTTACTGGTATGGTGTTTTTGATTAGGCAGATGGCAGCTTAAAATATCAACCATCGGGTCGACAATAGTCTTCTTCATCATTTCTTTTGAGAATGAATATGAAACAATGTCTTGTGTGATGGTTATTGTAGGGTCAAGCCCTTTTTACAGGAAAGGAGATTGATTTTACAGGCTTGGTATACCCGGAGTCCACAGGACTTGATTCTACCGCAGGAAGGTAGCTTGATCTATTTCTTCGGATGAATAACTTGCAAGTTAACTTGAAGCATGATTATTTTTTCTTAATTAAATTTAAAGCAGATGTCAAGCCCTCTCACTTGATGAAACTAGTGTAGCCGGGAATGTTGTTCTCTGCTTCACTTCAATGGCTCGGCAGATTTCTTTCAGTGCCTCAAAAGCTGTGCAGGAAGCAGGTGGAGTTGGGCTGATTGTTGCCAAGCCTCCCAGTGATATCTTGACTTCATGTGATGCTGACTTCCCATGCATTGAAGTTGACTATGAAATCGGCACCCAGATACTGTTTTACATCAGGTCCACTGGGTAAAACACCTTTATGACCATTCTTGATTTCATGATCCAGCTTCTTTTCCAATCCTTTAATCGATTGTTGGAATGGAGCATGCAGGAATCCTCTAGTGAAGTTGAGCCCTACGAAAACAATTGTGGGCATGCCAGTATCACCAAAGGTTGCGTATTTCTCATCTAGGGGGCCTAGCTCAATTGCACCAGCAATTCTAAAGGTTCGTTTTAATACACACTGCTTAATTAATCTGGCATTAGGCAGGGGCTAGAGTGCTCAGTCAGAAGGTGCCTTACTAACATATACTGGGCCTGTACCAGCCTGAACACGAGATCAGACAATTTTGGAATTTCTCTTACCAAGCCCTTTTGGATTCAATAATGGGTTTATGCATGCTTCTTGTTTGGGAAAGAAGAATGGAACAAGGCTACTTTCTTCAATGCATGTGAAACAGTTTTAAGTAACCTTTTGTATTTTTTCCCCTCTCATTTTGCCTCTATATTTCGACCTTCGAATGTGTCCAATTATTTGGCTCTATTTCTGCATGTTATCCAAAGAAACTAATACAAGTCCAACCTAGCCTGAGCAGCACTATCATAAAAAGCAGGGTTTCTTCTTTGATTCTTATGATTCTATCTTGTTTATATGTGGGATAGCCAGATATAACTGCACCTGGTGCCAACATATTGGCCGCCAGTACTGCCCTCGATCCATCGATGGATGGTGGATATGCCATGAAGTCGGGAACTTCAATGGCAACTCCTCATATCTCAGGCATCGTGGCACTTCTCAAAGCCTTGCACCCTAACTGGTCCCCAGCAGCCATAAAATCAGCCCTTTTCACAACTGGTACTCCTATTCTGATACCTTTCATTAAGAAAATTGTCATCGGTTCACTACCATTCAAAAGACCATGCATATAAATCTGACTAATCACACGTCATTCACAAATCTTGATGCAGCATGGCAGACAGGTCCATCTGGTTTGCCAATCTTTGCTGAAGGATCTCCTCAGAAGCTTGCTAATCCATTTGACTTTGGAGGTGGCATTGCAAATCCAAACAAGGCAGCAGACCCCGGACTGGTATATGACATGGGCACTACTGACTACATACATTATCTCTGTGCCATGGCTTACAACAACTCTGCTATCTCTTGGCTCACGGAGCAATCCATGGTGTGCCCTAGTAAAAAACCCTCCATTTTGGATGTAAATCTACCTTCTATAACCATACCAAGTCTAAGAAATTCTATCACTATCACCAGAACTGTTACAAATGTGGCAACCTCAAAATCTATTTATAGAGCTGTAATCGAACCTCCATTTGGCATAATGATATCAGTAAATCCTAATGTCTTGGAATTCAACTCTACTGTTAAGAAGATCTCCTTCAGGGTTACAATCTCCACAACCCACAAGGTGAACACAGGATACTATTTTGGGAGCCTGACGTGGATTAATGGAGTGCATGCTGTAAGGAGTCCCTTGTCCGTGAGAACTGAAGTTTTACAATCAATGCTGCCGATTACTAAACAATTGCAGATTTTACAGAATCCTTGATTCCGTGTTAAGGTCAATGCAAGAGTAGTTTTATTTTTATTTTTATTTTTTTCCTGAATTAAACAGTCTTTGTATTACTAAATTTTCTTCCATTTGGACTTTTTGGATCTTCATGTATAATAATAATAATAATAATAATAATAATAAAGTCTGCATTGAGTGTATAGACAAAATTTTATATTCATCCCATCAAGCAGTAGATAAGAATAATTGTTCAACATTATCCATTACTGTTGTGATATGGGGTGTTAACAACAACGATTATGCGAAGAGACCAGTAATACAGAGAGAGAATATTCAAACCCAAGCATTTCTCGTGGCTTGACAGTGTGCTTACATCCAAAGAAGTGAGTGGCTAAATTTTTACTATATGCTAGTGAGAACAGGGTTACAGCACATTTATGCATGCATCAAATCCTACTCAGCTAAGATCTAGCCATTAAGACGAACAAATATTGATCACATCATGCAATCCTCATGGTTAGATTTCAATGAATGGTGCAAAGTAAAACCTATTAATAGTTTAGGGTACAAATTGAAACTTTTATGAAAAATGCAATTCCCAAGGATGGATCCAAGTCCATGGAATATGTATAAAATTTTGGAAAAAAAAACAAAAAAAAACTTTAATATCAGAACTTTCTCATCATAATTAGAGTGTTTCAACTGAAGAGAAAAAAAAATGAAGCCAGTCATGCTTGTAACCTCGGTCAATTAAAAATTTTCACGAAAACCTAATTTCACGAAAACCTTTAAAAAAATAGAAATAAAAATATAGGCACCTGCAAAATGTACAAAGTTCCAAGTTTTATTCTCATGTTTCAAACTTCTTGTCTCATGCTTTGTAGATTAATATAAAGTACTCGTAGACCTGTACGATTTACGGGAATAATTTCAATCCAATTTAAGAGACGCGACTTGTTTAATCAATAGTATAATTTATGAGCTATTAGGAACCATGATACTTTCAACACGAATGAAAACCTAAACAAGAAAATAAAAGTTGAAATCATGAAATCCACTCTACTCTTGTTTAGTCGAATACAGAAACGGACAAGAGCAGGGAGAGCTGTGAAAAATAACAATAAATTAAATAGTACATCCACTCACCAAAATGTGGAAATTTCTTTGAGGTCAATCGATTCCGCACCCTACGTTCCACACCTATTATGTCAAATGAAAATGTCAGAATGTGAACATTAAACCGGTTCCCTTTTGCCCAGACAAATCTCTATATTACAATTGAAATCACCTCAAACTTACACCAAGATACATACCCATGTGATCGATTGAAAAAAGGCACAAACTTTCGGCCCGGGTTGGACTCGGACGTAGTTTCAAGGCCAGAAGTTCGCTTTGGAGCTCAAAACTAGGCCCAATCCCGATTGGAAAAGGGGTATTTTTGGCCGAGTGATTGCTGCCTGTCAACGGCAGGGACGAGCGACTGCCGGCGATGGTGTTGGCTGCCCTCCCTTGTCTGTCTTTCTCTTGAACTCTCTTTAATGCTTACACTAATCTGCATTGCTGTTAGGTCTGTATGTAGCCCGACATTCTTGTACCAGATAATAACATCGTAGCTGCTTGGATATCGGCCAAATGATACCGACGATCATGTCCAGTTCCTCTGCTCCATGAGTTAGAGCCGTGCCTCCATCAATATTGTTTGGAGATGAAAGAGCCATTTTGAACTGCGTCTCAACACCCCCTCTCGTCACAATTCCAATCCCGTAACAGTGACAAAAACCGTGACAAGAACTATAGTGCTGCCGGTGGCGGTACCTAACAGCATTGGCAATGCCAGTTTAAAATTGGACTAAAATTAGAGTTTTTGGCTAAAGTTCAACATTTGACTAGTCCAAAATAATAATATAATATTATATATTTTAATAATAATTTTTTTTAATTTTTTAATATTTTACAAATACACTCCATACATTAATTAACAATTTAATTTTTAATTAAAATTATTATTTTTCAACTATATTATGCATAGCCTTGTCTATATGAAATTCACATTAAATTGGGTTAAATGCTCTCAATAATCAAAGGACTGTAATTAAAAAATAATTTATAATAAGAAAATATTTTTCCCAAAAATTAACAATAACATCATGCTGGTGCACTTTATACAAAAGTGGGTTAGCCACACATAAGAATTCTGGATGCATAGCCTTGTCCAAAGTGGTCCTAAAACTTTTTGATTATCACTTAAGTTGGGTGATGAGCTTTGCTTGTCAATCGAAGCTCGTCAGCCTCCAGCCCCCCCACCACATGAGAGAGAGGCCAAGCCGCAGCCCAAAATCTGCACATCTCCACAAAATGTCTACCACTGATCAAATTCAGCAAAACATTTCCCCCAACATTTAATCTCTCCAGCAACGTTTCCACCAACTTCAGCAATATTTCCACCAACAAAACAAACCAGTTGCTACTCAACCATAAAAACAGTTCATAAACCAGTTTCTACCCAACATTTCCACCAACAAACCAGTTGCTACCCAACACAAAATTCACCAGTTCCTACCCAGCCATAAAAAGAGTTCATAAACCAGTTTCTACCCAACATTTCCACCAACAAACCAGTTCATAAACCAGTTGCTACCCAACATTTCCACCAACAAAATTCACCAGTTGCTACCCAGCCATAAAAACAGTTCATAAACCAGTTTCTACCCAACATTTCCACCAACAAACCAGTTCATAAACCAACAACTTCACTAATAACTAATTTTGTGTGCATTGTGTATGAATTTTCCTGTTTGCACCAGAAGTAAAGTTACTATTTAAACATAGGTATTTAAAAATGTCACTCACAAAATTTCATATCAGTGATAGAAAAGCCTTAAAATGACTGATACAATACGCAAAATTAAAAACCAAGAATACCCCGGATGTTCCAAATGCCAAATGATCATAGCAAATTTGGTTGCTGTCGAAAAATTGAACAAGCTCTAATATTTGTTTTGCCGTGGGGTTCCTGTTTAAGTACACCTTTTCCATGCTCGCCAGCACGCTCCTAAAAAATGACTCAGCTCCCTGCAACAAAAATATCGAAGTCGAACTGGAAGAATAAGATGAACATATAGGAGTAAACTATAGGCTATTTAAACCGAGAGGCAAAAGGCATCATAAAAAGTAGTAATCTGGATTGTCGCTAATTGACAATGATGCAACAGACAATAGCAAAGCGCACATAAATTCAACCAAAGAGCATAATTAAACAGAGAGAGAAAACTCGATCCCACCTGAAAGGAAGATTCTTGGATCCATTGTCCTATTTAGAGGCGGAAACGACGCAGAGACTTCGTGTCTTAATGGAGATTGAATTTCTGGGGAACGAAGAAGATTCATTGAGGGAAATGAAGTTCCGAGATTTGGGTCGGAGATGAAAGGGCGAAGAGCTGATAGAGCGGAGGGATGGATGGAAAACCGAAGAATGAGAAGCGGGTTTGATCGTCGATGAGTAGCAAGCAGTAGAACATGGTGGAAGTTGTCATGGATTTCTCCGAGCGACCCCACAAATTTTTCAATGGTTTTGTAATTGTTCTTGGGAAAAAATGGAAAGGAAAAAAAAAAAAAACACGTTGGGAGGGAAATGGAAATGGTGTTCGGCGAGGGTGTAGAGAGAGACGAAAATAAGAGGGAGAAAAGAGAAGGAGAAGGGAATTCGGATCTTTCCAAAAATAAAACATCTCAGATAACAAACTGCGGTGTATCCACCACCATCACCACTTCCAGCAGAAGTTCCACCGTTATTAACCTCTACTAACCTCCTACTTTTAGTTTGCATAACTTTGCAAACTGTTAAATACCGTTTTAAAAAAAATTTAGTTACAAATATAATTATATACTAATATATACATTAATTTAATTCGATTAGTTAAAAATTATATTTTATTAAAAATAATATTAATTTAAATTTTAAATATGAAAAAATAAATATTAATACATAAATTAAAATGGTGTTCTATTTATAAGATACGGGTGACCAAAAATTGTTCTAAAATCTGTTTTTCCCTTTTTCTTCTTTTTTTTCTTTTTTTTTTTTTAAAATTTTTAGCACGGAGTATTTGTGGAAAACTCCCCCCTTCTTATGTATTATCCTCATCATTTGTAATAGAAATTTACTTACTCGGAGATTAAAAAAAAATAAAAAAAAAAAGCACCGCAAGTTCAATAAACTTTGCTCAATCTCAAAAGGAGTTCGTAGTGTTTGCATAACTCATAACTATATCTAGTATTATTCAATAGAGTAGAGTGTAAATCAAGATTCAAATTCAAAACTTTTATCTAACTATGTGAAGTTAGATGTAATCGATCTAATTAGGATGGTTTTTGGATCGGACCAAAAATTTTGGTCTATCCTTTTCCGGATAAGATCAGACCAATTACTTCTATAAACTGGACTGAACTGTTAATTATCAACTTGGTCGGTCCAATTTGGTTCGGGCTATTGTAAAATGGGCCAAACATACGAAAAGCCTGAAATCACTTCTAATGTATGTATATTTTCAGCCCATCTATAAAAAAAAAAATTTACAATATTAATACTTTTGAATATCAACTATTTATCTTTATTTACATATTTTTTACTAAACAATAGTCAAAGAAAGTTGAAAAAATTATCGAAATTATCCATATCTATCCATAAAAATTAGCAACCATTATAATAAAGTTAAAAATAAAATATAGACAAAATGAAATTGAAAAATTTAATATCATCCAAACTCCAAATACATATAGTCAATAATGATAGATTAGATGAAAATTATATAATTAACTTATACAACTACTATATAAAATATTTTTAAAAATTATATATATACTTCGGTAGGTCCGATCAAGTCTAAAAATATCACACACGGGAACTGGATCCAAAATTGAAATTCTAAGATTAGATAGACCAGACCGAACCAATATACTTA
This sequence comes from Carya cathayensis, assembly GCA_011037825.1. Taxonomy (NCBI): domain Eukaryota; kingdom Viridiplantae; phylum Streptophyta; class Magnoliopsida; order Fagales; family Juglandaceae; genus Carya; species Carya cathayensis. The sequence continues at coordinate 29,031 of QGSO01000312.1, read as the reverse complement.
CACCTTATGTGATGATAAATTGTCACATGTTCTAAAAGTAAAACCACATGATTTATTTTTATTCTTGATTTCTAAAGTACGAAATATTTTGGGTAAAAACACTCTAACGTGAAAGTAGAGGAATTATTTGTTGCAGTTTGAACGTGAGTATAGTTTTTTCCTACGTTGGTTTTTTGTTTTTAATAATGTTATATACAGTTATATATTATGTAAGCATCGCGCATTTTTTTTAAAAAAGAGTAAAATTTATTATTAAAAAATTAATTTTTTCTTAATCTCATTTTACTCACTTTTTTCAAAATAAGTAAACGACACTTGTACATTCTATGACTGTAAATATCATATTTATTCTTATAGGAGTGTTTTGGTACTCCAAAGTCCTTTGTTTTTACTGTGTATATAATATATCCAATTTTTATTATTAGAAAATTTGAGTGATTATATATTATTATTATTATTATTTGGAAAATTGGGTGATTATATTGGCCGGTGTAACCTTGAAATATATTTGTTTGTAAATTTCCCTGAAATACATGCTTTCATATATAATTGGAGTTAAAAAGCACCTATTTGAATAGAATTATCGAGTCTAAAAAATTATTCCATGGTAGCCTTTGAATGGACCAGTTCAAACCGTTCAAATGTTGCTTCAAATCGTTCGATTATCTTTAATCCAAACATTCCAATTAAATGGTATTATTAACTTTTGAATGAATACTAGAAAATGAAATTTAAAAAAAAAAAAATTGTTCGAACACATTCGATCAGATCGGCCGTCAAAATGTCACAGAAATGTCTTTTTTGGGATCATGATATTCACCAAAACACTTAATTTTTGTTTCGAAGCTTTTCGGATGAATCGGGAAAAATATCTCCATTGCAAAATAATTAAATGTGGGACCAAAACTTTTGTTAATAGAAAGCAATATAATATATATTATATTATCACTAAACATTAGACAGATCAATAGTACCATCGACAGTGACAATGNTTAGGAACCATGATACTTTTTTTTTTTATAGGTATTAGGAACCATGATACTTTCAACACGAAGGAAAAACTAAACAAGAAAATAAAAGTTGAAATCATGAAATCCACTCTACTTTTGTTCAATCGATTACAGAAACGGAAATTTCTTTGAGGTCCATCGATTCCGCATCCTACCTTCCACACCTATCATGTCAAATGAAAATGTCAGAATGTGAACAGTAAACCGGTTCCCTTTTGCCCAGGCAAATCTCTATATTACAATTGAAATCACCTCAAACTTACACCAAGATACATACCCATGTGATCGATTGAAAAAAGGCACAAACTTTCGGCCCGGGTTGGACTCGGACGCATTTCAAGGCCAGAAGTTGGCTTTGGAGCTCAAAACTAGGCCCAATCCCGATTGGAAAAGGGGTATTTTTGGCCGAGTGATTGCCGCCTGTCAACGGCTGGGACGAGCGACTGCCGGCGATGGTGTTGGCTGCCCTCCCTTGTCTGTCTTTCTCTTGAACTCTCTTTAATGCTTACACTAATCTGCATTGCTGTTAGGTCTGTATGTAGCCCGACATTCTTGTACCAGATAATAACATCGTAGCTGCTTGGATATCGGCCAAATGATACCGACGATCATGTCCAGTTCCTCTGCTCCATGAGTTAGAGCCGTGCCTCCATCAATATTGTTTGGAGATGAAAGAGCCATTTTGAACTGCGTCTCAACACCCCCTCTCGTCACAATTCCAATCCCGTAACAGTGACAAAAACCGTGACAAGAACTATAGTGCTGCCGGTGGGGTACCTAACAGCATTGGCAATGCCAGTTTAAAATTGGACTAAAATTAGAGTTTTTGGCTAAAGTTCAACATTTGCAGTCCAAAATAATAATATAATATTATATATTTTAATAATAATTTTTTAATTTTTTAATATTTTAAATACATCCATACATTATTACATTTAATTTTTAATTAAAATTATTATTTTTCAACTATATTATGCATAGCCTTGTCTATATGAAATTCACATTAAATTGGGTTAAATGCTTCAATAATCAAAGGACTGTAATTAAAAATAATTTATAATAAGAAAATATTTTTCCCAAAAATTAACAATAACATCATGCTGGTGCACTTTATACAAAAGTGGGTTAGCCACACATAAGAATTCTGGATGCATAGCCTTGTCCAAAGTGGTCCTAAAACTTTTTGATTATCACTTAAGTTGGGTGATGAGCTTTGCTTGTCAATCGAAGCTCGTCAGCCTCCAGCCCCCCCACCACATGAGAGAGAGGGCAAGCCGCAGCCCAAAATCTGCACATCTCCACAAAATGTCTACCACTGATCAAATTCAGCAAAACATTTCCCCCAACATTTAATCTCTCCAGCAACGTTTCCACCAACTTCAGCAATATTTCCACCAACAAAACAGAACCAGTTGCTACTCAACCATAAAAACAGTTCATAAACCAGTTTCTACCCAACATTTCCACCAACAAACCAGTTGCTACCCAACACAAAATTCACCAGTTCCTACCCAGCCATAAAAAGAGTTCATAAACCAGTTTCTACCCAACATTTCCACCAACAAACCAGTTCATAAACCAGTTGCTACCCAACATTTCCACCAACAAAATTCACCAGTTGCTACCCAGCCATAAAAACAGTTCATAAACCAGTTTCTACCCAACATTTCCACCAACAAACCAGTTCATAAACCAACAACTTCACTAATAACTAATTTTGTGTGCATTGTGTATGAATTTTCCTGTTTGCACCAGAAGTAAAGTTACTCATTTAAACATAGGTATTTAAAAATGTCACTCACAAAATTTCATATCAGTGATAGAAAAGCCTTAAAAATGACTGATACAATACGCAAAATTAAAAACCAAGAATACCCCGGATGTTCCAAATGCCAAATGATCATAGCAAATTTGGTTGCTGCCGAAAAATTGAACAAGCTCTAATATTTGTTTTGCCGTGGGGTTCCTGTTTAAGTACACCTTTTCCATGCTCGCCAGCACGCTCCTAAAAAATGACTCAGCTCCCTGCAACAAAAATATCGAAGTCGAACTGGAAGAATAAGATGAACATATAGGAGTAAACTATAGGCTATTTAAACCGAGAGGCAAAAGGCATCATAAAAAGTAGTAATCTGGATTGTCGCTAATTGACAATGATGCAACAGACCATAGCAAAGCGCACATAAATTCAACCAAAGAGCATAATTAAACAGAGAGAGAAAACTCGATCCCACCTGAAAGGAAGATTCTTGTGATCCATTGTCCTATTTAGAGGCGGAAACGACGCAGAGACTTCGTGTCTTAATGGAGATTGAATTTCTGGGGAACGAAGAAGATTCATTGAGGGAAATGAAGTTCCGAGATTTGGGTCGGAGATGAAAGGGCGAAGAGCTGATAGAGCGGAGGGATGGATGGAAAACCGAAGAATGAGAAGCGGGTTTGATCGTCGATGAGTAGCAAGCAGTAGAACATGGTGGAAGTTGTCATGGATTTCTCCGAGCGACCCCACAAATTTTTCAATGGTTTTGTAATTGTTCTTGGGAAAAAATGGAAAGGAAAAAAAAAAAAAACACGTTGGGAGGGAAATGGAAATGGTGTTCGGCGAGGGTGTAGAGAGAGACGAAAATAAGAGGGAGAAAAGAGAAGGAGAAGGGAATTCGGATCTTTCCAAAAATAAAACATCTCAGATAACAAACTGCGGTGTATCCACCACCATCACCACTTCCAGCAGAAGTTCCACCGTTATTAACCTCTACTAACCTCCTACTTTTAGTTTGCATAACTTTGCAAACTGTTAAATACCGTTTTAAAAAAAATTTAGTTACAAATATAATTATATACTAATATATACATTAATTTAATTCGATTAGTTAAAAATTATATTTTATTAAAAATAATATTAATTTAAATTTTAAATATGAAAAAATAAATATTAATACATAAATTAAAATGGTGTTCTATTTATAAGATACGGGTGACCAAGAAATTGGTTCTAAAATCTGTTTTTCCCTTTTTCTTCTTTTTTTTCTTTTTTTTTTTTTTTAAATTTTTAGCACTGGAGTATTTGTCGGAAAACTCCCCCCTTCCTTATGTATTATCCTCATCATTTGTAATAGAAATTTACTTACTCCGGAGATTAAAAAAAAATAAAAAAAAAAAGCACCGCAAGTTCAATAAACTTTGCTCAATCTCAAAAGGAGTTCGTAGTGTTTGCATAACTCATAACTATATCTAGTATTATTCAATAGAGTAGAGTGTAAATCAAGATTCAAATTCAAAACTTTTAATCTAACTATGTGAAGTTAGATGTAATCGATCTAATTAGGATGGTTTTTGGATCGGACCAAAAATTTTGGTCTATCCTTTTCCGGATAAGATCAGACCAATTACTTCTATAAACTGGACTGAACTGTTAATTATCAACTTGGTCGGTCCAATTTGGTTCGGGCTATTGTAAAATGGGCCAAACATACGAAAAGCCTGAAATCACTTCTAATGTATGTATATTTTCAGCCCATCTATAAAAAAAAAAATTTACAATATTAATACTTTTGAATATCAACTATTTATCTTTATTTACATATTTTGTACTAAACAATAGTCAAAGAAAGTTGAAAAAATTATCGAAATTATCAATATCTATCCATAAAAATTAGCAACCATTATAATAAAGTTAAAAATAAAAAATAGACAAAATGAAATTGAAAAATTTAATATCATCCAAACTCCAAATACATATAGTCAATAATGATAGATTAGATGAAAATTATATAATTAACTTATACAACTACTATATAAAATATTTTTAAAAATTATATATATACTTCGGTAGGTCCGATCAAGTCTAAAAATATCACACACGGGAACTGGATCCAAAATTGAAATTCTAAGATTAGATAGACCAGACCGAACCAATATACTTACACCTTATGTGATGATAAATTGTCACATGTTCTAAAAGTAAAACCACATGATTTATTTTTATTCTTGATTTCTAAAGTACGAAATATTTTGGGTAAAAACACTCTAACGTGAAAGTAGAGGAATTATTTGTTGCAGTTTGAACGTGAGTATAGTTTTTTCCTACGTTGGTTTTTTGTTTTTAATAATGTTATATACAGTTATATATTATGTAAGCATCGCGCATTTTTTTTAAAAAAGAGTAAAATTTATTATTAAAAAATTAATTTTTTCTTGATCTCATTTTACTCACTTTTTTCAAAATAAGTAGCGACACTTGTATATTCTATGACTGTAAATATCATATTTATTCTTATAAGAGTGTTTTGGTACTCCAAAGTCCTTTGTTTTTACTGTGTATATAATATATCCAATTTTTATTATTAGAAAATTTGAGTGATTATATATTATTATTATTATTATTTGGAAAATTGGGTGATTATATTGGTGTAACCTTGAAATATATTTGTTTGTAAATTTCCCTGAAATACATGCTTTCATATATAATTGGAGTTAAAAAGCACCTATTTGAATAGAATTATCGAGTCTAAAAAATTATTCCATGGTAGCCTTTGAATGGACCAGTTCAAACCGTTCAAATGTTGCTTCAAATCGTTCGATTATCTTTAATCCAAACATTCCAATTAAATGGTATTATTAACTTTTGAATGAATACTAGAAAATGAAATTTAAAAAAAAAAAAATTGTTCGAACACATTCGATCAGATCGGCCGTCAAAATGTCACAGAAATGTCTTTTTTGGGATCATGATATTCACCAAAACACTTAATTTTTGTTTCGAAGCTTTTCGGATGAATCGGGAAAAATATCTCCATTGCAAAATAATTAAATGTGGGACCAAAACTTTTGTTAATAGAAAGCAATATAATATATATTATATTATCACTAAACATTAGACAGATCAATAGTACCATCGACAGTGACAATGATCAAGTTATATATATCTGCATGTTTGACTTATTCAAATTAATCTGTACCAAATTACTCTGATACATATTTGATGCATGGAGAATCGATGAGATCATCTCATGTACGTGAACTATAACATCATCATCTGATCTTTACTAGCAGCTGGAAGCAACATGGTTCTGCACAAAGGGCAGGTCACCTTGGCCTCGTCTACCCATCGATCCAAGCACTCCCTGTGAAACACGTGAGAACAGTTAGACAGCTCCCTGATCTCATGGCTTCTCTTGACGCTGTTCAAGCAGACAGAACAATATGCCATTTCATGCGCAACTGATCCATGTCTTTCAACAAAAATGTTGTATTCTATTACAGGAACCCTCTTCTTGATCAACGCCATCAGAGTGTAGACTGGGACTAGGGACGGAGATGAACCATTCATTACAAGAACGTATGTACTATTTGTGGATTGGTCTTGATCTTCAGTTTGATGATCTTGTTGATCTGGTAGATTGAGAGGACACAGACGAGAGAGAACCATCATCCCCATGAACTTCAGATGGCCCAGCAGGTCAACTAGAAAGGTGATGTTAATGCATTTTGCGATGGGAATACTGGTTAACGCCATGAGTATGGGAGGAAAAGAGAGGATATTCATGAAGGTGTTGAAGAAGAAAGCGAAGGAGCAGCCGGAATTAGGTTGAAAATGATGGAAGCCTTGGTGGTGATGGGAAAAATGAGCAATTATGGCGCAGGTAATGTCCGTCATTGCCTGGTGCCTGCTTTAGAAATTCACAATATTTAACATATTTTTCTCAAAAGTCAAACTGAGATGTTAAAACAATATTAATTATAGTCCATCCCCCATATCTTGTTGATCATAGTAAGATCATAGAATTAAACCCACAAATTAAGGCATCCGGAATTGACCCATTGCTGCAACTAAGAATATATTATTTATGATCAAGTCTGATCTTAGAGACGGAAAGAACCAAGCAAACAGAAAGATTGAAACGCAGCTAGCCTGATCTCTGACTTGGAAAATAAAGGCTGCGGATGGAGTATATTTGTTAGGGGATACCCAAATATGAGAGAGACACAGAGAGATGCTTACCTGAGCTGGTGGTGTGCTGGATAGCAGCGTTGCACGGCAGATGGATGGCGGGGTGTGTGGCCAGTATCGGATGGCGCGGTGGAGGTCAGCTTTGGATTTTGAGAGAGCTTGTGAAATGAGAGGTGGTTTTAATTTTAAAATGGGAAGAAATTTTTAAACGGAGGACATCGACATCTGAAGCATTCTTTTTTAGTAAATGACGCATCAGTGGAATGCTTATATTTAGGCGCTTGATTACACAGATGAGATGAGATAAGATGAGATATTTTAAATAATAATAAATAAAATATTATTATAATATAATTTTGTAAGGAAATTTAAAAAAGTGAAATTATTTATTATATTTTGTATAGAAATTTAAATAAGTTATAATGATGAATTGATATGAGAGAAAATGAATTTTTTAATTTTGTGTAAACAAACAAGGCCCTACATTAAATTTAGAAAAATTCAAAACAAACGAATTATAGAATAGTAGAAAGGGTATTATTATCCATTTTGTCAAAAGAGATTGACAGAATTACAATTAATGGATAACTCGAATATTATTTCACATTAATTAAAATACTAATTTTTTCCACTTTAAGAAATTATATTTTTTAAAAATTAATTAATTTTTAATACTTATTTGTAATTAAAATGTAGTCTATTTGCCAATATATCATTTTCCTTTGTTAAATATTAGCCCCGTGACCATCACTTATTTACAGCGCATCGCAGTCTTGTCATTTGATGCACAAGGGCGGCAACGCCGTGCATGTTGCATGCACGCTTATATTCAAACAGGTGGCCTGCATGCGGAATCCATGGATTCGTATGCGTAGTCGTGGATCTCATCTTTGACTTACAAGTTTCCATTTTCTGGGCCTTTATGCATGTCCTTCCATTCGGACTGCTTAGATGAACTGCATCTGGTAATATCTGTTCTCCTTTGGGAAAGGGAAGTAGCCATCTCGTACCATTTCTTGAAGATTTGATTTAGGACTTCCGTGGCGTACGTTCTTGCTTGTTGAATTTGCGTTCTCCAAAAGGAGAAGATAAAAAGTAGACAGATTTAAAGGGCCATTTTCCAAGCAACTTAGAGGATAATGCACAGCTATCTTGCCCAAGTTGACTACGCTGTACATGTTAATCCAGGTGCGTTTAGAAGTTGAGAAGTGTTGAAGAGAATTGTAAATAATAATAAAAAATAGGTGAAAAGTAATAATAATATAATAAATAGTAATAAAAAGTAGGTAAAAAATAAAGAATAATAGTAAAAGTAGGTGAAAAATAATAATAAAGTAATGAATATTAGTGAGAAGTGTTGAGAAGAGTTGAGGTACTCTTGTTACCAAAACTTAACTAACTTTTCATTGAACTTTCCGCAACTTTGATTGGATGCCTCCTTTGCATTTTATGGTGACAAGTGGTATCTTTTTCAAAATTTGTCTCTACAACCTGGATTATGCTTTCTCTTTGTGTTTAAGTGAAAGCAGAATTTTGGACAATTACGTGAGATGATTTATGAATAGTAATAAAATAATTTATAAATAATAATAAAATTATTTGAGTTAAAATGTTATATAAAGTTTTAAAAAATGAGAAAAAAATTAAGATAAAAATATTATAAAATTAAAATATTATTTTTTAATATTATTTTTGTTTTAAGATTTGAAAAAATTAAATTATTTTTATATTTTATTTGAAAGTTTAAAAAAATTGTAATGATTTGGTAATTATTAAATGAAAAAGATGAATATTTGAAATTGAAAATTGTTTGTAATTTAATATAAAACTGCTTTGTACCGGTTTGGCTATAGTTGAGGCTTTAACAACCACCAATAGAATTTTGTCATGTTTCTGATTCCACACAAAATAAAAGAGGCCCATATAGAATAAAACTCATTATGCAAAACTCAATTTTGCATTAAGCTCCAGTGTCACAACCCTTAGGAGGATTGCCTAGGACCACACCTCGACACAGCTCTTGGAGGGCCAAAATAGTCATATAGCTAGCCTGCATGCATGCCTTGCCTCATGCCCGGACACGCCCCAAGCGCCCATGAAGGCTACTAACCGCACGTAGTCCATGCGTGCAAACTAGCATGCATAGGCCCTGAGTGAAGGCCTGCGCATTCCCTTGCGCATGCGCCTGTGAGCGTGCATGCACACCTTGCCCAGCACGCCCTAGCACCACTCAACGAGGTTAGTTGAGTGCCCTCGCATGCACGCCATCCAGCGCAAGACTCCAGCCCATGCCTTGAAGGCAAAGCTAGTGATATGCCCACCAGGCATGCCATCAAGTGCACAGCTCCAATTCGTGCCATGCAGCTCCAGCACCCAGACAATCAGCTTGGGCCATGCATGCCCATCGCCCAAGCCACCAGCCCGAGCTATGCAGGACCAGCGCCCAAGCTACCTGACTAGGGCACATAACAGTAGCATGACACCACCCTATGCCCACCATCAGCCTTAGGCATGGCACCATGCCATGCCCACCATCAACAGGCCATGCACAGTGCCATGGCATGCCTGCCACCAAACCAACGCATGGTACCATGTCATGGCATGTAGCCAGCCATCAGACCAGACCAAAACTAGCCCAGTCGTGGGCCATGCACCATCCTTGCTCACCATGGACCTTGCATGCCACGGCCATCATAAGACCTTTTATCTATTATGTTTATTTTATTTATTTACTTTATTTATTTAATTTAATAATTTGTTAGGGACTTTTTGAGGGTTTTCAATTTGTAAACTCTATAAATAGGACCCTTAGACATTTCATTTGGATTTTTTGAACATTTGACATTTGCCTTGTGGCCGGCCATTGTGCCTAGGATTATCTAATCGGTGTTTAGCACTTGGGTTTCTTGGGGTGTAATTCATGAATCCCCAAGGAGAAGGATCACACCTTGCAATTCGTGAATATGTGTGATTCTATTTATCTTTATTTATCATTTGATATTTCCTTTCAATCTTTGTGAAATTCATGAATCAAAGTTGATTAGTTTTGTTCTTTGAAGTTTATCTTTGTTATTGTTGTGAAGTGTGGTTGATTGGAGTGGCACTGTGCTTCTCTGATTTGTGATTGAGTTCTTCAAGTTATTCTTGTATTCATACATTTTCTTGCAAGTTCATAAATTTTCCTTAAGGATTCTTGAAGTTTCCCTTTTGCCAAATACACTATTTGGCCAACCCTAGCCCCACAACTTACCTTACACACCCACACCATTTTCTATAGCCGACCAATCACTCAAAACCCCACTATCTATATAGAGCCATTTTGCCATAGCCTAATTGGCTTGACCAAACCCCTACTTCCCATATTACCCCCACCATATCTTTCCATATATGATTTGAGTGGTCATTATCCCTTAATTGACTCATTCAAATCTCATCCTCAACCAAATCAAATCCAACCCTTATCCATTATCCCTAATCAAAATTCAAATTCCAATCCCAATAATTTAAGAGATCTCCATCCACCTAAGCCCTAGCTGAATTCCATCACTACCCTTGGCCGGAAGACACAGCTAAGCCTAGCTTCATTCACCCATCTTCCAACCCTAAACAACTCAAGTGGTGCCTAGCACCCAAGATAGACCTTGCCATACTTCGTCACCACCATACTCGAGATCACCATAGCCCATACACCACCATTATTCCCACCATTAAACACTAGCCTCCATTCACCCAAGCTCCCATATTGGATTACACATGATCAAGACCATGCAAAGGAGTCCATTCGGTCAATCAAGGTGCAACAAGGAGAGGATAGACCTCTTAGTGTGTGAGGGCTCGACCGAGGTCCCCAACACCCCAGTCAAACCTCATTGTTGTAGCACTAACTTGAAGAAGTTTCTGCAAAACCCATCCTTGATAATCATAGAAATCAGATCTTGTTGCCGTCACCCACTGCCACACATCACCAACTCCATCAACCTCTAGTAATTTCACCTTCAGACACCATTTCCGTCATTATGTTTTTGTTCATAGAAGCCTTGAGATCCATCGAAGCGTCGGGCGTGATTGGAGTTGTTTTTGTTGATCCCCCATGGCTTCTTCAATGTTTCACAGATGTGGTAAGAAATGACATAAAAAAAATAAAAAACTTCCATGAAACTAACAAACCATGCAAGATCTCTTAAATGTACAAAATTATATAAATTAGTGTTAGATATATATATATATATATATATGATCTCAAAGGTCGCCATTGTTGATGTAATATTCGATGGTGAAGATCTTAATAGAAATGGTGCCTGTACAACTACTTAGTTGCTCATTCAATTTTTGGACTGTGTTATTTATGTGCGAGAGGGGGGAGAGGGGATGAGGGCCTGGAGAGGATGTGCGTGATCTCCTAATGTGCGGTCACATGGAAGTTAAGTTGGGAAGGTTACTTAGCACTCACCCATTAGAGGGTTGCTATTTGGAAAATAACAGATGTACTTGCCATAAGATTAACTTATTTGAATATTGAAATGAGATGTTCTTGTCCTCTAAACCAAGCCTAAGTATCCAAACCGCCCTTACTCTTAAAATTCCAAAATAATTTCAAAACGTGCTCTATTCCTTCCCTGAGTTGTCTCCCAAAATCATTTTGAAATTTAGAAATTTAAATTTTAAAATAAGCCATTAGATTTGTTGTTAAAGATTGATATACATGATCATTCGGGGTAAGTGAAGAATTGTTTCCATTATTTAAAGCGAAGTGATATCTATAATAATAAAGATTTGATAAGAATAAATTTATAAGTTAATGTGATTTTAAAATTCCTTAAATCTATTTTATACTAAAAATCATTTTATAATTTAACATACTAAAATCAAGTTAAATCAATTTATAAATTTATTGTTTCGAAAATATTTTACCGCTAAAGTAATTCTCTTATTCAAACCAACTTGAACCATAATCCCTTTCTTCCAAATCAAGGCCTAGGCAATTCCTCTTCTTCCATCCAATCAGAACAATTTGCCTGAAGATTGAATTTTTCTTGAAAGCTCACGATCAAATGCAATTGTTGAGATCAAAAGTTTGAAAGAGTTTCCTTCCTCTGTTATCTTTAAAGGGCCAATGGCATATTTCAGCTCAGAAAAATCTACCCAAGCAGATGGATTGACCCCAAATACAACACTAGTTCTAAGTATGCTGCCTGATCAAATAGATAAAGGGAAATGGATTATGATCAACGCTCCAAATAAGTCCCAGATCATAATAAATAGATTCTCACAGATAGAACAACATTCAAAATCCCTTCGGATCCCTACTAGGGTTTCATCCCCAAAGGAGCTCTTAACAAGCAGTATACCAATTGGACTTCATTATACAAAAATCAAAGAATTTGTACCCAACCCAAGCAAAGGAAGACATGAAGATTTTCTGGTACAAAAGGAAAGTTTTACCTGGAAGAACAATATGGGCAAACATGACCATTACGATGGTCTTGACAATAACGGTGGCATTCACCACTAGATGGGCAAGAAACTTGCAAGCAGCTCCTCTCCCAGCTCGCCGTTCTCTGTTCCAACTCAGTATACAGTAGATCATAAAGCCTCTCCAACAACCAACCGGTCCACCATTAATCATGGAGTTATTTCTTCCACATCAAACAGCCTCCCATCAGTCAACCCATCGAATCAAGCACACTCCCCACTAACAAAACAACAACTTCTCTACAGCAATTTGATGGGATCGACGCTGCAAAGCTTCACTTACCCCTCTACATTGAATCCAAAAGCATGGGCAGATACCTGGAAGAAGCTACATGCTTCGGTCATGACATTAAAAGCTCACAACTCACAACGGGCCTAGTCCTTCATCTTGCAAGCTTCGGCCCATGCAACAGGCCCATATATTTATCAGTCTTATATGAAGTCACAGATGGACAGATTCCCTCAAGTGCCAAATGATCAAGAAGAAATTAAATCGGGTCCAAAAACAGAGGTGCTCAACTTTTCCCAAGTCAACCCCTTTATTTCCCCTAGTCCTCCATGACCACTACCCAAAGTGAGAAACCACCGAACATGCATCTAGAAAAACAAGCTCCCAACTCCAGCACTCTGAAAAGAAACAAGTCATTGGCTAGTGAAGAGGAAGAGCTTACCCAATGTAAAGTGCCGAAAATTCTCAAAGCTTATGAAATGGAACAGATTGAGGGAATAAACATTAGTAAGGAGGACAATGATTTGGCTCAAATGCTACTGTCAATGCAAGAGAAAGTTGTTGGGAAAATCAAAAAGAAAAAGGACTGCATCAAAAACAAGCCGTATACTCAAGCTTCATCAAAGTTAGCACTGGCTGAGAAAAAAATAACTAGAGAAAAGGCGGGGGCTTCTGGGCCCTCTCTAGACCCATGAAGACATTGATATGGAATTGTAGGGGATTGGCTCGTCCCAAGGCAATCAGAAGTATTAGAGCCAATATTAGCAAATATAACCCGAATATTAATTTTTTGTCGGAAACCATGGTGCCTGAAATATGCACCCATAATATAGTAACTAGTTTAGGTTTCCATAATTTTGTGAGCTACCCCACCTCGGGAAAAAATGGCGATCTTTTGTTGATGTGGAGACTGGGTATAGATATTGAACTGGTGCATGTAAATACTTATGTTATCTCTATTTTGGTTTATTTTGAGCCTCTTCACTATCCCTGGTTAGCAACTTATGTTTATGCACCGGCACAATGGCAACAAAAAGCACAATTCTGTAGGGGTGTCAAATTGTGTTAACGGGTCGTGTTCGTGTCGTGTCGAGACATGTGTATTAGAGTTAATGGGTCAACATGAACACGACCCGTTAAGGGTTTCGTGTCAAAAGTCTAAACCCTAACACGACCCATTAAGATAACGGGTTGACACGACACGACCTGTTATGACCCGTTAATGAATTCTAAGAAAAGATTAACACGACACGACACGACCCGTTATAACCCGTTAATGAATTCTAAGAAAAGATTAACATGACACGACACGACCCGTTATGACCCATTTAACCCGTATAAACACGAACACGACCCATTAACCCGTTTAACCTGATTAATTTTATATAAATATTAAAATTACAATATTTCTAAAAAATAAAAATAAAACTAACTACAACTATAAATTACAATCCAAAAAATAAATATATCAAAATTAAAATCCCAACAATACCATATATATGATAAACAAAATAACAAACTCACAACATAATGCATAGTGCTGCAGTGCATAATTAGAACATCTACCCAAGTCTAAGTATTCTTGTTACATTACATCCAAGGGTACCAAATATGATAAACACATATTGTAAATATTAATATTACAATTTCAAATACGATGATACAGACAAATGTAAATAAATTATGAACCCACAGAAGGGACTGAAGGAAGTGTGTCCTCATTGGTCTTTTTGGTCTCCAACTCCATTATATCAGTTAACTCGTTTATTTCTTGTGTTCCTATGAAAAAAAAATGACATTAGTAAAAGAATTAAGATAGAATTTAATAAATAATAATAATAATAATGTTACCCTCGACTTCGGCTTCCTCGCCATATAACCAATCTCTCGTGCAGACTAATGCTTCAACAATATCTGGTTTCAGTGCACTCCTATACTGATCAATGATACGCCCACCAACACTAAAAGTAGATTCAGATGCAACTGTGGAAATTGGAACACTCAAAATATCACGAGCCATACAAGCAAGATCAGGATAACGAAATTCATTTCCTTTCCAAAAGGAAAGAATATCAATCTTCGCATTTCTATTTGCTCTAGGTTCATCCAAGTAAAGCTCCAATTGACTTTTTTGCATATGGGCAACAAGATCATTACTTCCAAATGAATCAAATTCCTATACCAAATAAAAAAAAAGTTTTATTGAGAATATGTGATATAAAATAATAAAACAATATAATATAAATTATTAAACAAAATATTTTATTTGAATTTACCTGAAATACTTGATCATTATCTATATTCCATCTACCAGAAGAAGATTCACTTTCTGTTCTACTAGCACTTCTTTCAAAAGTCATGGTAGAACTTAGGGGAGCACTAGAAGAACTATATTCCATAAAAAGAGATGTCATTTTGGTACGAACATTCAAAAACTCCAAGGAACCATTTCCATAAAGCTTCGTATAAGAAAAGTCAACAAAATGAAGCTTGTATCGAGGATCCAATATAACTGCTATCGCCAATAGCACATTGAACTCAGACCAATATTTCTCAAACTTCGCAAGCATTTGATAAGACATATTCTTCATGTAGTCATCTTCACTTTCAGAGTGTTTTTTTAATGTCATATAAATAATAAACACTGCTGGAAAGTACAAATTGGCTGTAGGGTACTTGGTTCCAGAAAATTCACAAGTGGCATAATAAAAAGCTCCCAAAAAAGTGTTAATCTTCTCCACTTTTTCCCACTCAGATGTTGATAGACAGTGTTTAAAATTGGAATCAGTCAATTCCAAATGGCAAAAGGCACGACGGTAGAAAATAGCACTCTCAAGCATAAGAAAAGTTGAATTCCATCTAGTGGGAACATCCTGTCTCAACCCCTTTTTACCATCCAAAGACATTTGTTTTACTGACTCTAAAAACTTTTGTTTCCTTGATTGTGATCCTTTGACATACTTGATACTGTCACGAACCTTTTGGATAGCACAATCAATTGCTTTCAACCCATCTTGTACTATCAAATTCAGAATATGACAACAACAACGAAGATAAAAAAAACTCACCATCACAAACAAGGGCTCTCTTAATGTTCAACTGAGTTCTTAACATATCTACCGACACATCATTAGAAGAAGCATTGTCTAAAGTTAATGCAAAAATCTTGTCTTGAATTCCCCACTCACATAGCAAATTATAAATTTTCTCAGACAAAGATATGCCATTATGTGGTTGTGGCATAAAAGAAAAATTTAAAACCCTTTTCTTTAGAACCCATCCCTTATCCAGAAAATGTGCAGTAATGCACATATAACCATCAGTGCTCAAAGAAGTCCACAAGTCAGATGTCAGACAAATTCTACCAGGAGCATCACTTAATATGCATTTAATCCTTTTTTTTTCTCGATGATAGATCTTAACCAAATCAGCCTTAGCAGTATTTCTTGAAATAATTGGAATATCTGAATGTGCATATTGCATAAAAGTTCTCACCCCCGAATATTCAACAAATCAGAAAGGCAAATCATGCTTCACAATAGCTTCAACCAAAAGTTGTTTATATTGTTCAGGATCAAATTTAGAAGTGCTTACCGAAATAGATCCACTATTTTGCCCCAGCATCAACTGACCAATATCTCGTGTATTTCTTCTAGGGCATGTATCAATGTGACGCCTCAAATTTCCAGTTCCATACTTACTTGCTGCCAAGTAAGTAGCTCCACACATCTTGCATTTGGCTCGTGCCTTACAATCACCAACTTTATCAGAATCGGGAACCATCTCAAAGAAACTCCACACATTTGACCTTTTCCTTCGTTTTGTTTTAGCGTCTTCATTTGCGAAACTTTCCGAGTCAAGCCCTTCCAAGTCAATCAAATCTTCATTTCCCCCCCCTGCCTCACTCATCTGACATTTTTAAAAAATCAAACATGAAAATTAATAATCAAAGAGACTAGCATGTTAATGGTCATATATGTATGCAATGCAGTGGTTTTGAAACAGGAATTCAGTAATTGGTATAGGACTAGTAATCAAAGAATAAGAACCGAATATCCTATTTAAAGGCATTTAAACGCACAGTGATCTTACTGCACAGAAAATCAACATTCAATGTCCAAAGTAAGGTTGCAAACAATTTACTTTCATATTTTTTCGTAAACAAAAATTTCAGAGCAGTAAGAATAAAAGCAATAAGTGAAGTTCAACGAACTATCAGAATCAGGTAAGACTACATGGTAAAACTCTAAAAGATGCTCCATTGAGCTCCCAAACGTATATAATTCTACAGATCCCATGCAAGATACCTATAGAATCCTTTTTTGATAAGTGATATCTATAGAATCTTGTATAAAAATGCAGTTGATGCAAAACTAGCAACCAATACAGGGGTAATGGCCTACGATCAATGAGAGCAGCTAAACATGCCAAAGATCTCCGACAAAGTTGTAATACCCCCCACCCCCATCTGTCAAAAGAACTGAAATTACAGAAAAATTGAGTGCCAAACTACTAGAAAACTTTTTCCACAAACCATACGTACATCAAAACTTACATATGTGCATCATCCTCCGCCAGATTCTAAAACCCAAAATATTCACAGTGGCATCTTATCAAACCTTCTCCATAGGGTATTTTTAGTTTGTGTCTTCAAATCATCAACACACACGGGGTTATTTTTAGTTTACACCCTAAAGTACTACAAAATGATAGTAAGCCATATGGGCAATAAGTTTCTCCACAAAAAAAAAAAAACAAAAAAATTGAAACTAAAAGATTTGTAGCAGCATGTCAAGGTTAGAGAATGAAGGGAAGTCGGAAGAGAGAAAAGAGCCACGTTGATCCAAATAAATTAAAAATCAATTACTAAAAAAAACAGAGAATGTAAGATTCAGCTATTGTATTTGGGAGGACATTCTTTAAAACTTGATTTGTAAATGCGTCTCACCATTTGATCTGTAAAACTTGATTTGTGGCCGGCGCCGCTACACGCTGGTGAGTGTCGAGGGACCAGGGGTGAGACGGACTAACGGAGAGTGGACTGTGGTCTATGGAGACCGCGAGCCGTGAGGGGCGAGAGGTCGAGTGGAGACTGAGTGATTTTGTGTGTGACTCTGTGAGGGTTAGGGCCGCCGCTGATCTGTAAAACTTGATTTGTGCCCGACGCCGCTGCACGCTGGTGAGTGCCGAGGGACTAGGGGCGAGACGGACTGACGGAGAGTGGACTGTGGTCTGTGGAGACCACGAGCCGTGAGGGGCGAGAGGCCGAGTGGAGACTGTGAGTGATTCTGTGTGTGACTCTGTGAGGGTTACTGGGTTAGTGCGGCGCTGGAGAGGAGTGAAGGGGTTCGAGTGATTCAGTTTAGCCTTTTAGGGCTTCTTTCGATTCTTTTCTTCTTCTTCTTTTTTTTTTATTTAATTTATTTAAGTTATTTATTTATTTTTATTATTATTATTATTTTATTTATTTAAGATAAAATGAACTTAGGGTATAAATGTAAATTACTTTAACGGGTCAAAACGGGTTGACCCGTTAAGCGTTCGTGTCTTAACGGGTTGACCCGTTTTGACCCAAACCCGATAAGGCTAAATCCAAACCCGCTTTTAACGTGTTGTGTTTGTGTTGGGTTAACGGGTCATGTCACAAATTGCCACCCCTACAATTCTGGAACTCTCTGGACACAATTCATAATTCTCACTCAGGTGCTTGGCTTTGCATAGGGCACTTCAATGATTTAGTTTACTAATTTGAAAATTTTAGGGGACGTTCAGTAACTTCAAGCTCAATAGGTGGACTGAAAAATTTGATGAATAAACATGGATTAATAGACATGAGGTTCTCGGGATCAAATTTCACTTGAACGAACAATCGACAAGGCAAAGCCCTCATCAGAGAAAGACTTGATAAAGGAATAGCAAATGCTAAATGGAGATTACTATTTCCTAACACTACAATCCAACATCTCGTCTTAGGGGTATCAGACCATCATCCCCTATTATTGAATATAGCAAGGGTACAAAAAAGAACATCATCTTTCAAATTTGAAGAATTTTGGACCAAAGAACCAATCAGCGGCACAATTATCCAAGAAGCATGGGGAAAGGAGGTTCGAGAAATCCATCCTTTATTCTATGTAGAAAAATTTAAAACACGAAAGAAGCACTCAAGCTATGGAATAAGGTACATTTTGAAAGAATTCAAGAAAATATCAAGCAATTAGAATAAGAAATCACTTATCTCCAGAGTTCTCAACTGAATCCAAGAAGCCTTCAAAAAGAAAATCAATTGAAAATTCAACTGCAAGATCAATTGAGATATGAAGAAACTTTATGGCGCCAGAAGTCAAGAATCAACTGGTTGATAACATCAGACCTTAACACAAAGTTCTATCATCTCTCAACAACAATCTGAAGAAGAAGCAATGGAATCGAATCAATAAAGATTGGCCCAGGTAACTGGACAATGAATCAAGATGTAATTGAATTAACTTTTATAGATCATTTCAGGTCCATCTACACCTCAACGAAGCTTGCTATTCCAAATGAGCTAGGAAATTTATTTCAACGGCAAATATCTGAACAAGAAAATGCTTGCCTAACAAAAGTGCCAAAGGAAGTGGAAATTTATGAGGCGCTCAAACAAATTCCAAACTGCAAAGCCCAGGTCCAGATGGTATGACGGCTCTCTTTTACAAGCATTACTGAAATATTTTCAAAAAGGAAGTCCTTGCAGTAGTACAAAATTTCTTTACAAGTGGAAAGTTATTGAGACAAATAAACCACACAAATATTGTTTTGATCCCGAAAGTGCCAAATCCAAGTTCACCAAAAAACTTCCGACCAATCAACTTGATCAATTTAATCTACAAACTCAATAAAAAGATTCTGGCCAATCGTTTGAAAAAAACTCTCCCAAGTATAATCTCTCCTTTTCAAACGGCTTTCGTTCCAGGTCAAAATATAAAGGAGAATTCAATCATCGCTCACGAGCTGTTTCATCATCTCAAAAAACTTAAAGGGAAAAATGGTCAAATGGAAATCAAACTAAACATGGAGAAGGCTTTCGACTTTATAGAATGAGATTTCTTGTTTGCAGTTATGAAAGAGTTAGGCTATAGTTTCAGTGGATCAGCCTCATTAGAGAGTGTATAACAACGACAACCTTCTCGGTACTCATAAATGACTCTCCTCGGGGTTTTTTAAAGTAGAAAGGGGACTCAGACAATGTGATCCAATTTCACCATTCCTGTTTACTCTATGCACAGAAGTCTTAAGATTAATAGCCAAATCAGAGGCTATGGGAAGCATGAAAGGCGTCAAACTGAGCAGAAATTGTCCATCAATCTTACATCTTCTCTTTGCAAGGAATATCATTGAAAATCTAGGCAAGTACCAGGAATGGTCAGGCCAAAGAATCAACAAAGAAAAATCCTCAATCTACATCACAGGCAATACGAATCAAGTAGTAAGAAGGGCTATCATTCAAAAATTGAAATACAAAGAAACAAATTCCAAAATGAAGTATCTAGGCATTCAAACCTTCTATGGAAGATCCAAGAAAGAGAACTACAAGGAGCTGTTGGAAAAAATAAATTCAAAGCTAGATGGTTGGAGATCAATATTACTCTCACAAGTAGGAAGAACAATGCTAATTCGAACAGTGGCTAGTACCATACCCACGTATCAAATGTCGACTCACCTTCTACCAAAATTTATGTGTAAGTCACTGAACACTAGTTTCAAAAATTTCTGCTGGGACACAAAGAAGGACCAGAAGCACAAACTCTATCTAAAATCGTGGAAGTCAATTTGTCAACCAAAAAATGAAGGTGGATTGGGATTGAGACTGATAGAAAATATGAATATGGCTCTACTAGCCAAGACGGGTTGGGAAATAAGCCAAGCAAATACTAATATATGGCACTCGCTCATTTCAAAAAAATATCTGAGGGCAAACACCTTCTAGCAGGTAACCCCGAAGGCAACGGACTTCGTCTTCTGAAAGAACTTACTACAAACTCATAAATTGCTAGAACAAGGTATGTGCTACCAAATTTCCAATGGAATATCAATGAAAGCTTGGTTAGACCCATGGATACCATCCATTGAAAAGTTCATACCATATCCACAAAGTCATATTACGAATTTATCCCCATCACTCAAAGTCTCAGAATTCATCATCCAAGCATCTCACTCCTGGAACTTGCCAAAAATGAAACAATTCTTCAGTCATGAAAGCATTAAAGAAATCTTGAAGATACCAATTCCCAGTACAAGATTAAGAGATGACTGTCGTATATGGGTCAAAAACCATAGTGGAAAATTTACAGTCCAAACAGCCTATCATCTGGTAGCAAAAAGCGGTAACGCAACTCAAACATTGATAATACTGCTTTCGAGAAGATTTGGAAATTGAAAATTCATGATCGATGTAAGCTCCTTCTGTGGAAAATTTTCTGGAATATACTACCCATAAAAGGAATTCTGAAGAGATTTTTATCATCTATGCTGTGACACTCCCAAATTCCGCTTGGGATTGAACGGACATCTGAAGCGTCGGGACATGCAACACAAGGTTATCTGCCCCCGTTCATGACATATAAGATGCAATGTTCTTAACATGTATCTAGCATTATAATACTTATTCGCAACGAATAATTTAAATTTTCTTA
Source organism: Carya cathayensis (assembly GCA_011037825.1). NCBI lineage: Eukaryota > Viridiplantae > Streptophyta > Magnoliopsida > Fagales > Juglandaceae > Carya > Carya cathayensis. The sequence continues at coordinate 7,698 of QGSO01000312.1, read as the reverse complement.
TTTTTTTCTTTAGCAATACTATGCACGAAACTAAAAATATCCCAAATACTTGAAACATATTTCATACATAAAGGCATACTAAATAGCCATGATCACCACACTAGTCCAAAATGGTTGTGATCAAAAGAATACTTGAGATACAACTCCAAAAGTACAAGTAGTAACCTAAGTTAAATACTATGCCATCATCAACATCGCACCGTGGCCTAGTCGACCATATTCAGTTGGTCAGAATCCAATTCTCCTTCGGGTCCTGTAACAAGATCTACCATTCGGGGGGAATAGTAGTTGGGACTACCACAATGAGATTTGATTACAAATCTCAGCAAGTTAACATAAAATTTCCACACAGGTTAAAGATGCATGCATGGCAGTAAAAGCATAAATGCATAAGTAAAGTCGTACATAAGCATAGCATAACTTGACATATAACATGACATAACCAGAACTTAAACGTGAACTGAACTTGACTTAACATGACATGAACTTGAACCTAAAACATAACATGGACTAGCAACATAACATGAACGTGAAACTTGAAACATAATATGGACTTGAAATATAGCATGAACGTAAACATGCATAACATAAATATAAACTTGAAAATACATAAACTTGAGTACCTAATATGACATAAACGTGAACTTGAGACATAATGTGAACGTGAACATAACATAACATGAACGTTAGTTTGAACATATCATAAACGTGAACATAACATGATGTGAACATGAATTTGGAACATAACATTGAACATGAACATAACATGAGACTAATACATGAACTTATCTGAAACTTGACTTATCATGCACTTGATCTGAATCTTGACTTAACATAAAGCTTGGAATCTTATTCAATTGTCTTGATTAATAACGTGACCATATGGGTGCTACACGGGTCCCCTAGAGCCGTGTGTCCCTGCTGATTACCGCATCATAATCATCAGATATCTAGACCAGCTGTGAGTGCGTTAATACGTACTCCACAATTGTTGTGGCCCCACGTATTCTATGTGTCACAATTGCTGTGTCTCACGTAGTGTATGCTCCACAGTTGTTGTGGCCCCATGAATATCTTAACTTGAACATGATCTGAAACTTATATGAAATTTACATAAGGTGAACCACGTTTGAGTCCGTGGCACCGCATAACATAACTTGTGATGAATACGCTTAGATCCGTGTCACCTTAACATGTCTTATCTTTCTTAATGTATGAGATATTATTTAATATCATATACTTTTCTAACATGGCGTATACTTGTAAATGGCACAATATAATTTAATCATAAACATTCCATGGCATACATGTATCATAAGGCATACTTAACATGACATACTTATAACATACAGCAGTGCATGACAGAAAAGATTGTGTAACAGATAAATATTCATGAGAGAATAAATCATGCATAACAGATATACATATAATGACATTGCATGACATGACATATATGATAACATACATACATAAATTGTAGTTCCCTTACCCATCACACATACACAATAAACTGATAGTAAGTTAGAAGCTAACTTATTTCGATCGTCGTGTTCTATGAGAATAAAGCGTGAAACACGAGGAACTACACAACAGCTGGAAGAGAAACACTCAAGTCCTTAAGATTTTCAATTCTGAACTCAATTGCCATATTGTGAGCACTTTCAACATCACGGACAACTTGAGGTTTCACTATACTCGGAAGAAATAATTTGACTTCAGAAAGCCTTTACACTAAATCAAGTTCATTAAAATTATCAATAACAACCAAACAAACAACTCATTTCTCAATCCATATACTCTTAGCCATAATCAACCACAAGGTGACACCCGTCACCCCGGACTATAAGTCATATCACCACTGTTTCGGGACACTGTCATACAGTTTCCCAACACTACATCATATGCTCCACACTTTTCTGCTACGCCATCCAACCCTTCGTGACACGTCATCCGGTGTATCACGACCTAGTACAGAGTACACTCACGTGAACTCTCTTCCATCTACACGCCATATTACAACTACGGCATCCATCTCACGCCCATACTTCACAGCACAGTTCACAAAACTACAAAATCAAGCCCAACACTTCACAACCACACTTCGCTTCACAACTACGCAGCGAACTCCACAAATACAACTACACAGTCCACAAACCAACCAACTAACTACTTTAAACATAAATAACTAGAGATAGAGGGTTATACCATCGACGGGATAACCCGTGCGTCGCTAGCTGCTCATCACGAACATGCGTCGGAGGAGCGTACGTGGCGGTAACACCGCGTACGGTGGCTGTCCACCACATAAAGTGGTAGTTTGGGCTTGAGAATAGCTAGGCGTGGCCTTGGAAGGCTCATGGTGGCCTCGTGGTGGTCAAAGGTGGCGGAGCACGGCGGCATCATACTGTGAACAGTGAATCCGAACATGGTGGGAGTTGCTTGAGGTAGCGAAATGCCATAGATCTTCATGGCAAGTTAGGGAAAGGTAGAGGAACATGTGGTGGAGCAGTGATGGCGAGGTGGTGGTCGTACGGTGGCTAACGGCGACGGATCGGCCGTTTGAAGCTATTTTCGGCCTTGGAGAGTGAGGGAGAGTGAGAGCTCTACATAGCTCCGTTGGCCTTGGAATTTCTTGAGGAAGTTCATGGTGATGAGAGGAATAAGATGGTGGTGGTGAAACACCACGGGTGGCCGTGTATGGTGGTGCACGGTGGTGCAACCGAATGTGTGGCTTGAGAGACCCATATGAGAAAGAGTGAGAGTTAGGGAGAAAGAAGGACATGGGGAGGAAGCCCTTGACATGGTGGTTCCAACGGTGGTGCTTGATGGTCGTTTTCACCGTGTATGGTGGTCCAAAGAGGAGGAAATGGCCATAAAACCCATTTCTTTAAAGGGAGAAAGAGAGAGACTCGGTGACCGGTTTAACTCACCACTGGTGAGGTTGTGTTCGCCGGAGGGAGGAGATCACGCCGGTGAGGGAGGTGAGGCACGGCAGCCGAAGGTGGCGCCGGCTGGAGCTTCAACCGAACCGAACATGGAGGAGCCAACACACGTACGTCGGCCATGAAGAGGAAGAGATGAGAGAGAAGAAGAAAAGGAAAAAGAGAAAAAGTGAAGGAAAAATGGTAGGGGCCTAGGTAATTAACTTCAATCCTATGCTTCGGGATCCTCAAATAATCCAACGATGAGTTAAAACACTGATTTGAAAACGCGTAAGTGTTTTATTTTAAATAAAACACTTTAAATAAAACACTACGAGGAATTAAGGTAAAATATTATTTTATAAACTAAAGTTTATAAAATAATATTTCCTCATCATTATTTAAAATGATAAAGCATCATTAATTACTCAGAAAGTATAAAACTACTTAAATTAAATAAGAGTTTTCAACGTAAAGTTAAACCTCTTAATATCTTAAAACAACTAAAATATTTAATCTAAGTAATTATCCACAATTATAATATTTTCAGAACTCATTAAAATATTATAATGTGCTACTTTAAAAACAAGCTTATCTAATAACACTGGAAATATCTTCTATAGATATTTCCATAATACTCCAAATATCCGTAGACTATAAAATATCTTACTTTGAAATCCGGTGGATAACTTCCGGGATACGCTATCGAGGTACAACGCTTAGGATAATTCTGTTCATGATCTTTCAGTTGTCAGGTGAAGAACAAAATAACGTGATTTACCAGAAAAGATAAATTATGCACGTGATTTCGGGTGAGGGTAGAGACGAGAGAGATGGTGATTGCTGTCGGGAAAGAATCCAAAACTGATTGCCGTGCTGTCTAATATGTGTGAAATAAAAGGAAAGAGAATGGTGAGGAGATAAGGCTAGTTTTTAGCGGGCTGTTACATATGCCATCTCTCAACTGCCCTTATGCAATGAGAAAGAAGAACTGTTGCTTCACCTTTATATTGAGTGCCCAATTTCAATAATATTGTGGAGACAAAGTAGATGGCCCTTAAATCTTTTCTCTTTGGCAATTACTACAATTCAAGAATGGATTACTATCATTCTCAATCCAAAACAGAAGCTGGGACTAAACCCCTAGGATGTTCATCCTTTTCAAATATTCGCGACTCTGATTATGGATTTTACTTGGCAGATGAGAAATGATATAGTCCACAATCAAACAGTCTTACCACTGCAGAAAGCGAAAGAACAACTGAATTTCTCCTATCAAGAGAACTTAAAGGCCTGGGAAATGAAAAGTACTCATCATATTATCCAACCTTGGGAACATCCTGAACCCAACAACATAAGTATCTCTTTTGATGCTGCAGTCAGGACTTTTTCCTCATGGGCTTCAGCCATAACTCGCAACTCACAAGGAAACGTATTAGAAATATGGGCAAAAGAAATTGGCACAACAATCCCAGTAGTAGCCGAAGCACTTGCAGCAAAACTTGCTTTTAATAGAGCAAAGTACTCTCAGTTTCCAAATGTCTCTTTCGAAGGAGATTCTATCAATGTGATATCATCCATCCAAGGCGCCTCATATCACTAGCAAATATCTTCCATTCTGGATGACATACTCCTTTTCTAGATCGGCAACAAGGATGGCTTTATAAGAAAATCAATCGATCTCAAAATCGATTTGCGCATTTTGTGGCACAATGGGCAGCAACCAATGGTATTATTGGTCGCATTCCAGTAGCTATTTTACCTTCTAGTATTGTAAAAATAGATAGTGGCAAAGACCCTCCTAGTTGTTTAAGTTTTTTAATGTATATGCAAGCTTGATTAGAAAAAAAAAAAAAAAAAAAAAAAAAAAAAAGGAAGAAAGATAAGTGACGTTACGTGATTAGGTGAGGCGGTTGTGTCAAGCTTTGGTTGTTACCATTAGTCAAAAGAATTCCTTACAAGTTACCTTTTAAGAGGAAACCCAGGATATTCCAAGAACAATTAACAACAAATTGATATATATGACGTGATCACACCGGACGGTTGTGCGAAGGAATTTGTTACCTTTACTCAAAAGAATTCCTTACAAATTTAAAGAGGAAACCCAGGATATTCCAGGATAGGATCAATGCAAGAATCTTCCGAATCTGGTATGCATGTTGACATGACAAATATCTCATCAGCCAACCCAAATCAAACTCCATCTTCCATACGAAGGAATCATACAAAAAGACTCAGGTATTCAATCTACTTCTACACACTCCATCTTCTCATGTTCTCTCTGTTCATTGGAGACTCCCCCTCTGAACCTGAGGAAAACTCCCCAGGATTGTGACCTTCATTATGATACTATAGGACTTGGTGCTCTAGCGTTCATTGCTCGGTGCCAGACTAACAACCGGGCAATCAGATGTAAAACAGATACCTTAACCAAAAGTAGAGAACCATCAATGTTAACCAGCATTTCAGTACCTCAATTATTTGTCAACCTAGCCATACATATATCACAAGCAAAACCCCATCCAAAATCTTTCTTTGTTAATGAAAAGTCGCTTTTTTTCCTGATAAACAAATAGTTATCACTTTGAAGGTATCCTCTCATTAACAAAGTCAGATAAATAGAGCAAACTCAAGGGAAACAATATGATTAAAGCCTGATGGAGTGCCATAACCACTAATAAAATGTAATTGAACAATCAACTTTGCCCTGTCAGATCAACAACTTTCAAGAAATCCATACTCACACGTATAATTTCGTCGCAACTCTGCAAGTTATCTTAGTCAAGAATTTCCAGCAAAGAAGTCCAAAATCCAAAGTATGGTACATAAGATCAGGAATTTGTCAATAGTTTTACACAAAGATGATTTATAAATACAATTAAGCAAAATTGAGGGAACAAAGATCAAAATAGTCTACACAAGTTCCTTTTTTTTGGGTTCAAGAACCGGAGGATCAATCTCAATTCCCATATTAGCTGCAGTGCCTGCTATAATTCTCATCGCAGATTCAATACTGGTGCAATTCAAGTCTGGTAGCTTCTCAGCAGCAATTGTGCGAACTTGTTCAATGGTGATCTTTCCCACCTTCTCTATCTTTGGGTCTTTAGAACCTTTCTCAACACCTACGTATTATTCAGTATTAGCTCTCAATTCAGTAATGGGATTCAAGATCAGAGAAAAAAAAAATCTCTACTTAATTTTTTTTTTTTTTTTTTTTTGATGTCGGGGAACCTTTCCAAGGCAGGGCCCTTTGGACCCACCCCTGTAGAGTAAACCCCGGTCCCATGCACCGCACCTCGGAAGTTTCCCTACATGGAACTGGTTAAATCGCTGGCTTTTCACCAGGGGGTGTGGCCCCAAAGAATTGTTTGCACCCATGAGGTATTGAACCTTGGACCTTGAAGGGAGACCTCAAGACCAAGGCCTTCACCACTTGAGCCAACCCCTTGGGGTTAAAAAAAAAAAAATCTCTACTTAATTAAACCTATGGTAACAAGTTACCATCAATATTTTTACAGATAACCTCATAATAACACATCGCTATAAAGCTTCTAGGCATGTCATCAATACATCACCAGAGTCACCACCCTAAAGTTGAATTGTCTACAAGATAAAAATTTCTCAAATAAGTGTCAAGATCATATCACATCCGGTAGAGACTAGAGACAACCAACATTAATAGATCCTGCAAAATGGAAAGCCTGCAACCTAACCTAAAGTTTTGTTTAAATTGAAAATTCAATTTATAGGTTCCTATTTATAGGGTAACTACATGAAATCAAGATAAGATGGATACCCATATCATTATGAAAAGGTGGGTCTACGCCTGTCGCTCCCAGCTCCCGTTGGAAGCCACCGTTAGTGTTAATTAGTTTTTTTTTTCATGTATTTTTTAATACTTTTACATATTTTATTTTTTAATACTTTTACATATTTTTTAAAAAATTAAAAAAATTACAATATTATTAAAAAATACTTTCTTAATCACTAAGTAAAAAGAAAAATTAAAAAATAAAATAAAAATTTCGAGTGATAACAAAGAGCGGTAAGTATGAGTGGTGAGAGTAGCATTTTTCTTATGAAAATCAAATGTCTTGATAATATGAAAATCAAATCTCTCAATTGGCATAATAGGCAAACCAAACTGTTGATTAGATTTTACCCCCAACACCAATGTCATACCCATTAAAACACACTTGGAGCCATAGCTGATCTCCTCCTTCAACTAATTATAACTCAACCCAAGTTTCTCTTTTGCTCAAGGACCTAACTTCTAACGATTCACACCATGTACTGATAATCAAACTTGGATGGTTATCAATTAATTCAAGGTCAAAAGCCACTAACAATGTGAAAATGTTTCTTTACACCCTAGATTCGGTATTTTAAGTGACACATAATCATGTCAAATCTATGAATACAACCATAGTCTGTGTTACATTAGACTTTTAAAATCTTGAACGTTATGATCTGGAGCCACATTCAGGTGTTCATTACGTATGTGGGTGGGTATTTGGGTTAAGAGGCCTTTCCAAGGTGTAGTAAACATTTAACAACTCATAAGTTATTTTTTACTAAGCACCACCGAAGTCAATGCCCAAATTGAGAATGAAGAACTTCACACTTTTTTAGAGGGAAATGGTTTGTGCAGTCCTGAAATGTACAAGCCTCACGCGCTCATTTTGATAAAAGTGGATAAATTTGGAACCCACGTGAAAAAACTCACTTTTTAATCGTGGCCCCAACTATTTTTCACCACTATTTTTCAAAGGGAGTG
>QGSO01000311.1:1260407-1308745 GCA_011037825.1 Carya cathayensis | reverse complement strand
ATTTACAGTTTTCCAAGAACCAAAGAAACCCATGACCATGAATGTCATCTGAAGGAAAAAAAATGAGACCTTGAATGCAAGGGAAACCAACGAAGCGAGATAAAATATAGTTAGATATCAAGTGTCAGTTCAAACATACCCATCCGAAATCTAAAATGAGAAACTCATTTTTTTCTCAAACAGTAGATCTGCAACTATCACGAAAATCTTCCAACAGAGTTTGGGACTAAATGCTCTATACAAAGGCTATGGATGAAGCATCTGTGTGAGTATGAACTGTACGTGTTTAGTTCTTCTTCTGTTTTTTTTTTTCCTTTTTTTGTTTAAATTCTGACATGGCAACCACCTCATCAGCCAAATGCATCCCGACTTCATCACACGACTGTCCGTAGACAAATTGTTACAAAATATATGTGTATTGACTTTTGTTTAGGAAAATGCTAATCTTATCTCTAGTGACTACTGAATTGAGAGTTACCCTTGAGAATTTATTATTTTTTATTATTTTTTACTTAAGTAATTTTTTTTAATAATATTTTGAATTTTTTTTATTTTTTAAAAAATATTTAAATTTATTAAAAAATACATGTAAAAAATACAAAAGAAAAAAAAAAAACTCAAAACAACACACGGGAGCTCTAAGCGGTGCCAGTAGCACCACCCCTTTTGTTTATGGTCTTTCTGGGATTACACCATCACGGTGGGTGGTGATTAGTAGGGGTTAAATTTCAGAGAATTTTGACTTCGACTGAACTCCATTCCGATCCCGACTCCGAGTCGGAGTGAGAGTAGTCGGAATCGGAACGACTCTAAACTCAGTCAATGTTAGTTTGTCGAGTCTTTTAAGGTTCCTGTACTTGTTTGGGATCCTTGTTTTCGTATGTTTGCTTTGGGCTGGTTCGAAGTATGGATAACTTAGGATTAATGGACTGAAGTGGAGGTGGCAGAGTTCTTATCGGGTCTGCCATGACAACCTTGTTGGTTGTTTTTTTCTTTACTCCACATTTCTGTCCTTAATTTTCAGGTTCCTTCTGCTTGTATATTGTACTTGCAACTTCTATGTTTTTTTTCTCTCTCTAAGCTTGCAATTACTGCGTTGTTGTTATGATTATTATTTGCTAAACTTTATCTGCCATTAGCAATATAGCATCTCCAACATCTGCTGCTATCAAAACACCACATCTCGCATCCTGCTAATGAGAGACGAACACGTTTAACTGTTGCTTGGAGCGAACGAGTGTTTTTTTGTCTGAAATTATTACATAAGGGTGAAAAATCTGAGAACTTGATGACAAAAAGATTTTTGGGGACATCTCATGACTGCCTATACGACGCTCTTCTATGAGCCTTTTCCATTGGGTTTATTGAGCATTCGGCAATTTTTTCTCATCATCATTAGGAGATCTGATGACAAAATGCAGAGGCAACTTTGAAATTACATTCTAAGAGCTCAGGAGTCGGAATTTTTTTATTATTAACAAAGTAACCACTTGCTGTTACAGAATTTTTTTGTTATTAACAAATTAACATAATTTTTTATTGTAAAATGCATAGGCAACCACTTGCTGTTACACTTCATGCTAGTTTCTAGGTTCTATTATGGCCAGAATAGGAATTAACTTAAGAATGTCTCACGAGAATAAAAAAGAAAGAATGTTGTCTTAGTTTCAATTATACTCATATAATTGTTCTAATTAGGTTACTCCCATACATGTAACTTGACATGTGCTATGTTCTAGTGGCAAGAACCAAATTTCTATTTATATTGTTTGTGTGTGATTTGTTAGATAGTTCTTTTTTATTTTTCTATTTATAGTAATTGTTTTTTTTTTTTTGATAGATATGGATGCTTCACCTAGTGGAAGGTCGGAAGAGAAGCCAAAAGCCACAAATCCGTCACCAGGGAATCCAAATGCCAAAATTCCATCATCGAGTTCTAGACCCACTTCTAGAGTAGCTACTTCTTGTGCAAGTAGTCGATTTCCACTCCCAGTAGACATGGAAGATGAGGATGAGTTTAATGAGGATGAAGAGATGAGTATTGGGGATCTACCACCTCCATCTGCAACGCCACCTCAGCCACGAACTACTAAAAAAAGGTCTTGGACATGTGAGCATTTCACCAAAATTCCTCGTAATCGTGAGAACCCACAAGCGAGATGCCCCCACTGTGGGCAACTCTATGAATGTCATTCAAATAAGCAAGGCACCTCTGTCTTAATAGCCCATCTTAATGGTTGCCATCGGTATAAAACAACGGAAGGAGGGACGGCCACTGATTAGACCAAACTCAGTTACGAAACTTCTACGGCCACTGATGGTACACAGATTAAGAAAATGGCCATCCCTCAATACAATGAGAAATTGGTGCAGGGTATGCTTGCAGAGATGATAATTGAAGATGAGATGCCTTTTACCACAGTCGAAAAAAGAGGCTTCCGAAAGTCTGTCAAGACTATTAAGCCACGATTTCCATTGCCATCACGGTATATGGTGATGTGGGATTGTATGAAGAGGCATGCAAAAGAGAAGGCGGAGATGAAGAAGATGTTCACTACCACTAGCCAGATAGTGTCATTTACGACTGACACATGGACTTCCATACAGAACGTTTCCTACATGTGTATCACAGCACACTTCATCGACAGTGAGTGGAATTTGAGAAAACGAGTTATTGGGTTCAAAGAAATTATTGATCATAAGGGAGCATTAATTGGGGCACTGATGGATGATTGTTTAAAGGATTGGGGAATTCAAAAGGTTCTATATATTGCAGTTGACAATGCCAGTGCCAATGACACTACAATTGAATTGTTCAAGATGAATACCAGTGTGAAAGCTGATGTCATCCGCAACCACGAATTTATTCATGTTCGATGTTGTGATCATATCCTCAACCTGATTGTTGTTGAGGGGTTAAAAGAGGTTGACGATTCTATTACCAAAGTTTGCAACATTGTATGGTATGTAAGGGCTTTCCCTCAAAGGCTATCCAAGTTCAAGGCAATAGTAAGCCAGTTTGAGATTTCATGTTCTAAGACATTGTGCTTGGATGTTCCGACTCGATGGAACTTGACATACATTATGTTGGATGTGGCACAAAAGTAACAAAGAGTATTCGAGCGGATGGAGTTCGAGGATGGGGCCTTAAGTATACTTTGCTGGAGCCTGCAGGAAATGGGTTTGGTGCGCCAGACACACATGATTGGACTAGTGTGGGGCACTTTGTGAGATTTTTACAAGTTTTTTATGATATGACTATGCGGATATATGGATCCACATTTACAACTGCAAACTTGTTCTTCAGCGAGCTCTCAGAGCTTTACTACCACTTGCAAGAAGGTTGTACTCATCGATGCGGACTATTATCTGGTATGGCTATGAGGATGCAGGCCAAATATGATCAATATTGGGGGGATGTTGAGAAAATAAATAGATTACTTTTTGTGGCTATGATCCTTGACTCTCGATATAAGTTGGCCTTGATAGAATTTTGGGAAAATTCCACAATGGGGGCAGTGAAGGCTACATGGTTTATGATAACGTTTAAAAGGGATCTTGATGACTTATATTCCCACTACAACAATAGTGGTCAGCCTTTATCCGCAGCGGGCACCTCACACTCGACTTCGACACCTCTCTTCGATGACCGTAGCTCAGATGACTCATTACATCTACCACGTCGCGGTTACAATATTGTGAATCAGTATCATCAACTCATTGCAACGAGGAATATTATGCAGTGTACTTCTGAGATTGAACGGTATTTTATGGAAGAGGTCAAGACACCTAGCGATGTATTTCAGTTATTAATTTGGTGGAAGATTAATTCCACTAAGTATCAGATCATTTCTCGTATTGCTCGAAATGTGCTGGTCATTCCTATCACTACGGTTGCCTCTGAGTCAGCATTTAGCACTGGAGGTCGAGTATTGGATTCTTACCAAAGTTCATTGTCACCGTCAACTGTGGAGGCTCTCGTTTGCACACAGAACTGGTTAAGTGATACGCCTATTAGACTAGATACTATTGACATTGATACTGAGAGCTATAAGCTTGAATCAGGTAACTTTATTTGAGTATTTCAATTGATTTATTTAATTCTTTTTATGATTTCATAAATCTATTAACCTTATACTTTTTATGATTTCGTAGATATAATTGTGAACCCTTACATACTTGCTGATGACTGATAGTCTTAGTCTGAGATGGGGACAACCATTGGGCGTTTCGATGTAGTTGATGGATCATGGATTTGGAATGTGGCTAAGTTGATAAATTCCCTTTAAATTTTATTGATGAGAAATGATAATCAAATTTTATTTTTAGCATTCATCAATTTTCTGAATCATTTTTTTTCTTTTTATTGATTGTGACTTTTTATTTTAATTCCAGGTATCACCAATGACAAACCACGATGTATTGGAAAATGTTTTTATTTTTATAGGCTGTTCATTATGTTTTTCTTTATTGCCTATTCTAATGGATTGTTTAAACTATTATCAATGTTTTGAACAATTGTAAAGATGTAATATGTATTATATTCATTTTTTTTATTAGTTTAGAACTCAGAATTGGGCCAAAGGGGTCCAAAAGATTTTGGAATCGGATCGGACGGAGGTCGGAGTCTGGCTCCAATCGGAACTCCAATCGGAATGTCAAACTCCGACCTCCGATCAGAGTCAGACTCTGACTCCTAGTCATTGAAATTTCAGCTCCGACATCCGTTGGAGTCGGAGTTTGCTATTCCGACTTGGTCGAAGTTGGAGCACTGATTAGTAATACAATTGTCTTCATGTTATTTGCTGCTATCATTTTCTACGGTTGGAAAAATAAAGACATTTATCATATTTAATACGGACAGGGAAGGTTCTGACAAAAAAATAATATATATATTATAAATTTTTCTAATTTATAAATGTATTTTTATTTTTTTATATTTTTATTCTTGTTATTGTCCGCAATTCATAGTAAATAGTTTAAAATGGCCCATCCTAAGAAGTCTCTTGCAAATTGTAAATACTTTAAGGCCCAGTTTGGTTACCAAATTCTCCTCAACTCACTTCATCTCATCATTACAACTTTTTCAAATTCTCATACACTTTTTCAAATTTCTAAATAAAATATAACAAAAAATTTAACTTTTTCAAATCCCAACACACTCTTAATATTTAAAATTAATATTCTAATAATATTTTATTCAATTCAACTTAACTCAACTCAGCTCAACCTAACATCATAACATAGGCTAAGTTCTTAGTGATATGCGGCACATGCAGCAGATTTTTCAGAAAAAAAGAAGTAGAAGATGTAGGAAAAATAGAGTCACCAATATGTGCAATGGTGGAAAACCCCTCAAGTGTGAAATGGTTGTGGATTTACAGCCACCCACCCCCATCCACCAACCACTCACCCACCCACTCACCCAAGAGGCTCTCTTGGTCAAAAATTGTGGATGTGTGTGTTCCCCATGGTTCTCCTATAAAAGGAGATGAGTTGTGAAGATGAAAATCATCCTCACTGCGGTGAGAGATCAGGCAGAGGGCTTGAGGCAAAATTTGGGTTTTCAGGAAACCCAGAACAAAGTGTCATTTGAGAGATAGAGATATTTTTTATGAGTATTTGTAATTTTGTACAAACATATTGAAAATATTGAATTTCCGCTTCAATGGACGTAGACAAGTTGCCGAACCACTTAAAATATTATCTCTATCTATTGTGGGTGTGATTTCTGGGCGGCTTTAGGCACAACAATTGGTATCAGATCTTCGGTTCGTGCAACCTAGAAAATTAAATTTGATTGAAATCAACTTTTGATCACACCACAATGTTCCTCTCATCAAGACGGATCCGTTGCCGTAAACGGAATAAAAAATGGATGCCAGAGGAGCCCGTACGTGCCCTTGGAAGTTGGAGAGTACGATGCATGCATGCACCTCAATCGCACCAAAGGAAGAAGACAAGTGCGAAACACGTGCCCACGTGCCTTCACGCGCGTCTAAGGAAGAAGACGTGTGGGGGGACACGCTCTCACGCACCCCCACGCGCGTCAGAAGGGGAAGATGCGTAAGTGGCACACGCCCTCACGCGCCCTAGAGGAGGCTCGACGCATGAACCTCACGCGCCTCACGCGTGCCAGATGCAGAGCCCCTGTGATTGTAATGCACACGCCAGATGATTTGGACTGTCCATTTTTCAGATCTTTGTTGGGCTAGATCTAAGCCATTCGGAGTCCGATTTCAACGATCAAATAGTGATTTCCAACTATTTGGATCATTTCAAACTTATCTGTACAGTGGAAATGTTGAGATTCACTATCGATACTATCGATCTGAACTATCGATGAGTTGCAGATCATTTTGGGCTTGATCTACGCCAATTGGAGTTCACTTGCGATGATCAAATGGTGCTGTCAAACTATTTGGATCATTCCGGAATCATCTGTACGGTGAGAATGTTGAGATTCGCCATCGGTACTGTCGATGAGTTGTAGATCATTTTGGGCTAGATCTACGCCAGTTGGAGTCCAATTGCGATGATCTAATAGTGCTAACAAACTATTTGGATTATTCGGGACTCATCCATATGGTGGAAATTTTGAAATTCACCATTGGTACAATCGATATGAACTGTCGATGAGTTGCAGATCATTTTGGGCTAGATCTATGCCAGTTGGAGTTCAATTACGATGATCAAATAGTGTTAACAAACTATTTGGATCATTCCAGACTCATCTGTACGGTGGGAATGTTGAGATTCTCCATAGGTACTAATGATCTGGACCGTTCATACTTCAGATCGGTTTTGGGCTTGATCATAGCCAGTTGGAGTCGTGACGGACTCATTTGTTTTGGGCTGATCTGAGCCAGTTGGAGTCGTGACGAACTCATTTATTTTCAGCCTGAGCTGAGCCAGTTAGAGTCGTGATGGACTCATTTGCTGTGGGCTTGATCGTAGCCAGTTGGAGTCAAGATAGACTCATTTCGTTTGGGCTTGATTTAAGCTAGTTGGGATCGTGAAGTTTGATGGAGCAAACTTCAGATCATTTGACGATGCTGATTAACTTGTTATATCAGCAGGTTTTGGTAGTCATACAATTCATGGAGCATATTGTTATTAACAGGAGAACCGCACCGGATCTCATTGTGGCTTTCTTTAAAAAGCCAGTTACAAATAACAAAATGCTGATGAAGAAATTGTTCAACTTCAGAAAAGGCAGAATGTACTATTGTTGCCCAATAGTATTTGGCGTTACGGTCCAAAAGTTGGAAGGTCATGAGAATGGCTATGAGTAATTCTGCAAAGAAGAAGAAGTTGAAGAGATCTTATCCTAGATGAAGAGGTGCGCAAAAGAGATTCTGGCAAGATCTCGAGTTTGTGGCAAGACAGGCCACAAGAGACTGCTAAAATCAAGAGAAAACTGATAATGATGTTGTGAATATGGTGACTGAAAAAATACAAGACATCATATTTATTGCAGTGCACAATGCTGTTAAAGACAGCTTGAAGACAACAGTCATTCATGTGTGTTTTCTCAAAAGAGCATGGAAGGTCACGAATGATTCATTGGTCTTGGCTCGTGGTAATGGTCGTGTGAATTAGATAAGGAAGTAAATTTACTTTCCTCATCTAAATCTGAAGAAATCTCCCTAGATTACGACATGATGCAAAGGTATGAGAGATAGGAACAAAACGTCAGATATTCCAGGGATATCTACACCTAAAGTTGATGATCAGACGTCCATGATGGTTACTACCTTAAATTGTATCCTGCAGAATGAAGGTAGTGAACTACGATATGAAGAAAAATCTTGCAAGAATGGAAATTATGCAAGTCAGAGACTACACACAAGATGGACACATCGACTGAAGACAGCAGCAGGATGACGAGTCAGTCAGATCAGAGAAGGAGACCTCAGCAACAGGTTCTTTGATATGTGTCAAGGTCCGTGCGAGACCATTGATTCCCAATGCAGTGGGAGATGTGTTGCCCTATATAGATGTGTTGATTAAGGGCATTGTACGTGATGAACTAAAGTTATGTATCCCTTTAGTTGGTCTTCTAACTTGAAGACATGAGCTGTAAAATTGTATAGATGATAAGGGATCGTATTGGAGATAGAGCTCGGCATGTTGAAAACCAGTCTCCAAGTTGGAGATTGGTGTGATTGAAGGATTATGGAGCCTAGTTTTTTGAAAGCTGTAAAGGCATCAGGTAGATTGTTCGCTCAACTGTGGCTCGAGCGAAGCTCAGTTTGCTCAAGGTGTAAATGAGTGCGGACTCATGGACTCGAGCAAAAGAAGAATCCTAGAGAGTTGAGATTGTGCAGTAAAACACTTGTAAATCTCCTCTGAAGAAAATCCCTTGCAAGCTCCGTGGATATAGACGATGCTGATGCATTTGAAGATGCATTTGGAGAGGCATCAGGACATCCATTTGAAGACATACCTGCAGAAGCATTTGATAGCGGATCTCTCATGGCTGACAAACATTCCAATGAAGGAGTGCAATCATTTGAAGGATGCAACCATCTGTAACATTCTAATATGGCACACTTGGGTGGAGGGGGTGATTGTTGGAAAACCCCCCAAGTGTGAATTGCCCAAGTGTGAAATGGTTGTGGATTTACAGCCACCCACCCCCATCCACCAACCATTCACCCACCCACTCACCCAAGAGGCTCTCTTGGTCAAGAATTGTGGGTGTGTGTGTTCCTCATGGTTCTCCTATAAAAGGAGATGAGTTGTGAAGATGAAAATCATCCTCACTGCGGTGAGAGATTAGGCAGAGGGCTTGGGGCAAAATTTGGGTTCTGGAGAAACCCAGAACAGAGTGTCATTTGAGAGATAGAGAAATTGTTTATGAGTGTTTGTAATTTTGTACAAACATATTGAAAATATTGAATTTCCGCTTCAGTGGACGTAAGCAAGTTGCCAAACCACTTAAAATATTGTCTTTATCTATTGCGGGTGTGATTTCTAGGCTGCTTTAGGCACAACATGCAATCGGTAGAGCTTTTCCATCACCAACTCTAATTTGACTAGTACCACCATAAGGAGAGGATTGAATGTTGAGATTTGATAAGTCGAAAGTGAGATGATTTGTAGCAATGGTGTCGGGGTACTAGGACATGTCGGGAGATGAAGAGGTAGTGTACTGAGCTAGTTTTGGATGGGTCACTTTGAACAGCATGATCAAACCTGTGGTAGCAATTTATGGCAGGATGACCAACTTTGTCACAGATTTGACAAGTTGGTTTGTTGTGTGGTGGGGGAGATGAAAATGAGGAGAATTTTGGGGAGGAGCAGAGGATGTGCAACCTTGGCCACGACCATGGTATCTACCTCGAGAGAGGAAACTATGATTGGAGCTGCGGCCACGAGTGGGAGAATTGGAGGTGAAGTTTGCCGAGAAATTTGTGGTAGTAGGTGGATGAGTGGAGTGAGAGAGCGGATTTTCATGAGTGAGTAGCAGGCCATATAATTCTTCGGGGGAAAGGGGTTCAATACGAGCTGTGACAAAAGTCACAAAGGCATCATAGTCACCATTTAGGCCAGCGAGAAGGTAGGAGATGAATTCAGGAGAGGAAAGAGGGGAACTTGCTGCACTCATCGTGTCGGACAAATGTTTTACCTTACGAAAGTAATCAGAAATAGAGCTGGAACCCTTTGAGATTGTGGCTAGTTGATAACGCAATTGAATGATGCAGGCATGAGATTGAGAACTGAAAAGTCTTTCAAGAGCAGCCCAAACATCTCGGGCAGTAGTATGGCCAACAACTTGGGCAATGAGATTGTCTGAAAGGGAGGAAATTAAGGCACTAAGGATGAGTTGATCAGTCTGAGTCCAGTTGAGATACTCTGGGTTGGGGGTGGTGTTATCCTGGAGAAAACGAGAAGGGGTTTGGACAGAGCCATCCACGTAGTGGAATAGCTGCTGACCTTTGGGATAAGGTATCATTTGAGTGCGCCATAATAGGAAATTGTCGTTGGTGAGTTTAGCAAGACAAGGTGGGAAAGATGAGGAAGAAGGGAAGGAGCGGGTGGGTTGAAGGAAGATGATTTGACAAGAGGAGGATTTTCAGCCATGGGAGACGCTAGGCTTTGAATGGCTTTGATGTCATGTTAACCAATATTTTCAAATATTCATTTCTCATTGCAAGTAAATGTTTACACAATGCTAGCTCTATTTGTAGAGCTAAGAATGCCAAGAATGGTCTGGCATTTTAACAAACATGACATGTGTGTGATGCCTATAGCTAGCTGTGCAGAGGGTGGTGATAACAGAAAGTATTCTCTTTGTACAAGCGGAGTTACCAGAATATTTTAAAGAGAATTTACAACAGAATTTTATGAAGAAATGCTTATGGACGATTCTTGTAGTTCAGGTTGGTTGCTATCCTTGTCATTGTGCATTGCAAAGCTGGAACCGTGAGTCATAGATGAGCTGGAGATCTTTGGTTTGTTGTCACTTCTCATTATCCAAAGGTGTCTATAGTCGTGATCAAATGGCTACCGGACAGTACTATTCATAAGCATGTTCATCTTAAATCAGCAGCGTGTATAATTATATGCTCCATTGCTATTAATTCATTGAATTATGTACTCTTAATTATGACAAAAAACTTCTCAGCACAACTAACAAGCGAAAATGATATTTTTATTTCATCCAAAATTTGATTATAATCTCCAATTAAAATAAAATATGAACTATTTTAGTCACTAACAATTTATCAACAAGTAAAATAATGAAAAATATAATAAACTTTTTATTTAAAATGGAGAGATTCAAATTTTGAAAAATATTTTAATCACAAATAAATCTCACAAATATAAATTTACAAACTGACGTGTTTTAATATGATGCTTTAGATTGTAAAACTATTTTTATTTTAAAGTAAATCGAATGTATTATATGAAATCATATTAATTGATGGGTTTACTTTATGAAATCTTTTGATGACCATGATACTTCTCATTGAAGTTGGTCAAGTACAGTGACCTCTACTGCACAATGGAGTTTGAGAGCAGCAGTTTTGAAATGGAACTTCAAACACTTCATTTTGCTGTTGGGCTCATTTACACGTACACAGCAAATTATCCAAAAATAACTCCATCGGTTTTTTAAGTTTTAACTTCTTCCTGCATGTAAGTAAATTTCTAAGTTGAAAAATATCATTTTAATACTTTTTCGCTGGGAGAAAAATTAGACTCTTTAAGACAATATTATTTCTACATACATTCAATGCCATGAAGCAGCATCTCGCTTTATTTAATTTGCTGCATCAATACAGACAAACAGACCGACTCTATCCACTAATGGATGCTAAATTAACAAAGTCATAAACTTCCAGAATAAAAATATTTAGAAAATCATATGAATGAGCTAGCACTCCAACAAACGCTACGTACCATATATGCACAGATGCTTCAAATCTAGTATTTCCAAGACCTCAATCTAATGAGCCTTTGGAAATTCCACAAAGTGAGAAGCAGGACAAGAATTCCAACAATAGTAGCAGTGCCTTTAAAAAAGTCTGAGAAATACGTTCCAGTCAAGATTCCCACCAGACGATTCCAAGGGCTCTTGTAGTAATCATTTACCTTTTTACAGAGCGTGTCGTAATCAGGGTTTCCACTTTCTTCAATCTCCTGGGCGAGGTTGTTAACCAGTTTCGTCACTGCAGCGCTGGAACCCAACTCGTTCACAATGATCTCCTTTTCAACAAGCAACCTTACATCTTCTTTAGTTGTGATAAGATCATCCAACAGCACAATGTAATCGCAGATGTTAGTTTCAGATGGATAATGGCACTGCTCCAAGGCCATCAGGTTTCGGAAAAGACCTTCAGTTTTGTCGTCTAACAGAAGGGGTGGGACTTCCAAGCAACGTTGCACATGGCGTTCCAAGCATTTGCTTTTCAGGCATGGTAAGCAAGACAAGAGCCATGAGAGATTGAAGCACGGGAACGTTTCTAAGCATTCATTATCCGGAAATTGTATTTGAAGTAAATCTCTTTCTGAATCTGGCCTAGTGAATTTCAACCCTGCCTCGTCGAGCTTTGTTGCGGTACCACGTAGGTGTTTATTATTTTTCACGTTCTCTATGCAACGATTTGGTGGACAGAAAAAATATCTCACCAAATCTGTGAAATGCTTTACTGACTTTACGTCATCGTTCTTGGCCTCTGGTGAGCTTGGGCGTGGGTTGAGGCATAAATCTGGCTTCCTACCATGATATTTATCGAGATCACCAAAAAACCGACAAGAGAGCTTAAGAAGAGTCAGTTTTTTATCTGTATCGGGTTTCTCATTTTGGTAGAACTTTTGGTATAACATCTCAAGAACAAAGAAAGGGAGCTGATTCTCAAGTAGAAGCAGGTCATGCAGTATGCCGCGTTCCAAGCATGGTCGGCTTAATATATAATCTATTTGATCAGCCTTTAAGTTTTCAGAATCTTTTTCTTGAGCCTTCGAGTTTTCAAAATCTTCTTTATGAGCCTTTGAGCTTTCAGAATCTTCTTCTCGAGCCTTTGAGCTTCTAGAATCTTTTTCAGATTTCTTGCGGAAGAGCTCAAGTATAAAAATAGCATCCAATAGAATCATGTTTAGAAACCCTTCACTGCTGAGTAGAATGGTCTCAGAATAGCAGCTGCGGATTTTTTCTTCTTTTGGCCTGATGATGCATTTAAGAACCTCGATGCTCTTGATCTCATTATTAACACAGAAATTCTTCAAAATTAGGAGTTTTTGTATATCCATGTCCTTCAACACTTCACTGCGGTGGTGGAAGGGGCCGATAGAAACCAGTCGAGGGGTGTAGGCCATATTATTGATCTTGCGAAGTCTCTTGGGAACCCTGTAGATACAGTAGTTATCAGGACAGCGAGAAGCCTCCAAAGCATCCAGTGCCGATCGATCAGTGTCAATGATGTCAATGATCAGCTCTTTGCATTCAAATTTTCTGTTTTTTTTATTGGAATGATTGGCACTGTTAATGACCTGCCCTTTGCATTCAAGTAGCTTGTGTTTATCATTGCGCAGCTTATCGTCTGGGCGTATTGTAGTGTGGACGAACGTCTGTTCCATTCCTCAAGTTCCTTTTCCTAGTGACATGAATAAAGAAGATATATATATATATATATATATATATATATATATATATATATAGCAACATCATGAGTTTTGACATCTTATATACACCTTCAAATATGATCTATATAGTATTAGGGATCATTTGTTTTAAAACGAATAATCAGATTATTCAGATCTGAGTTTTAACTCTTAAAAAAAAAAAAAAAAAAACAGAACTGAAGATGCAAATTAATTTACAACATGCAACATACCTATGGTTCCAGAGGCTTCGTTGTTTTCGCTTAGCAGTATGTACTTAGTAATTAGACGTTCAAATAGCTAGCTACCTACTTATCCGAATATTTCACAAATATCGCATAACAGAGTACTGAAAAAAATGGAAGATTAATAAAAGGAATTTACAAATTTTGGCTGCAAGAAATTAATATATATGCTTGAAAGTTATAAGTACGTACCGGAAGTCTCACAGCTCCTACTCGACCAACGTATCCTATCTTTTATTTCCTTGCTGAGTATGCGTCCTCCATTCCATTCTTCCCTCATATATAATGGTGCAAACAAGCAATAGTATAACGAATTCTTCACTATGGGAAAATAAAGACCATATTAAATAGGAGGTTGAGACGATTTGATTTATAGGAGAGTATAAGCCACACAATCTCAATGTGTTGATCAATCATGAATGAGGTTTTGAGGATGATGATGACATCACCCTCGCTAAACAAGCAATAATGAGGTTTTGTCCTCTTCGCCAATTGATGGTGAAACAAGCCCAAGACTCTTCAACTGTAGCAACTGTAGCAACAAAATTGAGATATTCTTTCACCATTATTATTAATAAAATTAAGAATATTGTCCCTCTTACTAAAAAAAATTATCAAATTGATAAGTACCGTAAAGTCTCTTTTTAATAAGTAGATTTATTATTAAAAAAATATAAAAAAAAATCTATTATTTTTAATAATATCACAAGGCTTGTACATTTAGGGTAATAATATCTTTACTATCACATTACTAATTGTTTATTATTTTTTGTGGATTTGAAATTTTTATTTTTTTATTTTTTAAGTATTTTTAATCATTAAGAAATTTTTTTAAAAATATACAACTTCATTAATAATAATTTCTTTAATTAGTCAGTAAATTAAAAATTTTAAAATATTAAAAAAATAAAAAAAAATTATAGAATGAGGATAAGGGTATCATTATTCTTTTAAATTTATCTGTAACATTTCCGTTATAAAATATATGTGCTTGGATTTTTCTTGGATCACGCCGGTTGATGGTGAGTTCAAATACAAGTGTCTTCGTGTCATTTGCCGCTATCATTTTCTACAGTTGGAAAAATAACAGATCATATTTCATACGGAGGTTCCCACAATTTGATTTACGGGAGAGTATCATCCACACATTTTGTTTGTTGGAGGGCTCAATCAATGTATTGATCATGAATGAGGTTTTGAGGGTGATGTCATTGTAATGACGTCCTCTTTGCAAATTAATTGTCATTGATGTTAAAACAAGCTCGAGTTCATTCTGCCAGCCTGTGTGCATGCAACTGTATCAACAAATATCATAACTCCATATTTGCTGGCCTATAAACAAAAGTCTATGCACATTTATTTTATGAGTTTTGTTATGTATAAGTAAAGTCACGTATTGATTTGTGTATTAATATTTATTTTTTTATATTTAAAATTTAAATTAGCATTATTTTTAATAAAATCTGCTTTTTAACCAATCACATTAAATTGATGCACATATTAATGCATAATTATGTTTGCAACTAAATTTTTCTTTACCTTATTTAATACAGAGGGTCCCTGTAAGTTGTTTGTAAATTTTTAAATAACTAAAATTAAAGCAATAATAAAAAAGTAATTATTAATAAATTTATATTTTTTTTTATTTTTTTAATGATTAAAGATGTTTAAAAATTACTTTAAAAAAAAAACTCATTGTATTGATGTCTATATTTGGTTGACACATTTATATGTCACCCTAGCATTCTCTAAATTATAAATATTACTAATACACATATTTTCTGCAATTATTTAATTAATTATTTCTTTTTCAAACATATTTATTTTTATTTTTAATTTGATACGTTTAAATTCAAAACCTATGATTTTACTATAAAATTGTAAAATAATAATAAATTAATTGTAATTACATCCACATCTTTTAACATATTATAGTTTGACATACAATAAATGCACACATTTTGCAAAATTATATAATAAAATATGATTTTTTTTAAAAAAGTTTTTAACAATCATTTGCATTGTTAATTAGTTATTTAATAAGCATAAATATAAATCACTCCCCAAATAATGATCCTCGTACTTTACTTGTTAGACCTTGATTGGATACTAAAATGATGTCACATCATCATTATCATTTTTAAAATTTTTTTTAATAAATATAATAAATAATTCAATTTTTTTAAATATTAAAATAAAAATATATTAAAAAATAATATTCTAATAATATTATTTACCTTTTAACTTTTTTTTTTCAATTCACTGTCTAACTAATCTGTAAGTGAAGTGGTAGCCATACCTTGTCGGCTGTTTGCTTGACGAAGAACCTACAAAGTCTTGCTAGCAGGAAATGCCTGTGTGCTTGATGCCACCAGAGTTAGTTCTGTTAAATGCTAAACTCGAGAGCTGCATCTCACCCTCTTTCTCACTGATTATATCTGCTTTCTTCCTCTTTTGCTAGATTATTTTATCACATATATGGGGTTGAGTGCTCTCTCTTTCTCACACAAAAAGAGAGATAAAAAGCATAAAGGACAATCAACTTTTGCAAAAGCAAAGACACAGCTTTATTGACCACTATACCTTGCATAAATTGACACATGAATAATGGAGATGGATCATGCTGGCGGCTGGTCAGCGTTTACGGTTTACCGCCAGTTATAATTTATTTTTTTAAAATTTTTAAGTATTTTTTAATAGTTTTAATCATTAAAAAAAATAAAAATTTATAATTTTACTAATAATCACTTTTTAATCATTAAATAAAATAAAAAATAAAAAAAATATACATGAACGATAAAATTAAACAATAAATTTGAAAAATTCTAGTGATATTGTGCTCGTAGGAGTAGGTGACCACTAGGATCGTTCACGCGGCTCCTCTCTAGCTGTTTCTCACCGGAGATCTTTGGAGTGAATAAGTTTTCGTTTCTAGCAGATGGAAAACGTCCTTGTTTTCAAAGTCGGGTCACACGAGTTGGTTTGGTTTTGTTCGGGTCGAGTCCATCCGGGTTAGCTCCTCAAATGAGGTCTTGCGGGTCAGGTTGGTTACAAAACTGGCTTTACCAAGCCGGGTTGCAGGCCTAGATAAGATTAAACAATAAATTTAAAAAATTCTATTGATATTTTCCAATAAAGATACTCGTCTTCCCGACCGTATTAGGCAAATGATCTTATGCATATTTCAATTGCTAACAAATCTAGTGAAATTATCACTTTTCTTAAAAGGTAAAAGAAATAAATTTTATAATTTAATTTATATCTTAACAAAAATTGACGTTTTCAGTTAAATAACAAGGTAAGATTTAACTTGTGTTAGCGCGCAATAGCTGTTTGTATTTTTGTAGACATGATATTTGCTGAGGGATGATATTTTAAATGCATATCTCTTTAATATAGTATAGTTTTTAGTAGTTTACAAAAGTGGAGATAGAGCTATTAATAAAACAGAAGTGTCACAATAATAAAGGAATTATATATACAAAAATAAATTTATAAATTAATTTGAATCGTTAAATTTATTTTATAATAAAAATAATTTCATAATTTGACAAATTACATTAAATAATATGAGTTTGTAAAATTACTTTTATATAATTTTTTTTGTGGTTAAAATATTTGTTTTAATAAAATAGGGCTAGTCTGATCTGTGATCTAAAAATGGTTAAGAACTGCTCCTCAAGCACGTTGCAATTGTTCAACGAAAAGAACATGAAATGGGATAGTACTGATCAATTGATATGTGCGTGGAAGACATCAACTAATAATTGTCATTATCTTCGCATAATATATAGCTGTACGTAATTAACCCGCAGATCAAAGAAATAAACTTTAATTATAAGTATTGGGGCGTAGTACACATGCATCGCATCCATGTTGTTTTTCCAAAGCGAAAAAAGAAAGAAAGATTCCTTGTGTTCCCCGCTTTAATTACGAGCCTGCCTGCATAAAAGATTAAGGTGAGTAATATCGAATACAGTTGCGTTGATCAGGAATACGTAAATATAACGTATTTTTTTTTAAAGTATAATTTACTATTTAAATATAAATTTTTTATTATGTAAATTTTGTATTTACTTAATTTTTTAAAAAAATTATGTGACGTTTACATATTTTATGATTGTAAATATTATTTCTCTTAATAATATTATTCTAATAATAAATTAATAATATATAGAATATAGATGTATTAGAGGATGTTGCTTCCTTTAGTACAGTTCGAATAGTGAGATGTCAAGTATCTCATAAGGAATAAAAATGTCGGCACTTCAAGGGCCGAGTCCTCCAACAAAAGTAATGAATTAAAGGTTTTTCGATACCATTAATGTGAACTTGGTAGTACTTAAATACAACTAAATAAAATAACTGACAGACTATCATGCCTAGATATAATAGACACGTCTAAACCCACCAGCAAACTGGCCCCACTTGGCCTACTAAAGCAAAACAAAAGCTAAAGACCCGGTCAAAAGCAATAAAATGGAGATAAAGTAATAAAGTAGAAAGAAAGTGGAAATCAATTGCTGCATACTCCTATTACGTCCATGATCCTGGAATAATTCCCTCTATCCCATTTCCACCACACGATCACCCTCGGGAGGAGACACGGAAGGAGATAACGTGATATGAGATAAGATAAAATGAGATAAGATGAGATTATTTAAGATGAAAGTTAAAAATTGAATAAAATATTATTAGAATATTATTTTTTTAATATTATTATCATTTTAAAATTTCAAAAAATTGAATTATTTATTATATTTTATATAGAAATTTGAAAAAATTATAATAATAAAATGAGATGAGATGAAACAATTTCGATATCCAGACTAAGGAATTGTTGGGTCCAAATTTGAGGATTTAATGTGAGTCTAAATGAGCAACAATAATCAATGATATATAACTCACGCTACGTGTTGATTATATCTCTAGCATATCATAAGACCCTCAAGTTCAAATAATAATCTAAACGGATCATCATTTTCTGATAAGGTATGATAATAGAAGCTCGGTATATATAATAGAATTATATGAACTCATTAAAATATGTAAACTGTGCAGCAAACAATATTTCATAAATGGAAGTTCTATATATGGATCTGGAAGGGAATATTTTATCCCTTCATTGGGCTGGGCCCATGGTCTGGGTACTTCAAGGCCCAATGGGGCAAGCGTATCAAGTTTGGCCCATAGTCTTAGAGAAAATGCTTAGACAAGAATAAATGCGGGTGTATTCCCGTCCGAATAACACATATAAGGCCACACATTAAATGAGTCGGTAATGAAGATCTTATTACTATAAAGGAATGCCGGATTTATAACAATCTAAGTGGACAAGACCCCAGACTAGTGATAAATTGCAGTGTATCAGAGTCACTCTTTTTCTCTCTGAAAAAGGAGTGGAAGTTAGTGTGTGCGTAGTGCAGAAGGTAGTTATAACGGAAAAAGAAATCTGGAGGTGGCCTCGGCAAAATCTGGAAGGTTTCTGGAAGCAAAGTGCGGCTGAGGTGTGACGAGGGAAGCAGTTTATCCAGAAGTCAGTGAAGGTTACGACGTGATGGATGATCTAGAGGAAAAATGGAAGGAACTACGGCTGAGGGACGAGGAAAAAATGGTGATAGAAATTGATGATGAGGTATCGGAAGATCTGTTGATGAAAGAACAGAGATCTCTACTCGGAAAAGTTTGCTCGAATCGGCTGATAAGTAAGGACGTGATGGAAAGCACATTGGCCAAAATTTGGAGAATCAGCAAGAAGGCACAATTTACCGAGGTGAGTCCGAATATCTTTGCTATAGTATTTGCTAATATAGCTGATAAACAGAAGGTCTGGTCAGGTAGACCATGGCTTTTCGACAATCAGCTAGTGGTATTGAAGGATTTTGATGGCTTTACGCCATTGAAACAAGTGAAGTTTGACTCAGAGAGCTTTTGGGTGAGGTTTCATAACTTACCGTTATCTTGTATAAGGGAAGGTCGAGGAGAACAGATTGGGAGTACGGTGGGAAGAGTGGAAAAGGTGGATGTACAGGGAGATAGAAGCGGATGGGGGAAGTTCTTGAGAGTTCAGATTCATATGGATCTTAATCGACCTCTAGCAAGAGGAAGAACTCTGATGGTGAAAGGCAAATATATCTGGATCCCTTTTAGCTATGAAAAAATGCCTAGAATATGCTTCTCCTGTGGCTGTATAGAACATGGCATAAATGAGTGTAAAGAAGAAGGAAGGGCAGTAGGGGATGAAACTCAGTATGGTCAATGGATGAGGGCTAAGCAAGCTTACAGAAATAATTTCATTATGAATATGTCAAAAAATGAGGAAAGGAATGGTTGGTGGAAGGAGAGGGAGAATAAGCCTTCTGCTGAAGACAGTAGGGGGAGTAATAAAGAGGAGGGAAGTAGAGTCAGGGAAGAAAGTGTGGAGAGTCTCGAGATATATGGTAAAGGACAGGAAAGAGTATCAAAGGGCAGTGAAAAAACAAAGGTAGGGGAGGATGGTGGGGATTTAGATAGTAGTAATGGGGCTGAGGGAGTAAGGGAAAGGGTTGAAACAACCATGCTAGTTAATATGACTGGGCAAACAGAAAATATGGAACAAGGTTTGCAGGAAGTTGAGGTGCAGCTTGAGATCATGGGGAAAGGAGAGGGTAGTGAGTTGATGTGTAAGGAAGTGGGTGGAAGAGTGGAAGGAAGCAGGACAGGAAAAATAGGCGTATGGAAGAGGAGGGCCCGAGGAAAACACAAAGAAGAAGAGTTAGTTAAAAAAGAAAAAATAAAAAAGAAAAGGGGAGTGCTTGATGAAGAAGATGGGGGTGCAAACAAGAAAGGGAAGTGGAGTGGTAATTTTGATGTCCCTATTGGAGTGGCGGAGGCTGAGATTCAGCCCCGCCAATTATTATGAAAATGTTGAGTTGGAACTGCCGAGGATTGGGGAATCCTTGGACAGTTCAAGACCTCTGCTTAATGGCAGAGAGAAATAAACCCAACTTAGTTTTCATCATGGAAACTAAGCTTAGAAAGATGAAAAGTGAGAAAATAAAAAGAAGATTGGGATTTGAAGGCTGTTTTGAAGTTGAGGCAGTGGGAAAAGGGGGTGGTCTGGTACTGATGTGGGATGCAAGCATACAATTGGATATTGTGAATTATTCACAGAGGCATATTAGTGCTTGGGTAGTAGAGGAGGGGGAGAGTAAATGGCTCCTTACGTGCTTTTATGGGGCACCTGAAACAGCTAAAAGAAAAGATACATGGGAAATGCTTAAAAGCTTGAAACCAAAGGGTGATGAGGGCTGGTTGATAGTAGGGGACTTCAATGAAATTTTAACTGTTGATGAGAAATGGGGAGGAAAGGTTAGACCAAAGGGACAAATGGAGTTGTTTAGGGAGGTATTAAGTGATGGAGACTTGCATGATTTGGGGTGGAGGGGAGATAAGTACACGTGGAGCAATTCACATGCTGATTCAACCTTTACTAAAGAAAGGTTGGATAGAGCTGTGGCAAACCCCAAATGGATGAACACCTATTCTGAAGCTTGGGTGGAAGTGTTAGTGGCTAGAACTTCGGATCACAAGCCACTGTTAGTGCATTTAAATAGAGGACGTCCCAAGTTTTATTGTGGGATGTTTAAAGATTGATAAAAGTGTAACACAGGAAGATGAATGAAAGTTTACAGAGGTTTTTTTAAAAAAAAAAAAGTGGAAAAGACCCCAACATGAAAAATATAAAAACCCGAAGCAGCCAAGGGAAAAAGGTTAATCAATCTTATTTTGTATGATCGATCCGCAATGACACCTCATCATGTTGGTTTCGATAATATTGATTAATCGTAGCTGACTTAGATCGCATGAATTTTCTAGACCTGCAACATTATTTGGCGTCTACTGCAAGTCTTTTTCTCTTTAATAAAGACCTCTTACCAATGGACTGATCAATATCTCACCAAACCTTATCTATAGTTACAACTATAAATATTAATTTTCTGTCACGCATTTGCAACTACTCTTGTTATTATTTCGTACGTGTTCAATGAGGTTTGCAACTACTCTAGTTATTATTTCGTACTGTAGCAACAAATATCATAACTCCTTATTTGCTAGACTATAAACAAAGAAAAAGTCTATGCACATTTATCTTATTTAATACGGAGGGTCACCTGTAAGTTATTTGTAAATTTTTAACTAATTAAATTTAAGGCGATAATAAAAGACAAATAGATAAATAAAATAATTTTTACCATATTTATTATTATCAGTAAAAATATTTTGAATAATATTAAATGAATAATCAGTATTATAAGAGTCATGTTATTTATTTATCTCTTACGAAGATCTCACAACATTGTGTAGTCTCTTTCATTTTATTTATTTATCATTCACTCTAACAACAAAAATTATAAGAAAAATGGTAATATAAGTGTCAAATATACTCATTAAATGTGTCTATTTATATATATTTATTATAGTTAAGAAAGTAACTTTTAGTAAATTTATATATATATATATATATATATATTTAATAGTTAAAGATGTTTAAAAAATACTTTAAAAAAATCATTATACTATACTGATGTGCATATTTGGTGGACACATTTGGTTGTTACTCTGACATTAAGTTATAAATATTACTGTTACACATCTTTTCTGCAATTATTTAATTAAATATTTCTTTTTCAAACATATATTTATTTTTATTTTTAATTTGATACGATTAAAACCATAATTTTACTGTAAAATTGCAAAATAATAATAAATTAATTGTAATTTTTTTTTTCTTGAAAGCTTACTTCATCATCATAATAATCGTTCAACATACAGGAAATAGAAAAGAAAGTAAATACAGCATATTACAATAAAATAGGAAAATTAAGGGGGATCCTTGCCACTGTGGAATTCCAGCAAACATTGAGGGATTTTGATTCTAGGTATATTTCCAAATACTTAATTTGTAGATGCACATTGCGCAATGGAATGCGCTCATCGATTCTGAGATCGATGTATTTTGATTGCTTTCCAACTTTCAAACTTGCCTAGTCTTGATCTTGCATCAGTTGTAAAAGCTTCCATGATCCAATCTGAGCTATTATGAGAAGAGTTCAAAGCTGAAATAACATTCTGAGAATCTCCTTCAACAATTACTTTGGGTCAATTTTTTTTTTACGCAAGCCTAATACTTATTAGGGCAGCAAGAGCTTTTCCACAATTCGAATTACAGCTTCTAGTAAATTGGGTCCTATAGCAAAGAAGATTTCCAAGATGATCTCTACAAATGGCCGTGGCTGTACTTCCAGAATTGTGGACAGCAACATCAAAGGAAATTGAAATGTGGTCAATTGGAGGAGGGTTCCAATGAAAATTGTCAGAGCACTCATTTCTATCCCAAGCCCTCTTATGGTCGAGGTATGTCTTAAGAACAATATCCACAAAGATATGAATTGGTTTGGTTGTAGAGTCATGAATGATTTGATTTCTATAAAACCAAAGACAATCCATTGCTATAATAGCAAAAACTTGAAAATAATGGGAGTCCTTAGGAAGAATATTCAAAGCTGAAATAGGATCCAAAATAGCAAGAACCCAAGAAGAAATTTCCTATCTTGCTACTACCTCAATATCTAGAGGCCAAGGTGAATACCTCCACAGAATTCTAGAGTAAGGACAAGAAAGGAAAAGATGAGAGAGAGATTCCTCAGCCGAAGAATAAATGGGACAAAGAGTTTGTTCTTCATTTAAAGAGAGGCAGTTTTTCAGCAAGGTTCAAGTGGGTAGAATCTCATGAAGAATTTTTCAAGTAAAAAGTTTGAGACGATCTTGAATGTGCAAAGACCAAAGCTTCTTCCAGATTTAAGGAGAGTGACCAGTGTCCAAAGCCTGAGGGAGGATTGTGAGAGCTGCATAAGCAGATTTAACAGAAAAGTTGCCACTATAATGGTGTCTCCACTTAATCTTGTCCTTTGAAAGATGAAAATTAGAAAGAGCCAAGGGAATCCTTTCAATTTCTCTAACAGTTTCTTCTGAAAAGAGAGTTTGAAGGAGAAGAGAGTTCCACCTTCTAGGCTGTTCCATAATGATTTCAGAAATTCTAAGATCCGGATCTTGGGGACAGTTTAGAGAGGAAGGGACAGGATATGGAGGCACCATTGAGGGAATCCAAGGATCTTTCTAGACCAGGGTGTCGACACCATTGTTAATCTGTTTACAAAAACTAGCAGCAAGAAAATCTTTTAGCTTCAAGAGGCCTTTCCAAAAGAGAGAATCACTTGGTTTGGTTGAGGCATCTTGCTAGTTCCAATTTTTCATGTAAATATTTGAGATCATAGAAACCCAAAGATTTGTTTCTTTGTTGAGAAGAGACCATCCCAATTTGCATAAGAGAGCTTTGTTAAAACTGGAAGTATTTCTAATTCCTAACCCTCCCAGAGATTTAGGTTTGCAGATGAAAAGCCATGATTTGGGAGTGAAATTGTGAACTTTTTTTAGATCAAACCCCCACCAGAATCTCATAAGAGATCTATCAATGCTGTTAGCAACCTTTTTAGGAAGCATGATGCTCGACATAGTGTAGACAGGGATCGAGCAAGCAACAGCTTTGATAAGAGTTGTCCTACCAGCTAGAGAAAGCATTTTAGCTTTCCATCCAGAGAGTTTGTTTTGGATTCTGTCTAAGATGTCCTTAGAGGGGTTTTTGATACTTCTTCCAAGATTCAAGCGAAGACCAAGATATTTGAGGTTTTTAGAAGAATTTTTGAAATTTAGAATCGATCTAATCTCCCTACTTAGGTTCGGAGGGGTTGTTTTGCTAAAGTGAATGGAAGATTTGTTTCGATTGACCCTTTGTCCTGACCAATCAGAGTATTTGTCCAAACAATTTTGAAAAAGATTTGCATTAGTGATCGAAGCACTTCCATATAGGATGAGATCATCAGAAAACAGTAAATGTGAAATAAGAGGGCCATTGCTACCTATCTTAATGCCTTTGATGTGTCCTAGTGATTCTTCCCTAGAGATGAGTCTAGAAAGGACTTCGCTGCCAATGATAAAGAGGAATGGAGAAAGAGGGTCTCCATGCCTTAATCCTCTGGAAGGTTGGATATATCCATGGAGTTCACCATTAATAAGAACAGAATAGGAAACAGTTGTCATACAAGCTTTGATCCAGTTAATCCAAGTTGACAACTCAAGACTTTTAAGATGAAATCCCATTCCATATAGTCAAAAGCTTTCTCCATGTCAATTTTAATAGCCATTAACCCTTTTTCCTTCTTGTTTTTTTGATTAAGTGAAAGATTTCTTGAGCAATAATCGTGTTTTCTTGAATGACTTTTCCAGGAATAAAAGCGGATTGGAATGGAGAGATAAATTTTGCAAGGACCAACTTTAATCTATTTGCAAGAATTTTGCCAATGATTTTGTAACACACATTTGAAGACTTATAGGCCTAAACTGATTGACCGTGTTAGGGGAATCAGATTTGGGGATAAGTACAATGTGAGTTCGATTAAGCTCTTGCAAAAGGATCCCATTGAGAAACAAATGATTGATGACTTGAATGAAATTGTTTTTGATGATATCCCAATAAATCTTGTACAAAATTCCAGTGAAACCGTCAAGGCCAAGAGATTTAGAAGATGAGGTTTGTTTGATAGTATCCATGATTTCGATTTCAAAGGGAATTTTACACAACATTTCATTGTCAGAATGAGAGATTTTTTGGGGGGAGAGATTTTCAAGATTTTCATGAATGTTGGGCCTAGTCGAGGTGTAAATCTGATTTGAAATGGTCAAGAATCAAATTTTTAATGGAATTTGGGTCACTAGTCCATTGATTCGAAGAATCTTTGATAAAAGAGATATCATTCTTCCATCTTCTCATAGTGGCAGTCATGTGATAGAATTTAGTATTGAGGTTCGTGGTTGTTAATCATTGCAGTCTAGATTTTTGTCTCCAAAGAATCTCTTCTCTTTTCAATTGTTCATAGAGGTATAATCTCAAATTTTCCTCTATGGAGAGATTGGAATCAGTTGGGTCTTACAATTGAACATTTGTTAATTGACTATTGATGAGTTTGATGGAAGACTGGATGTGGCCAAAGCTTTCTTTATTCCAGATAGCATGGGCTTTGCTAACAAGATTCAATTTTTGAACTAGAATAAGAAGGAGTGCCAGTGATAGAAGTTTGCCATTTTTCCTTGATAACCGTGTAACAACATATCCTTTTAACATGTTATACTAATTATTGATCGACATACACTAAATGCACAGACTTTGCAAAATTATATAATAAAATATGATTTTTTTAAAAAAAGTTTTTAAACAATCATTTGCATTATTAATTAATTATTTAATAAGCATAAATAGAAATCACTCCCCCAAATAATGATCCTCCTAGTTATTAGACTTCTTAGGCCTCGTTTGGGTAACAAAATTATTTCATCTTATCTCATTATTATAATTTTTTTAATTTTTCAAACAAAATAAATAAATAATTCAACATATTCAAATATCAAAATAAAAATAATAACAATATTGTTTAACTTTCAACTTTCATCTTAACTTATCTTATCTCAATTCAGTATTCAACTAATCATAAAGTGAAGTGGTAGGTTTAAATATATATATATATATATATATATAACTAAGACACAAGATAAAATAATAATTGTTTTGATTGCTAGTTAATCAACATAAATTAAAATTTGAAATTGAGAAAAGATGCAAAATAAAGAGAAATTGTTTTAAAAAATATTGATTATTTATAAAATTCAAATTCAAGATTATTTATAAAATATTGATTGAAAAATATTTATTATTGATAAAATAAGAATTATTCAGAATTTGAGATTATGAGAATTTTTTTTTAAATTAAAAACATAAATTATTGCTTGAAAAATAAATTCTTAATTAAATAATAATCCTACTAAAAATTTGGCCAAAATCGAAATTATAATCACTTCTAAAGTTTGAAATGAAATATTTCGGAAGAAAGCAAAATTGAACAAATGATTTGGAGAAAAACAAATAGGTATTGTCCCAATCTAAGGAAGATATTAAGCTTTTATTTATTTATTTATTTAGATCATCTTTTTAAGATAGTTCGGCGCAATCAACGTAGAACTTAGATCCGAATCCCTTGCATCAGTTTGGGTTTGCATAAAATTATTTTATAAATTAAATATATTTTGATAAAATATATTATATTTATTTTGTACTAAAAAAGATTTTACAATCTAACATATTTGTAATAAGTTATAAGTCTTTTTCATATATCAATTAGTATTTCATTTTTAATATAATTAACTATTGTTTTGGGTCTCCTCACCTGTGACTTTCTAGTTCCCCACGACTGATTGAGACATCCGATCGACTCCAACATTATTCCAGTTTCAAACGTAAGTAACCTTAAAAGTTATATAATAAAATATAAAAAAAAAGTAATTTTATTTTGAAAAAAAAGAAGAAGAAAAGATAACAACAAAATGACCACCTTAGAGGTGTGGCTCAACCTACGCACAAAAAAAATAAAATAAAATAAAATTGATAAATATATAATCATTTTTATAATTTTTTTAGAATTATATTTTAAATGAGGAGTATTTTTATAAAATATTTTATAAAAATAATATCACTTTATAAAAATACCTTTATTTTAAAATATGATTATTTAAAAAATTATAAAAATAATTATAAAACGCCTCATGAATCCATGATTGCAATCCCCAACACAAGAACCAGTTCCATTTGAGTTAAAACCAAATATCAAAATCATGTGCAAAGGGATCATCATCATTAACCGAACCCCGTATCTTTAATTATTCTCCTTCGTTTCTTACTCTGTACCTGCGTAGGGCCTGTCTTGTTGTCGGGCCTTGTCCCATGGTAACAAGCTTCACATTAAGTACCGCATTACTTCTAACGTTAACTGTACGAGCTGAATCTGGCCACCCTTGTGGCGGCCATTGCGTCAGCGTGGTATGTTTTTGGATCCATTAGAAAGTAATCAATTAAAACCAAGAAAAATATCAAATTAAGCACGGGGCTGAATGGATGTGAAATAAAATTATTTTGTTGGATCTGGATATTAATTTCTTTATTTTCTACGATATTCCTTTTAACTTTTGGCATGTCTTGGCCGCCGAACGTCAATGCTTTTGTAGCTGTCAAAGAATCAAATAACTATATATTGAACAGCAATTATAAGCAAGTTGCTTATAAACTATATTTACTTGGGTTGTTGTGAATCGGCTACCGCACATAAGAAATTGAAGTTGCTATTAATCCATTGATTAACATTAATATGCTCTTAATTATGATAAAGAAAATTTTAATTATGGATATTATTTATTTTATGTAAAATATAGAATATTTTGACTACTAAAATAATTAAAATATTTGTCGCTGAACTGTACAGACTACAAGGGGTGCTAATAATCACTTTTTCAATCAAAAAAATTAAAATAAAATAAAATACACGACCGACCAAGCCAAAACTAAGGTGCACAGTATAGTATTTTCCAACTACAAATCTCAGTTATCAGTCTTAAATTTTTTAGTACTAAGTAACTTTTTAATTAACTTGGAAAATATGAAATTTTACAACATTTTTGCTCGAAGAAAAATTGGACTGCTAAGAACATTGGTACTGGAAGGGATGTCTAGGGCTTCGAAGAAGTAAGCCCATGTATTAAAGGGCCCAAGCCTGAGACGCTAGGGGCTAAACTACGAGCCCAAGGGTTGGTCTTATTGATATATGTTGTAAATAATGGGAATAGATAACACCTCCAACTGATCGGAAGGTGATCACTCTCATTTATATAGAGAGTTTTCAAGATAAACTTTGAATTGAACATTAGTCGCTATCACCCTCATCACGCTTTTTTAAATAATATTTAAAGGTAACATATTGACTAAATTCATTTATATACTTATATTAAAATCATTTCTCTCTAACTATGGCATCGGAGTTTCACTGGGTACTCCGTGCTGTCCCCTCATTTCTTTACAGGTTATTCGTGCTGTTGGTGGTGTGAAATATGTCTTTAACAGTGGTGTCGTCTATAGGATCTTTACCAACTTCAACTTGACTTTCACACGCCAACTACCACGCGATTCAAGGCAGCTCAAGATCAAGAGATGAATAAGACAGAGATGGAAGCAAGGTTAGTAGATGTTGAAGAAAAACTGAAAAAAGGCAACGGCTCTGGTGGAGCAGTTGCGGAAGGAGAATGAAGAGCTAAAGTGACAGAACATGGCTACACCACCAGTCAACAATGATTAGACAGAAGGAAATGCGCAAAGTGGAGGAGGAGTTAACTCTGAGAAGCTAGAAAAGAATAGACTACAGGACGAACTGCATAGCCTCATGGATAAATACAAGGAGATGACAAGAAAAAGGGGATCTTTCTCCATAGAGAAATTGTTGAACCAGACAGATCTTCTCTACAACGGTGAAGTAATGGCAGTACCACTCTCGCCCAAGTTTGAAGTCCCCTAGATCGATATGTATAATNTTGCATTATTTCCTAGGCATTGAGGTCGTTAGAAATTCTCGGGGCTTGTTTTTGTCACAAAATAAATACACAACCGATCTCCTTAAAAAGGCCAATATGCATAACTCAAAACCGGTATCAACTCCTATGTCTACATCAGTGAAACTCACGGCCTTAGATGGATCTTCATTTGAAGATCCACAACTTTATCGTAGCATAGTAGGGAGTCTTCAGTACCTATCCTTTACACGGCCTGATATTTCATTCGCGGTTAACAAAGTTTGCCAATATATGCATTGTCCTAAGATTTCCCATTGGCAAGCGGTTAAACGCATTCTCCGTTACCTACGTCTCACTCCCAGTCATGGTCTGCATTTTTCTACTTCCTCTTCATTTACCTTATCTGCCTTTTCTGATGCTGACTGGGCCGGATGCCCAGATGATCGCAAATCCACCGGTGGATTCTGTGTGTATTTTGGTTCACATCTTGTATCTTGGGGATCCAAGAAGCAACCTACCATTGCTCGTTCCTCAACTGAAGCTGAATACAAGGCTGTTGCAAACACCACTTGTGAAATACTCTGGTTACAATCCTTACTTGGTGAACTTAACATTTTTTTATCTGCTTGTCCTACATTGTGGTGTGACAATCTAGGTGCCACATACTTATCGGTCAATCCTATTTTGCACTCTCGCACCAAGCATGTGGCTTTAGATTATCACTTTGTAAGAGAACGTGTGGCTGTAAAAACACTTAAGGTTTCATTTATTTCGTTTAAGGATCAAATTGCCGATATATTTACTAAACCTCTCTCAACTGCTCGCTTTAATCTCCTTCGATCAAGCCTCACCATCTCCATGGTGCCGCTTGATTCGCAGGGGCCTATTGAGACAGTCATTGCACAAAGCAACAAGGCAGCACC
This sequence comes from Carya cathayensis, assembly GCA_011037825.1. Lineage (NCBI taxonomy): Eukaryota > Viridiplantae > Streptophyta > Magnoliopsida > Fagales > Juglandaceae > Carya > Carya cathayensis. Next base: position 1,278,981 of record QGSO01000311.1, on the reverse strand, counting down.
AGATTCCTCACAGCCACGCACAAAGGCCTCAACAGAAAAGCAGCAGCTGACAGTCCTTGCACATAAAGACAGTGCTGCACCAGAAACAGAGTCACGCACCAAGGCCATAACAGAGAAGCAGCGAACAGCAGTAGAGCAACCAATAAAAGAGCTACAGTTGTCCTAGCTCTAGAATATTTCATAACCGAATGTGTAAATATGAGCCGTAGGATTAGGATGAGATCTGGTTGTATTCTTTGGTATTCCTCTATAAATATGTCATGTACAGTGAGCTTTCTATATACGAGTGAAATATAAAAAGTTCTTCCTTTCTCTGAGGCATTATTACAAGCACATACTGTGCTCTCACATTCAGTGATTATTTCGGTTTTATTACATACCATAGGTAAAATATTGAGCACTAAGAAATCTTGATTCTGAAACGACATCAGAATAAATCCTTCCAGAAAAAATGAATCTCTGCTCCTATAATAAGAGCAACATTCTCAGGAGAGTAAAAGGAAGGATAAAACATCTCTATTGCTTCACAGCGTCTCTTGTGAAGCATCTCTCTACAAGAGACAAGAGATGTAGCATCATAATCCTGCGGCGCCTGACAACTACAGAAGAGCTGTAAAATCCTACGGTACTTGTCTCGTCTAAATAGGTGGCCACCGCTTTTGTTGAAAATAGAGGTTGGCGACTTAATTTTGATGACTTATTCACTAACTCCAGAAGAGTAGTGAATTTAATGTTAAAACAATCTTGAATCAATATGGTGAATTTGTTTACCAAAATATTACCAACTACATCATTTAAAGAGTTGGTACACAATATTGAGATGCATCAACCAAAGACCTTTCACTATAAAGTCTTGAAGAACTTTTACATGGACAAATCTTATCCCTTGATTACTCCAATGGTTGTTCGATAAGACCCATTTTGTCCTTGTGAAGATGATGAAGAAATTCTTGGTCCTGAAATACCTTATCTCAATGCAATTAGAACCCTGATGTATCTTGAAAATTGCACTCAATCTGATATTGCATTTTCAGGTAATTTACTTGCAATATATAGTTCTCTACCAACTCGAAGACATTGGAATGATATTTAACATGTCATTCGTTACCTCTGAGGTAACGATTGATATGGAATTATTTCATCAACATGGATTAAGTCCACAATTAGTTAGATATGCGGATGCAGGTTATCTTTCAGATTCACACAAAGAGATCATTGCAATTCATGAGAAGAGATGTGAAATTGATGTCAAGCAGATACGATCAAGTGATAATTTGGCAGATTTATTCACTAAAGCATTACCAACTGCAACATTTAAGAAGATGGTGCAGAACATTGGAATGCGGAAACTTGAAGGCCTATTATCATGCACTTTTCAGGATGAGTAAAGTCTTGAAAACTTGTGCTGATTGTTCTCTTTTTCCTTCGCTAAGGTTTTATCCCACTGAGTTTTCCTTTGCAAGGTTGTAATGACGCAATCTTAAAGCACTTGGCAGTACACATGAATGTTGTACTATTTTCTTTTGCCATTGGTTTTTTTCCACTGGGTTTTTCCTTGGTAAGATCTTAACGATGCATATTATTTATGTATGGTCATCTAAAGGGGGAGTATTATAAACTTATTTGTATAACCATACATAGCCACTAATTAAGACCATTGAACCATCAATTAAGACTTATCTTTAGCCATCAATGGAGACTTAAGTTACACTTACCTCTTTGTATTCTTATATATATGGGTATCATTCCCTTGTATATGCATCAAGTTTTGTATTGAAAAACAACTCTCTCTTACAATTTCCTCTTTGTCTCTCTTTTTGTCTTTCACTCTCTATTTTCATTAGTTTCATAACAAATATCACTTTATATAAATACCTTTATTTTAAAATATGATTATATAAAAAATTGTAAAAATAATTATAAAACGCCTCATGACTGCAATCCCTAACACAAGAACCAGTTCCATTTGAGTTGAAACCAAATATCAAAATCATGTGCAAAGGGATCATCATCATTAACAAAACACCGTATCTTTAATTATTCTTCTTCGTTTCTTACTCTGTACCTGCGTAGGGCCTGTCTTGTTGTCGGGCCTTGTCCCATGCTAACAGGCTTCACATGAAGTACCGCATTACTTATTGGAAAATAATAGTTGTAAGTAAAATTGTGCATTAATTTATATATTAATGTGATATGATTAGTCAAAAAATAGATTTTATTGAAAATAATATTAATTTAAATTTTAAATATGAATAAATCAATATTGATACACAGACTAGTGCGTAACTATATTTATATATAGCAAAACTCTTACTTCTAACGTTAACTGTACGAGCTGAATCTGGCCACCCTTGTGGCGGCCATTGCATCAGGGTGGTATGTTTTTGGATCCATTAGAAAGTAATAAATTAAAACCAAGAAAAATATCAAATTAAGCACGGGGCTGAATGGATGTGAAATAAAATTATTTTGTTGGATCTGGATATTAATTTCTTTATTTTCTACGATATTCCTTTTAACTTTTGGCATGTCTTGGCCGCCGAACGTCAATGCTTTTGTAGCTGTCAAAGAATCAAATAACTACATATTGAACAGCAATTATAAGCAAGTTGCTTATAAAGTCTATTTACTTGGGTTGTTGTGAATCGGCTACCGCACATAATTAAGAAATTGAAGTTGCTATTAATCCATTGATTAACATTAATATGCTCTTAATTATGATAAAGAAAATTTTAATTATGGATATTATTTATTTTATGTAAAATATAGAATATTTTGACTACTAAAATAATTAAAATATTTGTCGCTGAACTGTACAGACTACAAGGGGTGCTAATAATCACTTTTTCAATCAAAAAAATTAAAATAAAATAAAATACACGACCGACCAAGCCAAAACTAAGGTGCACAGTATAGTATTTTCCAACTACAAATCTCAGTTATCAGTCTTAAATTTTTTAGTACTAAGTAACTTTTTAATTAACTTGGAAAATATGAAATTTTACAACATTTTTGCTCGAAGAAAAATTGGACTGCTAAGAACATTGGTACTGGAAGGGATGTCTAGGGCTTCGAAGAAGTAAGCCCATGTATTAAAGGGCCCAAGCCTGAGACGCTAGGGGCTAAACTACGAGCCCAAGGGTTGGTCTTATTGATATATGTTGTAAATAATGGGAATAGATAACACCTCCAACTGATCGGAAGGTGATCACTCTCATTTATATAGAGAGTTTTCAAGATAAACTTTGAATTGAACATTAGTCGCTATCACCCTCATCACGCTTTTTTAAATAATATTTAAAGGTAACATATTGACTAAATTCATTTATATACTTATATTAAAATCATTTCTCTCTAACTATGGCATCGGAGTTTCACTGGGTACTCCGTGCTGTCCCCTCATTTCTTTACAGGTTATTCGTGCTGTTGGTGGTGTGAAATATGTCTTTAACAGTGGTGTCGTCTATAGGATCTTTACCAACTTCAACTTGACTTTCACACGCCAACTACCACGCGATTCAAGGCAGCTCAAGATCAAGAGATGAATAAGACAGAGATGGAAGCAAGGTTAGTAGATGTTGAAGAAAAACTGAAAAAAGGCAACGGCTCTGGTGGAGCAGTTGCGGAAGGAGAATGAAGAGCTAAAGTGACAGAACATGGCTACACCACCAGTCAACAATGATTAGACAGAAGGAAATGCGCAAAGTGGAGGAGGAGTTAACTCTGAGAAGCTAGAAAAGAATAGACTACAGGACGAACTGCATAGCCTCATGGATAAATACAAGGAGATGACAAGAAAAAGGGGATCTTTCTCCATAGAGAAATTGTTGAACCAGACAGATCTTCTCTACAACGGTGAAGTAATGGCAGTACCACTCTCGCCCAAGTTTGAAGTCCCCTAGATCGATATGTATAATGGATCCAAGAATCCTGTAAACCACGTGGAGAATTTTAAAGCCCACATAACTCTCCACGGCTTCCCAGGAAAGGTCACTTGTTGCGCTTTCCCATTGACATTGAAAGGAATAGCACGCGGCTGGTTTGGAACTCTGCGGTAAGGGTCTATCAACAGCTTTGAAGAGTTGACCAAATAAATCTTAATGCAATTCATGGCAAGTAGGAGATGTCAACGACCTGCAACCTACGTTCTCACCATTAAGCAGAGAACATGAGAGAGCTTGAAAGTGTATTTGACCTGATTCAACAAGGAGAAATTGACCACGGATGATGAAGACGAGAAAATCACACTAGCCACCCTACTGGGGGGGCATATGGCCCTGGAGTCTATTTATGACTGAGTTGGCCCAAGAAACCCCCTTGACTTTGAGGGAATTCAAGGATAGGACTGATGATTATGTTAACATGGATGAGGACAAGTTGCAGGCCCTCTTGGAGCCAATGAAGCAAGGGGTGAAGTCGGAAGCCAACAATTCGAGTAGTTTGAGAGATAGGAAGATTGGGTCTAGTCAGCAGGGGAGGGGGCATGAAAGGCTTCCACCCAGCAAGACCAAGGGCATCACCTTATCCATAACAACTTGAGCGTACAGGAAAATTTAGAAACTACAGGGAAAGATACAAGCCCACCTGCAAAGGGCCAGCGCTATTGCAAGTACCACCAATTGGATACCCATTGGATAGAAGATTAGTCGAATTGGCGGGAAGTAAGGAACTCAAATGAATGTTAGTCGACTATGTTAAACCAAGAAGGGAAGAAGGTCGGGGGTGTGAGTCCAGGTTGAGCAGAAGCCCAAAAAGGCAGAGACAAGATAGAAAACGAAGGTAAGACATCCCCCGCCAACCATGGGATCAAGACCAACCCCATTAGGGGGAATCTGCACCATAGGTGGAGGATTTGCTAATAGGGGAGTGATGACATCTAGCAAAAAGGCTCACGCTTGTCAAGCAAGATATCATGAAGTGTACTTGGCTGATAAACCCTCCAAAATACCCCAGACTGGGTACCATGCCTGTTATTTCCTTCAAAGACGAATACTGCCAAGGCGTCCTATACCTCCATGACTCATGGACGCCTTGGTAGTCACTTTGTTAATTGCAAACTATACCACCAAGCAGATCTTGATTGACAACGAAAGTTTAGTTGACATCTTATTTTGGGATGCCTTTGCCAAAATGGGCATTAGCCCTGATAGGCTACGCCCATCACTGATATCTCTAAAGGGATTTTCTGTCGAGATTGTTCAACCAATAGGTGCCATACGTTACCAGTCACGATCAGGCAAGGAGCCAACATGGTTACAACAATGACAGATTTCTTGGTTGTTAAAGCCCTGTCATTTTACAACGCCATATTGGGACGCCTAACTTTGAATGATTTGAAAGTTGTCTCTACCTACCACCTGAAAATGAAATTTCCAATGGAGGTAGGTGTCAAGCAAGGTCCTAGGGGAGCAAATCTTGGATTGGGAATCCTACGCACAAGAACTCAAGGCGGGGGTGCCAGGGTATGTGTCGCAGAAAACTCAAACACTAAGCCACCACCTCCACCATTAGTCATATCTGGCCAAGACATGGAGGCTAAATATGAGATTAATCTAATTGCAATCCCTGACACAAGAACCAGTTCCAATATGTGCAATTGGTAGAGCTTTTTCATCACCAACTCTAATTTGATCAGTACCACCATAAGGAGAGGATTGAATGTTGAGATTTGATAAGTCGGAAGTGAGATGAATTGTAGCCGCAGTGTCAGGGTACTAGGACATGTCGGGAGATGAAGAGGAGGTAGTGTAGTGAGCTGTGAGAGACTAAGAGTTTTGGGTGGGTCACTTTGAACAACATGATCAAACCTATGGTAGCAATTTATGGCAAGGTGACCAACCTTGCCACATATTTGACAAGTTGGTTTGTTGTGTGGTAGGGGATATGAAAAGGAGGAGAATTTTTGGGGAGGAGCAGAGGATGTGCGACCTCGGCCACGACCACGGTATCCACCTCGAGAGGGGAAATTATGATTGGAACCGCGACCACGAGTGGGAGAATTTGAGGCGAAGTTTGTTGAGAAATTTGTTGGAGTAGGTAGATGAGTGGAGTGAGAGAGCCGATTTTCATGAGTGAGTAGCATGCCATATAATTCTTCGGGGGAAAAGGAGTTCAATACGAGCTGTGACAGAGGTCACAAAGGCATCATAGTCACCAGTTAGGCCAGCGAGAAGGTAAGAGATGAATTCAGGAGAGGAAAGAGGGGAACCCACTGCACTCATCGTGCCGGAGAAATGTTTTACCTCACGAAAGTAATCGGAAATAGAGCTGGAACCCTTTGAGATTGTGGCTAGTTGATAATGCAATTGAATGATGCAGGCATGAGATTTGAGAAGTGAAAAGTCTTTCAAGAGCAACCCAAACATCTTGGGCAGTAGTATGGCCAACAACTTGGGCGATGAGATTGTCTGAGAGGGAGGAAATTAAGGCACTAAGGACGAGTTGATCGGTCCGAGTCCAGTTGAGATACTCTGGCTTAGGGGTGGTGTTATTCTGAAGAAAACGAGGAGGGGGTTGGACAGAGCCATCCACGTAGTGGAATAGCTACTAACCTTTGAGATAAGGTATCATTTGAGTGCGCCATCAAAGGAAATTGTCCTTGGTGAGTTTAGCAGAGAGAAGGTGGGAAAGATAAGGAAGAAGGGAAGGAGCGGGTGGGTTGGAGGAAGATGATTTGACAAGAGGAGGATTTTCAGCCATGGGAGACGCTAGTCTTCGAATGACTCTGATGCCATGTTAAACAATATTGTCAAATATTCATTTCTCATTGCAAGTAAATGTTTACATAATGCTCTATTTATAGAGCTGAGAATGCCAAGAATGGTCTGGCATTTTAACAAACATGACATGTGTGTGATGCCTATAGCTAGCTGTGCAGAGGGTGGTGATAACAGAAAATATTCCCTTTGTACAAGCAGAGTTACCATAATATTTTAAAGAGAATTTACAACATAATTTTATGAAGAAATGTTTCTGGACGATTCTTGTAGTTCAAGTTGGTTTCTATCCTTGTCATTGTGCATTGCTAAGCTGGAACCGTGAGTCATAGATGAGCTGGAGATCTTTGGTTTGTTGTCACATCTCATTATCCAAAGGTGTCTATGGTCGTGATCAAATGGCTACCGGACAGTACTATTCATAAGCATGTTCATCTTATATCAGCAGTGTATATAATTATATGCTCCATTGCAATTAATTCATTGAATTATGTACTCTTAATTATGACAAAAAACTTCTCGGCACAACTAACAAGCGAAAATGATATTTTTATTTCATCCGAAATTTGATTATAATCTCCAATTAAATTAAAATATGAATTATTTTAGTCACTAACAATTTATCAACAAGTAAAATAATGAAAAATATAATAAATTTTTTATTTAAAATGGAGAGATCAAAATTTGAAAAATACTTTAATCACAAAACAATTCCACAAATATCAATTTACAAACTGACGTGGTTTGATATGATGTTTTTAATTGTAAATGTTGGACTTTTTTGCTCCTTTACTTAAGTCCCACATGGGTAGGAAGTGAAGGAGGAACACATTTGCAAGCCTATATAAGGAGACTTGGGTTTCTTAGTTTAAGTGCACTAGTCAAATGCTTAGCTAGTAACTTTTGACTCTTGTTAAATTCCTCTGTTGTCCATTTTTGTAAAATAGAAAGAGGTGTGAGTTAAAGTTTTGATAGTGGGGAAAGCTTTGTGGGTGTGATTGGGGTGAGGAGAGAAATTGTGTGATTGTAACAATTTTTCACATAGTGGATTTTCTTCTCTGGGTCTGGTGGCTTTTCTCCTATTTTGGAGTTTCCACATAAATTTCTTGTGTTGTTATTATTTCTCTATTTTTCTAGTTATTCTTGCAAAGAGTAGATCCTAGGGGGGTGAATTTGGGAGGTCCAGATTCCCAACAATTGGTATCAAAGTCATTAGGTTCTTTTTGTGGGATGAAGCTTTGGTGTGGTAGTGTGGATACGTATAGTCTAAGGAGGTTTTGTTTAGGAGATTGAAAATTTTAAGTGTGTCCATTGTGACCCTCCAATCTTTCCTGGGAACTTACTTAGTGATGTACTATTCATTTCTACGGTAAAAATTCATCAAGGCGATGTTAGGAATGAGGTGGAGAAATTGGTTTACACAAGGCGTTGAAGAGCATATCAACCCCTGAAGTCAGCAGTGATACTAGCGACTGATGAAACGGCTAGTACAAGGAACATGTTCGGCAAGTGGCTCCAAGTCGGTAAATGGAGATACTGGTATTGATGCTAATGTTGTGTCTCTCTCCATGGAAAAAGAGACATGTATATCCTCATGGCATGCCGCTAATTCCCAAAGTTATCATGATAGAGGATGTGTTAATGTTAGCAGGTCCACAAGTTTGCACACAGGCATTGGTTTGGCATTGTTGTAGGGTGTGTGGTGGAAATTCATGTCAATAGCTGATGAACTTCCAGGAGAGCCAAACGTGGAAGTTACACCATAATTTTTAGCAAGATTGTTTTCGACATGGGCCAAAATGAAATACTTGGAATTAGTTTATTCTGAGTGGGTATACTTTTATGGTGAAGCATGATAGCGGAAGTTATGAAGATCTTCATTGAGGTGGAGTTTGGCTGTGGGACCGGTCAAAGTCGCAAGGTGGAGATTGTTGGACTTTTTTGCTCATTTACTTAAATCCCACATGGATGGGAAGTAAAGGAGGGACACATTTGCAAACCTATATAAGGAGGCTTGGGTTTCTTAGTTTAAGTGCACCAGTCAAATGCTTAGCTAGTAACTTTTGACTCTAGTTAAATTTATCTGTTGTCCATTTTTGTAAAATGGAAAGAGATGTGAGTTAAAGTTTTGCTAGTGGGAAAAGTTTTGTGGGTGTGATTAGGGTGAGGAGAGAAATTATGTGATTGTAATAATGTTTCACATAGTGGATTTTCTTCTATGGGTCTGGTGGTTTTTCTCCTGTTTTGGAGTTTCCACATAAATTTCTTGTGTTGTTATTATTTCTTTATTTTTCTAGTTATTCTTGCAAAGGGTAGATCCTAAGGGGTGAATTTAGGAGATCCAGATTTCTAACAGTAAAACTATTTTTATTATAAAGTAGATTGAATGTATTATATGAAATTTTTTTATGACTATAATACTTCTCATTGAAGTTGGTCAAGTACAGTGACCTCTACTGCACAATGGAGTTTGAGAGCGCAGTTTTGAAATGGAACTTCAAACACTTCATTTTGCTGTTGGGCTCGTGTACACGTACACTGCAAATTATCTAAAAATAACTCCATCGGTTTTTTTAAGTTTTAACTTCTTCCTGCATGTAAGTAAGTTTCTAAGTTGAAAAATATCATTTTAATACTTTTTCGCTGGAAGAAAAATTGGACTCTTTAAGACAATATTATTTCTACATGCATTCAATGAGATGCTGCTGAGCATAGAACTTAATTTGCTGCATCAATACAGATAGACTGACTGTCTCTTTACTGATCGACGCTAAATTAACAAAGTCATAAACTTCCATAATAAAAATATTTAGAAAATCCTATGAATGAGCTAGCACTTCAACAAACACTACGTACCATATATGCACATATGCTTCAAATGTAGTACTTTCTAGTACTCAATCTAATGAGCCTTTGGAAATTCCACAAAGTGAGAACAAGGACAATAATTCCAACAACAGTAGCAGTGCCTTTAAAAAAGTCTGAGAAATACGTCCTAGACAAGATTCCCACCAGACGATTCCAAGAGCTCTTGTAGTAATCATTTACCTTTTCACAGAGCTTTCCGTAATCACAGTTTCCACTTTCTTCAATCTCCAGGGCGAGGTTGTTAACCAATTTCGTCACTGCAGCGCTGGAACCTAACTCGTTAACAATGATCTTCTTTTCAACAAGCAACCTTACATCTTCTTTAGTTGTGATAAGATCATCCAACAGCACAATGTAATCGCAGATGTAAGTTTCAGATGGATAATGGCACTGCTCCAAGGCCATCAGGTTTCGGAAAAGACCTTCGATTTTGTCGTCTAACAGAAGGGGTGGGACTTCCAAGCGAGGTTGCACGCGGCGTTCCAAGCAATCAATGCTTTTCAAGAAGGGTAAGCAAGACAAGAGCCATGAGAGATTGAGCCACGGGCAGCTTTCCAAGCATTTATTCTCCGGAAATTGTATTTGAAGTAACTCTCTTTCTGAATCTGGCTTAGTAAGTTTCAACCCTGCCTCGTCAAGTTTTGTTGCGGTGCCATGTAGGTGTTCAAAATTTCTTTTATTTTCTTCTTCTTGTTCTTGGTTTGGTGGAAAGCAACACCCGTTGGATTTTTGCCCTTCTCTTTTTGGTGGATAGAAAAAATATCTCACCAAATCTGTGAGATGCTTTACTTTCTTCTCGGGCGCCGCCTCGGGTGAGCTTTGGGTTTTTTTATCAGGGTAAAGATATTTCACCAATTCATCGATGAAACGCTGCTTTACGCTATCAGCACGCCTCTTGGAGTCTGGCTTCCAACCGTATACATAATAGATAAGATCACCAAAAAAGGAACAAGAGAGCTTAAGAAGATCAGTCCGTTTATCTGTATTGGGTTCCCTTTTTTGGTATAACATCTCAAGAACAAAGAAAGGGAGCTGATTCTCAAGTAGAATCAGATCATGCAGTATTCCGCGTTCCAACCACGGTCGGCTTAATATATAATCTATTTGATCAGCCTTTGAGTTTTCAGAATCTTCTTTATGAGCCTTTGAGCTTGTAGAATCTTTTTCAGATTTCTTGCGGAAGAGCTCAAGTATAAAGATAGCATCTAGTAGAATCATGTTTAGAAACCCTTCACTGCTGAGTAGAATGGTTTCCGAATAGCAGCTGCGGATTTCCATTTCTTTGGGCCCGATGATGTCTTTAAGATCCTTGATGCTCTTCCTAGTACGATTACAGAAATTCTTCAAAATTAGGAGTTTTTGTATGTCCATGTCCTTCAACACTTCACTGCGGTGATGAAAAGGGCCGATAGAAACTAGTCGAGGGGTGTAGGCAATATTATTGACCTTGCGAAGTCTCTTGGGAACCTTGTAGATACAGTAGTTATGAGGACAGCGAGAAGCCTCCAAAGCCTCCAGTGCCGGTCGATCAGTGTCAATGATGTCAATGGTCAGCTCTTTGCATGATTCAAATTTTCTTTTTGTTTTAATGGAATGATCGGCAATGTTAATGACCAGCCCTTTGCATTCAAGTAGCTTTTTTTCATCATTGGGCTTATCGGTTGGGTGTATTGCAGGGTAGATCAATGTCCGTTCCATTCCTCAAGTTCCTTTCCCTAGTGTACAATAAAGACGATGGCAACATAATGAGTTTTGACATCTTATATATACCTTCAAATATGATATATATATATATATATATTATCAGAAATGATATTTGCAGTCATGATTATATAAATTTTGAATAATTTTTTTGAAAAAAGTGAATTAATATAAGACTTACATGAAAAAAAAATTAATTTTTTTTATCATGGATACTACTCTTTTTCAAAACGATTATGTAGCGTTTGCACACTCTACGACTGTATGTAACATTACTCATATATTATTAGGGATCATTTGTTTTAAAACGAATAATCAGATTATTCAGATCTGAGTTTAACTCTTAAAAAAAAAAAAAAGAAGTGAAGATGCAAATTGAGGCTTTGTTAATGTTTTTGTTTAGCTGTAGTACCCTTGCTAGCTACTTTAATATTTGATAATTTAAGATATAGCTAGCTACATCAATTAATATTTCCACTATTTTGATAACTCGTATATAAATTAAGTTGTGTGAAACGTATGTACTTAGTATTAATTAGAGGTTCAAATTAATAGCTAGCTACCTATTTATAATCTGAATATTTCACAAATATTGCATAACGTCAATGGTACTAAAAAAAAAATGGAAGATTAATAAAAGGAATTTACAAATTAATTTTGGCTGCAAGAAATATATAATGCTTGAAAGTAAGTACGTAATACATACCAGAAGTCTCACAGCTCCTACTCAACCAACGTAGCCTATCTTTTATAACCTTGCTGATTATGTATCTTCCGTTCCCTTCTTCTCTCGAATATATATAGGCCGACGTTAATGGTGTAAACAAGCAATTATATATACAGCGAACTCTTCAGTATGGTCCATTAATGCATACCTGTATGGTGGGCCATGCATTAATGCGTTAGTATCAATGTATTAAATTTGATGCCACGAGTCTTTAAAATGGTGTGTACCGAGCAGAGGAGTAATAAATTTAAAGCGCTAAGGCAGGTTTGCATAGAATGATGTGATGAAAATTTTATAGATAATAAGATAACTTTTGAATAATAATGAGATAATATAAATTGAATATTTTTAAAATTTTTAGAAATGAGAGAAAAAAATTGAATAAAAAATATTATAAAATTAAAATATTCTAATAATAATAATTTTTTTTGAGAGTTTTGAAAAAGTTTAAATTTTTTTATTCTACTTGAAAATTAGAAAAAATTATAATGATTAGTTTAAAAATCTTGTATTTGAATAACGTTTAGAAATAAGATGAGATGAGATAAAATGATATTAAATAAAAATTTTGTGTATTATCCCATGTCCTAAACCTGCCTTTAGTTTGGACACTGAATTGAGTTGAATTAAATTGAGATAAGATATTAAAAATTGTATAAAATATTATTTTTATTTTAAATTAAAAAAATTAAAATATTTATTATATTTTATTTAAAAATTTAAAAAATTGTGATATACGTGCACGGACCTTTTGTTTATGGTCTCTCTTGGATCTTGGATCACGTACAGTTGGGAAAATAAAGACCATATTTAATACGGAGGTTGAGACTATTTGATTTATAGGAGGGTAAAAGCCACACAATTTGATTGTTGGGGGGCTCAATGTACTGATCGATCATGAATGAGGTTTTCAGGGTGATGTCACTCTAATGACGTCCTGATCTTCGCAAATTAAATGAGATTGTGTACGATCCCAGTGAGTAGTTTATGTCCATTGATGCTGAAACAAGCTTAAGAATTTTTTTTTTTTAATAAAAAAAGAGAGGTGAGTAGCATACGAACTCTTTCCGAGCATAACCAGAAGAACCCATCCTTACTACAGAATTAATGTTCGGTTCGAACTATAACCAGTATTTAAAAGATCAACCCGTCACCATAATATCTCAAAATATCTAACTAATTCAAAACCTATCTCAAGTATTGACTCTTCAATCAGCCTGTATGCAACTGTATAAACAAATAATATAAGTATTATTGTTACATAACTTTTATGAATAAAGCTAATTTGTCCACTTAAGTGTACTGTTTAGTAAATTTTTTTTATTTAATAATTAAGGAAATGATTTTTAATATTTTGATATATATATTTTTTTATTTTTTAAAAATACTTAAATATATTAAAAAATTTGAAAAGAAAAAGAATTAAAAAAATAAAAACTTCAAAATGGTCTAGCGATCAAATAGAGCAGCGCCACTCAACTCAACTTTTATATAACTATTTAATAAAATGTTATTTTTTCAATATTTTTACTTTTATTTTTAACATTTAATTTTTAAAAAATTATTTTAGTTATAACATGTGCATCTATCGTACCTAGCTATTCTAGATGAACAATCATATGTTAAAAGGAGATACTACCATTACAACTAATTCTTAATCGTAAAGTGAAGTGGCATGTTTATAAAAATATATAATAAGATATATCTTATATTAAAAATTTTTATAATTTAATATATTACATCAAACTAATTTATAATATAATCTGTTATAATTCTTTTTCATGTCTCAAGTATTTTCTCTTTAATATAGTTGACTATTTTTTCAATCAAATAATTTAAATTTAGTCAATTCAGTGCATTATATATAGCGTCTCAGATTTTCATTCGAGAACCATAATTCCTATATTGTTTTAATCATGATACAGCTTCAAGCTGGAATAATTTTACTTATCATCCCTACACACCACATTTATTTTATTTTTTATTTTTTTATTTTTTCCTTAATAAGTATGTGGTAAAGGGATGATAAGTAGAATAGCTTAATTAATTTAATAGAAATAATATATATAAAGGAAAACCCTTTTAAAGTTCTGTTTACCATGTCACACTATAGTTACTATAAGGCGTACTTTCTTTCTCTTTTTCTAAAACTCTATAAAATATTTTAACACAAATCATTTCTAATTCATCTCATCTCAACTCAAATATTTTATTACTATTCATAAATTATCTCAATTCACTATCTAAATTAGGCTTAAATATTGCTGGTAAATATCATATTGAGAAAATCAATTTTACTTTCCATATACATTTTGCAGCAGTTAAATACACAAATGGGATAATAAACACTTGTTTGAAATCCTAAAATATAGAGCAGTTTGAAATTGCTTTCTAATTCTAAGGAACGACTGTTTTGAATGAATTCAAAATAGAGAAACTAAGGCCTGTTACAATTTGTACAACTATTTGAATGAATTCAAAAATAGAGAAACTAAGGGGATGTTACAATCTGTTACTATCCGATGACTGATGATATGCCCCCTCAAGATGGAGCTCGAGATAGAAGTCCAATCTTGGATTTGAGATCAAGAAAACGAACATGATGAAGAGGCTTGGTGAGTGCATCTGCAAGTTGATTTACTAAGGATACATGAGCAACACGAAGGACACCATTTTGTACTTGGTCCCTGATGAAGTGATAATCGATGACAACATGTATCATTCTGGAGTGAAACATGGGATTGGAGCAGAGTTGGGTAGCACCAACATGGTCACATTATAAGACTAGACAACAAGGTAGTTGAACACCAAGATCAGTTAGGTGATAGCAAAGCCAGTTGAGCTCAGCTGCTGCATTAGCTACTGACTTATATTCAGTTTCTTGATTGCGACCAAGATAGATAATATAAGCACTAGTAGATGAAAAATCATCCTTGTTACCTGCACAATCTGCGTCTGAATAAGCGTGTAGATTCAATGGGGACTGGCGATGTATTCGGAGGCCTTCATTAATAGTTTCACACAAATAGCGTAAGAGACGTTTAACAAAGCTCCAATGGTCGGTTGTTGGAGTCACTACAAGATAAACGAGTTTTTGCTGTCAAAATTTTGTGGCATTTTGCGACCAAAAGGACTATTTCCGACCGAAAACCGTCGGAAATGGTCATTTTTGTCGCAAAACTTTGGCAGCAAAAACTCGTTTTTTTTTGTAGTGAGTATGCATGTACTGAGAGAGCTTGTTAACCGTAAATGCAAGGTTTGGTCTTATAATCAAGAGATATTGAAGGCTGTCAACAATTGTTCTGTACTAAGTGGGATCAAACAAAGCAGAGCCCAATTTTAACAAAGGTGGGCTAGTTGGAATAGTAGTGAGCACGGGTTTGGCATTAGTCATATGAGTTCAAGCTAGAATATCCAAAATGTACCACCTTTGAGATCATAAAATATCTTGCTGATTTGGGACTAACTTCACACCCAAAAAATATGATAGTTGTCCAAGATTCTTAATTGAAAACCGATGAACAAGAACATAAACAAAGGAGTCGATCATCTTAGTGTTGTCGCCAATGATTATTAAGTCATCCACATATACAAGGATATACATACTCTATCTAGTAGTGGTGAGAACAAATAGGGAGGTATCTGTATGCGAATTCTTGAAGCCAGAGTGAAGAAGGAAAGTGCGAAGTTCATGATACCATACTCTAGGTGCTTGTATGAGGCCATAGATTGCCTTCCGAAGTTTGCAGCCATAGGATGGATAATCTTGCTCTACAAAATCTGGTGGTTGTTGCATGTGGACATTCCTGGAAAGGTGGCCTTGGAGAAAGGCGTTGTTGACATCAAGTTGGAGTAAGGACCAACCACGAGATAGAGCAAGGCTGGGGACAACACGAACTATTGTTAGTTTTACAACAGGGCTGAAAGTGTCTAGATAACCGACACCTGGTCTTTGATGAAATCCTTTGATGGAAGATCCAAGGTTGGACTTGTGATACTTGATCTATCATCCAAGAGTTATAAGTTGTTGTTCAAGTTTATTTGAGCAAGATCTTTCAACGTGCAATCTTAGTCACAAGTTGTTTAAGTCAAGAAGAGTGAAGAATCATGTATGGGGGTATTATTGAAACCAAGGGGCCCGATGACTTATGATAGTAAATACCTTTCTCTGGTAAGCATGGGTCTATGTCTCTTAAAACAGTTAATTCAACAATTAATTGCTGGTAAAAAATAGTTAAAACTAAGATGAAGGTGCAGTTCATTGAGTTTAGTAAAGTCTTTAAAGTGGGGGAATGACAGATGATCAGTTGCTGCAGTGATTTTTATTAAATAAAGTACTATTAAAGGCACGTGATAAAAGGGGGGAAAAATTAGAGAGTATCTACAGGGATTACAAACATGAAAAATATCCCTACCGTTGTGATGTACAAATATTACAAAGTATACGAGCATGGACTTCTGTTTATGGCCTCTTTGGGATCACCCGATATTCCCGATGAGTGGTGAGGTCAAATACAACTCTCTCCATATCATTTGCTGCTATCATTTTCAATAATTGGGAAAATAAAAACATTTATCATATTTAGTATGGACTTTCGCCTGTCAATCAAGATGTTCCTTTCAAGTTCTTATATAATTTAGGATATGATTTTAAATTAAAGAGTGATAGATAAATAAAATGTGTCTTATAATATTAATTTTCTGTTATCCGTAAAATTATTTCTTATAACATTAAATGAATACTAAAAAAGTACATTTTATTTATTTATCTCTCTATGTTCTCAAATTCGATTTTTTTTCCCATATATTTATATGATATGTAATAACACCTGCTGGCTTCCATATATATTAATGGTAGCTGTCATAAACATAAAGTTTCTCTTCTACTTTTTTGGAGTCTTTTTCTCTTTGATAAAGGCATCTCATCGATTCTGATGTAAGGTCATATCTCACACAACCTTGCCACATCACATATTTACAACATTTCCTTTTTATAAAACTGAAATAATTAGAGTCATGATATATTCGCTTATCTTTTTCGTTGGATTCACACGGGTTGTCTCACATTAACGATATTTATAATTCACCTATCAAATTTCAAATGTTTTGATGAATGTGGTTTTCAGGGTGTTTTCATTCTAGCGACATCCTCTACCCAAATTAAATGAGACTAGTTGTCATTGACAGTGAAACAAGCCAAATACTGTACGTCGTTCAATCCTTCGATCCGCCTGTGTGCAACAAGTATTACAAATATTACTATTACATAAACACTTTTATATAACTATTTAAATATTAATTTTTTAAGGGCAATGCTAACGCGACTATTAAATATGCCAATCAAATAAGCACATTAGTAAAAATAATAGATTTTTTTATTAAATTATCATTTTTTAAACATACTAAACCATTAAGAAAAAAGATAAAAAAATATATAAATCATTAATAGTCGCTTCTTTAATTATTAAATAAATAAAAATAGGCACATTTGGTCGACATATTTAGTAGTCATACTATAATTTTCTATTTTTCAAAACATTTTTACTTTTATTTTTAAAATTTAAAATTTAAGTTTTAAAAATATTATTTTACAATAAAATTATAAAATGACTTTGAATTAGTTGTAATTACAGTATCTCCTTTTAACAAATGATTGTTAATCTAGAATTATAGATGGCAATTCTTGTTGTTGGGTCATCGTGTCAAGTTATGAACATTCGACTATATAAGTCAATTCAAACTCGACTCGTTAAGCTAAAAGTATCAGATTTTCAAATCCTAATCCAAACCATTTAGAAAACAGGTTGTGCCATATCACCCGTTTTAACCCGTTTAATAATTAATTAGAAATAAATTAACAGAACACTATCTATTTAAATTTATTTTATGTAAATGGGTTGAACTAACACGCACTCATTTCACTTGATTAACATAATTTCACATAAAAATTAAAATTCATATTTATTAGTAGCCATAATATCTTAAAAAATATATATTAATATTTTTCAAATTTTAACATATAATAAAACCAATATTACAAACTATACAATAATAAATATGAGCATAGGTCTAAAATTACAATAAAAACATAAGCATACTAAGAAATACCAATGTTATAACTTAATAATAATAAAATTATAATTTTAAAATAAAATCTAAATTGGTTGATTACATGTTAAGTAGGTTGACTCGCTTTTTAATTTATCGTGTTTTAACGAGTCATCCCATTTTGACCAAAGTCCGTTAACATCAAATTCAAACCTGTTAATTTCATGTCGTATTCATATTAGGTTCACGGGT
The DNA here is from genome assembly GCA_011037825.1 of Carya cathayensis. Taxonomy (NCBI): domain Eukaryota; kingdom Viridiplantae; phylum Streptophyta; class Magnoliopsida; order Fagales; family Juglandaceae; genus Carya; species Carya cathayensis. The sequence goes on along the minus strand of QGSO01000311.1, from coordinate 1,260,669 downwards.
CGTGTTACATATTAACACTACTATTTAGAATAGCTAGATATAATAAATGTACATATTTTACAAAATCACACAATAAAATACTAATTATTTTGAGTTTTTTTTAAACTATGATTAAGGTATTATGAGTAAAAATAATATATTAATGGACAACTAGTGAAGTGAAATGATTTGCTATCTATGAAAAAGGAATAATATTAATTATTTGATATTATTAATTATATTTCTTTACCGCCAAGTGAAGTGGAAAGACGTCGTTTATATA
>QGSO01000311.1:1120108-1258588 GCA_011037825.1 Carya cathayensis | reverse complement strand
GATGTTGATGATGGTATAGTATTTAACTTAGGTTAATACTTGTACTTTTGGAGTTGTATCTCAAGTATTCTTTTGATCACAACCATTTTGGACTAGTGTGGTGATCACGGCTTTTTAGTATGCCTTTATGTATGAAATATGTTTCAAGTATTTGGGATATTTTTAGTTTGGTGCATAGTATTGCTAAAGAAAAAAATTATCCGCTGCGAATATTGCATAATGCTAGATGCATGTTAGGAACATTGCATCTTATATGTCATGAACGGGGGTAGGTAACCTTGTGTTGCATGTCCCGACGCTTCAAATGTCCGTTCAATCCCAAGCGGAATTTGGGGGCGTCACATTTTCTCTGCAGCTTTCCTGTAAATTTGCAGCAGCGAAGACCCTTCAAAGATTTTGGGTGTTCAAGTGCCAGAACTTCGGTTGGGAACTCATGGTGTTGGGTGATTTTTGGAGAATCGACCGGCGTATTCTTCTCGGGGATAGGTTTTCTTGTGAAGGTATAATATTTTCTTCTCCCTTAAGTCGCATAAAAGCTCCGATCTCACACACGCAACATATATGAACATTAATTTGTATGTTGAACTGAGTAGATTAAAACCCATATGTTGCCTTTGGCATTGTTTAGGACTGCTCAGTAGGTAGAAGCACTGTAGGGCTTCCAGCTCAAATGCTAGCCAACTTTTCAGTTCAGATAACATTGTTGATCTTGACATTATTGTTAGCAACTTTGCAGACTCCAGGCATTATGTACATTTGATAGTTATTTAGGCTGTAAAACAACAAATTTGACTTGATGAAACTGACTAGCACTTCATAATCAAGGACTAGATGTTTAAGTAGAACCTCAGAAGTTTGACGAATATCATATACAATGTAGAAGATCCATTTAAAGACCAAATCTAAACTTTTATAAGCATCTCATCTTGTGGCTACAGATCTAAACGCTATGAAATGGGAAATATGAAAGAATCAACTTATTCACTCTGCATAGATTGACAAAACTGGGGGCCAGCGTTTTCAATTAGTTTTCTTATAAAAAAAAAAAAAAAATCACACGCAAAGAAATCATAGGAGCCAACAAACAAAGCACCGGGGGTGTTAACATGACCATATTATAATGAGGATAAAGAAGGGAATTTAATCAAATACAAAGGCCATCTAATTATACAGAAAGTAGTTAGTAAACTATAAAATAGATTTTATTCGTATCATTTAGGAGATTAATCCCTGGTGCCCAGTTAATTACTTATAAATATATCTCACACATGTAAATATATGTTTGTTGCCTTTGGTTTGTTTGTCATGGTTAATTTTACGATGTTCTTTGTTACCGATTTGAGGGAATTATTGGGAGGACCTAGGATCAGTGATGGCAGGCTAAGAATGTCTTGTTGAGGTTGATCCCCATATGTGAATACCAAAAACCAATACCAAAGACACTAAGCTTAGAACAGAAAAACGGCAGGGCATGCAGCTTTTTTTGAGGCCTTGGATCAAGTAAGCACTCCCTTTTTTCTTTTTCTTTTACGTAAAATCCATGTGCAATCCTTTCCCGTGATACATGCTAATTATCGCTTTTCTCCCCCTTAAGCCTTGAGTGCCAAGCAGCCTTGCCCCCGGCCACACGGTTTCATGTGCCTCACTTTGCACATCATGATATGCAACCATTGCTTGCACTTGCCCCTCTTTATTGGATGAATAGAATGTTTGTGTTGAATTTTGGTAATAGCCTGTTGTGTGGTCTGAGTTGGATTTGAATTAAGTATTAAAAACTCGAAAAACATTCTACGTATGGGAAGGTTCCAAAAAAAAAAACTTGAGAAACATTGTACGTACGGGATTTGAATTAGGTATTTCCAGCGTTGGTTAACTCGCTGGAAATAAGATGCGAATCTGAAAAATTATTCTCAGCGAGGAACTAATCGCTGAAAATATAAGTTGCAACTAGAATCAGTTATAATTGCAGCGTTTATGGACGCTGAGAATAGTTATTAAGCAATTTGCAGCGGTTACAACTGCTGAAAATTATTATTTGTTACAGCGTACATCATCATACGCTGGGAAAAATATCAATTGCAGCGTTTAAAAACGCTAGAAAAATGTATTATTTCCAACGTAATATCGAAACACTGGAATAAGTACTGTGATATACCCAGCGCCTTATGTTGCGCTGCAAAAAGTTCGTTTTATTTCCAGTTAATGATATTTCCAACATTATTATTATGCTGGAAATATTTTTCCCAGCGATTTAATGGAAAATTGGAAGGCACAATGGGAGTGATTTCGTCAATATCTGCAGCGCTAAATTTCGCTGGAAATGCTTGAATATTTCCAGCGATTATTTTCTATCGCTTTTTTTTATTTATAAGTAAGTATACAATTGCGATTACTATGCAGCGCTCAAAAAAGCGCTGGAAAAAATTATTTGCAGCGAATAAGTGGGTTTTTTGCGACTATTTTTGACGCTATAAAAAACATGTTTTCTTGTAGTGATTCTAGTGACATCCTCTACCCAAATTAAATGAGACTGGTTGTCATTGATAGTGAAACAAGCCGAATGCTGTACGTCGTTCAATCCTTCGATCCGCCTGTGTGCAACAAATATTATAAATATTACTATTACATAAGCACTTTTATATAACTATTTAAATATTAATTTTTTAAGGGCAATGCTAAGGCGACTATTAAATGTACCTATCAAATAAGCACATTAATAAAAATAATAGATTTTTTATTAAATTATCATTTTTTTAAACATACTGAACCATTAAAAAAAATAAAAAATATATAAATCACTAATAGTCACTTCTTTAATTATTAAAAAAAATAAAAATAGGCACATTTGGTGGACATATTTAGTAGTAATACTATAATTTTCTATTTTTCAAAACATTTTTACTTTTATTTTTAAAATTTAAAGTTTAAGTTTTAAAAATATTATTTTACAATAAAATTGTAAAATAACTTTGAATTAGTTGTAATTACAGTATCTCCTTTTAACAAATGATTGTTAATCTAGAATTATGGATGGCAATTCTTGTTGTTGGGTTATCGTGCCAAGTTATGAACATTCGACTATATAAGTCAATTCAAACTCGACCCGTTAAGTTAAAAGTATCAAACTTTCAAATCCTAATCCAAACTATTTAGAAAACAGGTCGTGCCATATCACTCGTTTTAACCCGTTCAATAATTAATTAGAAATAAATTAACAGAACACTATCTATTTAAATTTATTTTATGTAAATAGGTTGAACTAACACACACTCATTTCACTTGATTAACATAATTTCACATAAAAATTAAAATTCATATTTATTAGTAGCCACAATATCTTAAAAAATATATATTAATATTTTTCAAATTTTAACATATAATAAAACCAATATTACAAACCATACAATAATAAATATGAGCATAGGTCTAAAATTACAATAAAAACATAAATATACTAAGAAATACCAATGTTATAACTTAATAACAATAAAATTATAATTTTAAAATAAAATCTAAATTGGTTGATTACATGTTAAGTAGGTTGACTCGCTTTTTAATTTATCGTGTTTTAACGAGTCAACCCATTTTGACCAAAGCCCATTAACATCAAATTCAAACCTGCTAATTTCATGTCGTATTCATATTAGGTTTACTGGTTGTGTTACATATTAACACTACTATTTAGAATAGCTAGATACAATAAATGTACATATTTTACAAAATCACACAATAAAATACTAATTATGTTAAGTTTTTTTTAAACTATGATTAAGGTATTATGAGTAAAAGTAATATATTAATGGACAACTAGTGAAGTGAAATGGTTTGATATCTATGAAAAAGAAATAATATTAATTATTTGATATTATTAATTATATTTCTTTACCGCCAAGTGAAGTGGAAAGACGTTTATATAAATACATATATATATATAATTATTTTATAAACTGATATATTTATTAAAATATATCATATTTACTTTATACTAAAAAGAATTTTACAATTTAACAACTAATTTATAATATAGTCTTTTATAATTCTTTTTCATGTATTAAGTACTATTTCCTTTCTAATATAATTGACTATCTTTTCAATCAAATAATTTAAAGTTAATCAATTCAGTATTTATAGTCTGACGTATATTATAATCTTATTTTATGGGAATGAGACTTTGAGTTTGGGAGTTTGGAAAGTTGATATGATTAGAAGCTTAAGAGTTGATATGATTAGAAGAAGGTGGATTTGAATTAATCAAGGACTTAAGACGGAAGGGGTCCCCTCTCTAGGTAGGTGGAGTTTTCTCTCTATGTATCCCAGTGGTTGATAGGGGTTGGTCTCTTGGATCTTTGATCTATAGAGTTTACTCCCTTCTGTTTCTTCGAAAGTATGGAGGAAGAGTTGGCAAATCTGTGTGAGGGACTTAAACTAACAGAGGATGAACAACAAGAGCTTAATATTTCAGAAGAGGATGCAATCCTTTCTAGGGAGGTCAGCAAGCTCAGTCTGGCTGCTCTGGTGGTCGCTGATAAAGAAGTGAATAAAGGAGCTTTCACAGCTACCATGGACAAGGTTTGGAAAACAGAAGGTAGTCTGACTTTCAAGATGGTGGGCAGGAATACATTTCTGAGTGAATTCCAATCAACGACGGAGAAGAGTAGAGTCTTGAAGGGTCGACCATGGAACTTCGATAATAACCTGGTGAGTTTACAGGAGTGTGAGGGTAGTATAGCTCTAAAGATATTGACTTCTCTAGTGAGCTGTTTTGGATTCAGTGCCATGACCTCCCCTTTGCTGGTCTGAACAAAGAAATGGGAAAAAAGCTGGGCGACTCCATAGGTGAGACTATGCTTGTGGACGTGGATTCAAAAGGGAGAGCATAGGACAGTTTTCTTAGAGTAAAAGTTTGAGTAGACATCTTTAAGCCTCTGGCAAGGGGCAGAGTTCTTAATGTAGAGGGTACGCGACATTGGATCTCATTCAAATATGAGTGCCTGACCACCCTTTGTTTCCATTGTGGTGCAATCCTGCATGGAAAGGCTCATTGTCCCAAGTCTAATTCAGATGGCAGAACTAGAGGGGAGGACCAGCTCCAATATGGCCCATGGCTCAAAGCTGGTCCTCCATCCAAAGTGGAGCATGGCCACCTCCAGCCTGGAACTAGAGCTGGGGTGATGGAGTCAAAAGGGGTCTGGCATGGTAGCTCAGGTGACGAGCCCGGGGGAGGGAGGGAAGCACACTTTTCAAAAAGTAAACCTAGGATCGAGCTTTGCACCTACTGACTTTCCAAACTTAGTAGGTAATCAGGTTTTCACCATTGGCGAGGATAGCTTTCACCATGCAGGCAATTCAAAATCCTGCTTTATGCCAAATGAGGAATTCTCAGCGCGCCATGAAGTCCCTTTCAAGGTTGCTAAAAAGAGGCTCCCTCTGGCATGAACCATAATACCTCTGTCGACTTCCAAGTTGCACCAACCAACCTAGACCTGGAGATGGCCCCTATAGACAGCAGAAATCAGGTTAGTCTATCTCAGTCTTCAACACCACAAAAGCAAGTCAAACTTGTTAGAAAGCCCACTCTCTCTAGCTGGAAGAGAAGGGCTAGGGGTAGGTTTGTTAGTTTCCCAAAATACATTCTGGGTACCCCCCCTTAAGCTATAAACAGAAAGGGGTACAAGAAGAGAACCAGTAGCCTTGTTGGTAACTTCCCAAAGAGCTCCAAAAGAGCAAAGAAGTTGATATTGGCAGAGGCTGTTAAACAGCCCTGCCTTTCATCATGAAAACCTTATGTTGGAACTGTCGAGGGCTTGGGAACCCTCGGATAGTTCATGAACTCCACCAATTGGTGAGAGAAAAGTCCCCAAACTTAGTGTTCTTGATAGAAACTAAGTGCAAAAGATCTAAATTGGAACACATTCGAAACAAGCTGGGTTTTGAGTCCAGTTTCATTGTCGATTGTGTGGGAAGAAGTGGAGGTCTAGCTGCCTTGTGGACAAACAATATCTCGGTTGTATTAATGTCTTACTCATTAAGTCACATATCTCTACAAGTTAAGATGGATGATAGTGGCCAAAAAGGAATCATAACAGGCTTCTATGGCCAACCTATAACCGCTAAAAGAAAGGAGAGCTGGAGTCTTTTGAGGCTCTTAAACCCTGGCCCAAATATCCCTTGGATGTGTGTGGGTGATTTCAATGAAATCATATACCAAGGGGAAAAAATTGGTTCTGCCTTTAGACCCCCAAAACATATGGAAGATTTCAGATAGGCTCTCTTGGACAGTGACTTAGGTGACCTTGGCTATGAGGGATCAAAGTTCACATGGTGTAACAACCAAGAGGGGTATGATTTTACAAAAGAAAGACTTGACAGGGCCTTAGTTAATTGTGCTTGGCAGACCCTCTATGCTTTCAACTCAGTCTTGGTTATGCATGTCCAATGCTCTGATCATAGTCCCTTAATAATATCAAGCCTAGTATCCGAGCCCAATTTCTGCCCCACCAAAAGGATCTTTAGGTTTGAGGCTGCATGGTCCAAACAAGAGGAGTGTGTGCTATTATTACAAGAGCCTGGAAGGGCTCCCTACAGGAAGGTTTTGTAACTGAGATCACAAGGAGAGGTCTTGACAGGTGCAGATTCCAAATTAGAGAGTGGCATGGACTCTCAAGCAGGATTAAAAAGCAGCAGGTGGAACAAAAAAGGGAAGAGTTGAGATTATTGCAAGCATTCAACACAGGTCTGGATACAGTACAAATAAGAAAGCTACAGAAAGAAATGGATGCCCATTTAGAAAAAAAGGACCTAACTTGGAGGCAAAGAGCCAAATAGAAATGGCTACAAGAGGGGGATAGAAACACCAAGTACTTCCACAAGTGTGCCACTCAAAGGAGAAAAAAGAACCAAATTAGTCAAGTTCTTGATGCTGATGGAAATGTGCTATCAACCAGTGAGATGCTTGGTGAGGAATTCCAGCAATTCTACCAACAATTGTTCTCCTCCTCGAACCCCACTGGCATAATTGAAATGCTGTCAAAAATGTCACACACTGTCACACCAGAGATGAAATAGCAATTGACTCAGAATTACACAAGAGAGAAAGTAGAAAAGGCAATCTTTGAGATGAACCCCATTGGTTCACCTGGTCCTGATGGTTTCCCAACCTTATTCTACCAAGATCATTGGTCCATAGTGGGAGACAATGTGGTAGCTACTATGATTGAATTTCTCAAATCAAGGTCTGGCTTCCACTCTATAAACCAGAAATTCATTAACCTTATCCCTAAGAAAAGTTACCCTCAGTTAGTCCCAGATTACAGGCCAATTAGCCTTTGCAATGTTCTTTAAAAGATCATTGCAAAAGTAATTGCCAATAGACTCAAAGGCATCGTGCCTAAGCTGATTGCACCAACCCAAAGTGCCTTTGACCCAAGTAGGTTGATTTCTGACAATACCATAGTGGCCTATGAAGTCCTCCATTCAATGCAAAATAGGTTAAGAAGGCAAAATGAAGGTTTCATGGCCTTGAAACTCGACATGAGTAAGGCCTATGATAGGGTGGAGTGGTTCTTCCTTCAAGCTGTGTTGAGTAGAATGGGTTTTGCCAGTGAGTGGATTGAGATAATCATGCAATGTGTTGGTATTGTCGCCTACTCTAATCTGTTAAATGGTTTCCCTCAAACCTCTTTTAAACCTGCTAGAGGTATCAGGCAGGGAGATCCTCTCTCTCTCTACCTTTTTATTCTTTGCTTTGAAATCCTTAGCCAATCTCTAAACCAAGCAGAAAAAGAGGGCCGGATTATAGGTTTTCTTATTGCAAAGGGTTCTTTGTCTTTAAACCATTTATTTTTAGTTAATGACAGTCTTGTTTTCTGTAAGGCTCTTCCCACTGAATGGAACAGTTTGCATGCAATCCTTAAGGCATTTGAGCTAGCCTCGGGTCAAAGGTTAAACCTGGGGAAGACTTCTATCTTTTTCATTAAGAATACCAAGCTCGAGATCCAACAAGCAATTCTAGCTATAGCAAGCATTCGTGCCTTAGGCCCTTTTGACAGATACCTTGGCTTACCATCCTTTGTTGGCAGGCATAGATCCAGAGCCTTCAATCACATCTTGGACAAGATCAAGACTAAGTTGAGTAGCTGGAAAACTAACCTACTTTCTTAAGCAGGCAAGGAGGTTCTTCTCAAGTCAGTTATTTAAGCTCTCCCCACATACAGTATGAGTATTTTCCAGATCCCAAAGGCCATCCTCAGAAGTATCAATAAGCTCATGCAGTCATATTAGTGGGGACAAACTGAACAAAAAGATAAATTGCATTGGATGAGTTGGAAGATGCTTATGGTGGCAAAAAAGCTTGGGGGTCTTGGCTTCAGAGAATTTTAAGCCTTCAACCTAGCTTAACTTGCAAAGCAAGGGTGGAGGCTAGTTCAATTCCCTTCATCTTTGGCTGCTTGAGTGTTACAGGCCAAGTATCACCCATGCACTGAATTTTCAGAGGCTAACCTGAGAAGGGGTGATTCCTTTGTGTGGCAAAGCATCATGGCTGCTTAGCCTCTCCTCTTCGAGGGGCTCTTTTGGCAAGTAGGGAATGGAGAATCAATTAGGATCTGGCAAGAAAAATGGCTCCCCCAACCCTCTTCTTTTGGAGTCCAATCTCCCCCAAAACTTCTAAACCCAGGGGCCAAAGTCTCTTCCCTCATAGATCAGGATACTTTCACATGGAAGTCCAATCTGGTGAAGGAAATCTTTAGTGAACCTGAGACTGCTGCCATAACCAGAATACCTATTAGCTTTTGTAGAAGCCCAGATCAGCTGTCCTGGAGGTGCTCTAAAAATGGCAAGTTTTCTGTTAGATCTGCATATCATCTTCAAGGTTCAATCTCTGCACAAAATTTAGGTCAATCATCTAGGCCAGTAATCCCTGCTGCCTTATGGGATAACATTTGGACTCTTAACATTCCTCATTCAATAAGGACTCTTCTGTGGAGAGCAGCCAAAGACATACTCCCCACCAAGGCCAACCTTCTCAAAAAGAAAGTCTTGGAAACCTCTGAATGTCCTATCTACCTCTCTCACCTAGAAACAGTCACGCATGCCCTATGGTCATGCTAACAGCCCAAGCCATTTGGGGAGAATGCTTGAGAAAGCTCCAAAAGTGCCTAGTTATGGAGGGACCATTCGATGGTGTTTTAAACCACATATTCTCAGCCCTGTCAGTAGAAGAAAGTGTAGAGTTTGCTGTTGCAATCAAATTTATTTGGCAGAGAAGGAACAAGTGGGTGTTTGAGTCCCACTTTGCCTCCCCTCAGCAGGTCATCCACTCAATAGGCTCTAGCCTCTTAGAACTACGTCTACATAAGGAAAACAAGCAGCTGCAATTGCAGTTGAGGAAAGTCCCAATGGTTGAAAGGTTTGTACCATGGTGCAAACCTCCTATCAACTTCTTCAAACTCAACTGGGATGCAGCCATCGACAAAACTCATTGTAAGATAGGAATAGGCTTGATAATCAAAGACTGGCAAGGCAAGGTGATAGGCACTTTGAGAGGTTCCTATGATCTCTTCCCTGATCCTTTACTGGGTGAAGTTGCTGCAGCCTTAGAGCCATCTTCTTTTGTCTTGAATTGGGCCTATCTTCCAACATCATTTTAGAGGGAGATTCCTTGCAGGTTGTCAAGGCTAGCAGAAACAATGAAGAAGATTGGAGCTCAACTGGCTTACTCCTTCGTGATGCGAGGAAACTGTTAACACAATTCCAAGCCTGGTCTATTAGTCATGTGCCTAGAGAGTCCAATGTTGTTGCTCATTGTCTAGCTAAGAGTGCTTTTGAATTTCCTGAGGAGAACATTCTTATAGAGGATTATCCTCGTTGTATTCACGATCTTCTTTGATGGTTTTATGGAATACAAGTTACCATGTTTCAAAAAAAAAGGAAGAAGGTGGAGTTCTATGGTTTATTTGCCATCTGTGACATGGGACAAATATTTCTACTGAACTTTCTGCTTTGAAACATACTTTATTATTATGCTCTCAGTTGCAAATTTTAGAATTACTTGTGAAGGCAAATTCTTTATTTGATACAAACAAAAATGTAGATGAACATATTTAGTAATTGCTGGTATAGATGCTTCTTTTTATTTAGTTTTTCGATTATCAAAACACTTATATAGCATATATGTTTTGGATAAAAAATGATTTCCTCACTATAGACAATAGTTTTATATTTTTTTATTATGATATATTTTATGAAACAATTATTGTACGTCTTCTTCGCTAATTAAATGAGATTGTTCTAGTCTATTCAGCCAGCCTGTGTGCATGCAATTCATGTAGGGTGTTATAATTGCAATTCACATGTAGCAACAAATATTATATATAAATATCATAGTTGTCTCTAAGATATTATAATTTTTTTTTTCATTGTATTAATGCATATAAAGTTTGAAGCATTTAAAAAATGTAAGCTCTCCTTGTTGAACATCCTCCCACTCCCTTTTTCAGCCTTCAAGCTCTCAGCTATCCAGCTCTCAACCCTCGAGCTCGACACCATCCACTTCGGCACCACGTTCAACGGAGCCCAACCTTTAGCAGGTTCTTGAGTACCTAGCCCGCCTTGATACTCGGTTCGATACCCTAGATGCTAAAGTTGATAACCTAGATGTTAAAGTTGATAACCTGCTGCAGCTTGTGACCTAACGCTTCAATGATGCAGTGGATCACATCCAACTAATTAATTTGTAGGATTTTCCAAACAATTTTATTTTGGAAGTTTATTAGTTTGTTTTAGCATCAATCGATCAATGGAGAATATGACTGTCCGTCTGTTTGTATTGCAGCAAATTAAGTTCTATGCTCTACTATTATTACCAGAAAATTAAATAAGAGAAATGATACCCAATAAGAGCAATAAGATAAATGAATTAGATTATATATATAATTTTCAAATAGATAAATTTTTTATAAAAAAAAATAGATTCCGTCATAAAAATGTGTGAAAATTCATTTTTTTCTTGTAAGAATCCACATTTTTATAAAAACTTGTACATTCTAGCGTTATTCATTAAAGCCGGACGTTGTTGCATGGCATTGAATGTAGAAATTATCTTAAAGAGTTCTAATTTTTCTTCCAGCAAAAAAGTATTAAATTGGTTATCTTTTTAGATAATTTGTATTTCGTACAGCCCAACCGATAAATGAAGTGTCTGAAGTGTGGACGAACTTCAATATTCGGCCACGTCAAACTACGATCTCTCCATTTTAAATAAAAAATATATATACTTATTTTTTTCCTCCTAATTAAGAATTTAAGAGCACATTATTCAGTGAGATAATAGCAACGGAGCATATCATATATTCGAATCTAATAAAATATCAAAATATTCAAAAATAATTTTAGAAGGAGAAAAATGTGTTGACTCTGTTTTTAAATAATCTAATTTGAACAAATATGCATCTTTATTAAGACTAAATAAAAGCCATTTTAGTATTGACAGACCAAGAAAGAAAGAGGGATTGGTTGCAAATCAATAAGGTGTAACCGAACCTTTCAAATTCTCAAAAAAAAAAAAAAAAAAAACAAGGTGTAACCGAAAACTTGATGGCCTAATGGCTGATGGTATATAACTCTGTTTTTTAAATGAAAAAATTGGGTTTGAAATCTTCAACCCCTAAAAAAAAAATTAAAAAAAAAAAAAAAAAAAAGGTGTAATCGAATTCCATTATAAAGTAGGGATCAGGGGAGGGTACATTTCTGCCACTTCAAATTATATGATGGATGAGCAAATATGGATGGAAGAGGGATCAAATGATATTGATGCTATTGTAATGACAGAAATGGCATGTATGATTTGAGTTTATGATTTATCAATGAAAGGAGTTTTTATTTTTTTTAAAAATTATATAACATGAGAAAAATCCAGTTGTGCGGCCCATAATAAAAATTACACCAACCCACCCCTTTTTTGGCACATANTAAATGGAACAGTTTGGATGCAATCCTTAAGGCCTTTGAGCTAGCCTCGGGTCAGAGGTTAAACCTGAAGAAGACTTCTATCTTTTTCAGTAAGAATACCAAGCTGGAGATCCAACAAGCAATTCTAGCTACAGTAGGCATACGTGCCTTGGGCCCTTTTGACAGATACCTTGGTTTACCATCCTTTGTTGGCAGGCATAGATCCAAAGCCTTCAATCACATATTGGACAAGATCAAGACTAAGTTGAGTCTCTGGAAATTTAACCTACTTTCTCAAGTAGGCAAGGAGGTTCTTCTCAAGTCAGTCATTCAAGCTCTCCCACATACAGTATGGGTATGTTCAAGATCCCAAAGGCCATCCTCAAAAGTATCAATAAGCTCATGCAGTCAAATTGGTGGGGACAAACTGAACAAAAAGATAAATTACATTGGATGAGTTGGAAGATCCTTAAGGTGGCAAAAAAGCTTGGGGGTCTTGGCTTCAAAGAATTTGAAGCCTTCAACCTAGCTTTACTTGCAAAGCAAGGGTGGAGGCTAGTTCAATTCCCTTCATCTTTGGTTGCTCGAGTGTTACAGGCCAAGTATCACCCATGCACTGAATTTTTAGAGGCTAACTTGAGAAGAGGTGATTCCTTTGTGTGGCAAAGCATTATGGCTGCTCAGCCTCTCCTCTTCGGGGGGCTCTTTTGGCAAGTAGGGAATGGAGAATCAATTAGGATCTGGCAAGACAAATGGCTCCCCCAACCCTCTTCTTTCAAAGTCCAATCTCCCCCAAAACTTCTAAACCCAGGGGCCAAAGTCTCTTCCCTCATAGATCCGGATACTGGGTGAAGCTGCTGTAGCCTTAAGAGCCATCTCCTTTTGTCTTGATTTTAGAAAAACTAAATCAGAATATACAGCAGAAGCGATATTATCTCGTCGGAAATATCTTGGATCTAGTACGGTTGTTCCACGAATTTTCCGACATCGTTAATCGTTCGAAATCATCCCGTCGATGGTGGAATGTGCTACGTGATAATATACCAGAGCAACACCCACATATTCCACAGCCTAGATGCCGGGACTAGAGAGAACCATTTAAGAGAGATATAGCTTGTTGATTCAAAGTTTTTTATCCAAAATGGGGAAGGGCTATACATAGCCCTTCTAAGTGTAACCTTTGGCTGGCCATTAAGGGCCAGCCATCAAGTCTCATGAAGTGGTTTTTAAGCCACTTCATAACCCCCAAGAGAAGGTAAAGAGGTACCCACTATGGATGCCCCTTTCTTACATCTCCCACTCGCACATAGTGGCAAGCTCAGGTCTGCATTTCTCAATATGTTCTCAATCTTGTTCATACTGGCAAATAGGCCGTGCGACCATCGAGCATAGCTGTAAAAGAAAAATTAGAGTACTATACCAAATCTCTCTAAGAGAAGACCGACATAGCAACATCCCTAAAAGTGTCTCGTTATGCCCCGACTCATTTGGTCATATCAGACTAAGCATCCCTAATCCCTCTCGAGTCCAAATGACTCAGAGTAATACTCAATCTCCATAAAACATAATGTACTCACAGTTACATCGCTACTCCTAAGAAGGAACATAACTTGCCGGCAGTGAGTACACATCATTATCGATGTGTCGCCAAATAGTCTTCTCTTTGCCCTCATGTCATTCAGTTTCAATTCAGTCGTTTTCCCAACAATATCTCTTTAGATCACATCATTCATGGCCACAGATAACATGCCAAAGTAGCTAACACTAAAACATCAACCTTGTGACATAGTCAAAGGTCTCCTAAGGGCATAAATAAATTAAGGTAATCAATTATGACCTTCAGGACTCACACGGTGTGGAAAAAGGGATCCATTCACTCACCTCTACTATCGGTCGCTAAAGCAAATGTAGTATGAAATACATGTTACCGTGGAATTCTCTTTCTAAAGGAAGAGCGTATATCATATCTCAATACACCATACAGATCTTAGTGTAGTCACTATCTCAGCGCCTAACCCGAGTCCCTCCATTTGCTCGCTATCCAAAGTGCCAAAGAGGATCTCGCATATGGCTAAACTACAAGCTACATGGATTGTGGGTAACCATGTATGGTCCTTAGACCTCATCTTAGCTCCCACTAAGGCGACAGATTTTATGTGTCTTACAACTTATCATTCTCTGAACAAGTTTCAAATGACACATTGTCTCATCTTTGCTCACTACTCCTTTGTAGCGCCAAAGGTGATCGCTCGTGTGAGTGAGCCGATCTAAGCCTGTCGACATACCTTTTTCACCATAACTACCAAAATTATGGTGAATGTGTGTGCTTACCAAAAAAATGCTTCCAACCACGCCACATGATCCTAAAACACATCTATGTCACGTGCATGACGAGCAATACCATGACGGAGGGAAATCACATGATCAACTAAAAAATAATCAAATCACAACTCTCAAGTTTTAGGACCATTTCTCTCCGTGCGCATTCTAATGTATGTTAACTTTCCAAAACATGCACCTTCCAAGAGACTATACTTTTATATATAAAAGTCATTGGCACAACTATGAAGTCAACAAAGACTCATCGTGAATCTCATTGAGGTCAAACTCACAATTTTAAATCTTTGGATTCTAGTCAGCAAGTCCTACATGCAACTTTTAAGAATCTTCAATGTAATCTCAAATGTCATTCAGAAAACTAAATTTGCGACTTCAAGGTTTCATATGAATCTCTTGTACTCAACAAAAAGCATGTGAGATAACCATCATTTTTCTTTTTTTAAGGGAAAAGCGATTAGGGCCTTTGCCCACAAAGACAATCACAATAGTCTAATCATTACTTTTAACAACAATCGCATCACAAACTCAATTAATCAAGTAATCCATATTTACCCTCTAACAAGATCTCAACCTCTAATTCCCATGAGCAAACCATAATGGAAACATCAAGTTGTATACAAGGCAAACCTAGGTCCTTTAGTATTTTCCATCTTATTAATTGTCTATGGATTTTGAACAAGAGCTCCTAGAAACTGTTTTTCTCATACACAGTCTCACAAGACATAAATTCTTAGCTAATTTTCATAAACCCACATCCATCACCTTATAGTATGGAAAACCTCTCATTAGGAGACAGTTAATAATTTAAGACAACCAGATCATCATCTCTCTCATTAGAGACATTTTTCTAAAAAATCGTCAACAACTTTCAAAAAACCTCACTTTATTCAATAGGTCGTTAATAAAAATGACTAGGTATATTGGGTATCTTTGAGTAGATGGTTTGTTTAGGCTGCATGTAAACAATACTAGCAACATTCATTTGCTTTTTTTGTACCAAAACAATACAAGCTACAATCATGCGCTCACAGTACTTGCACCTAAACATCACAAAAAACTTAACCATCTAATTCTCCTACGAGAATCATCTATTTGACTATTTCAATAAAAACTTCAATAAATGCGTGATCAATAGCTATCTAAAGGCAACTCGATTAGTGCCAAGAGATGGATCTATACCTATATCAACTCCACATTTTCTTTGTCAAACAAATCAACAACCCCGGGTTGGATCATATAAGTGAAGTGAATCTCAGATTCTATGTTGATGTTCCTACTATGTGAATTTTATAACTTTAGCGGAGCCATATTACAAATATTCTCTTCTAATCTCTAAACGACAAGATAATATTGATATATTGCTTCCACGCTATTTATGAGGATCTTTATATTCTATGAATTTTAGGAGTCACTATCACTAATGGTACACCTTAACTCAAAGGTATGCTCCCACTAGTTGTTGAATTACTCCCACTATCTTCGGCGATCTTTTTAAAAAAAAAAAATTAAGGTATCAGGTGATGTGGAATGGAACATCATGAAACGTTCTTTCCAAGAAAATAAGTGTTTTTTGTTTTTGTTTTTTTTTTAAAAACAAAACCACAATACCCCACCCTCGCCAAAAATGCGAGTAATTTTCCCGACTCAACTAAAAATGATCAAGTTTAGATCTTCTAGATAGAATTTATATTTGCACAAAGTAGTCACTCAAGCCAACTCAATGGTGAATGAACTTGATTTAAGGACAACAAGTCAAAAATTAAGGCTGCAACTGCTTTTGCGCCATAATTCATTTAGAACTCCATTTATTTAAGGACAACATATTTTAATATATCATTTCCCCACCCGAGAAATAATATCACTGAGTTAATGAGTGGCCATTCAACTTCTAAACCTCTAGGAATTCTCACTAACACCACTACTTTCAACAAGTCTCAAATCAAATTAGGTCTAGACTTCTCTAATATCGCATTAAAAGCGCTAACAAAAACATCTCTTTGTGCAACAAATGCAGTGTATGACGTTTTAGCCGCTAACTAGCAATATATCCCCATTTATCGCTTACTCAATATTTTTATATTCTCCAATCCACTATAGGAGAGAAAAGAAAACTTTGCAAGAAATTATATTAGCCTAAAACCTATCTTGCATCAGTGCAATCACGAGCAAGATTTTTTAGACTTAATTAAGTCATACCTAACTATTCAGACTGCCATAATTACCATGCAAACCTCCAAGGTGCTTGGTATTACTCTCAATAGGTGCTTCTAAGTTCATATTTATGCAATAACCTACTTGTTCTCACTAGAGATAAATAAAATTTGAGTAATATTACCAGTGCTAATACCACATGGAGGTACACTGATAAAACCTTTGAAATGAATGTGCTAATCAAGAATGTCCTCAACACTCTTGCACATTTAAATTTTAATGTCCTTACTCGCCAAACATACTAGCTAGTTTTAGAGAGTATGTTCTAATCCGTGAGTTAATTTGAGTTGCTTCAAGATTATAATGCTCAACCTCAAATATAGGAGCAATTAATCTTTGCGTTATCTAAATAATGCGCAACTTCTATTATTACCCACAAGATTCTCAAAGGCAAAATAGTGGTTTAGCTCTATATGACAGTTGATCCCATCAACTTCTATAAAAAATTGTAGTGCATTCGTCCCACACGTACTTCCAATTTTACTTTAGGCCTTTCAAAAGTTTTTACTATAATGATGATCTAAGATTATTTAACCCTATTAATAATCTTATTTTTTTTCTAACTATTGCTCATAGAGGAGATTAATAAGACACTTAAGTCACATACATAATCTCGAGGCTTTCTTCTCGGTTATCTCAAAGTTACTAAACTATGCGCATCTAATTGTACACACATTTAAGAAATTTTTCACATTAATCTAAATCAAAACAAAAATAATTAATACACATCGCAAGATTAAAAATTCGCTATGCTTCCTAATCATCTCTTGCACCTCAATGTATAATTATTAATTTCTAACCTAATTTTCGCACAAATTTATATCGTATAGGAGATTAATTCCAAATCAATCTAAACCATACTCCCACTAGGATAAGCAATCTACCAAGCTAGTCACATGCAAAAATAATTTCTTCCTAAATCAAATAAATCAGTTTAAGCCAGTCATAAGTATGTACTAATAAAACTTAGGCTACTTAATCCTCTATATTATCACATTAAAAAAAATGACTAACTCTTAAGAATAGTCCAACAATACATGTGATAAAACAAGCTCAAGCAATTACATGTAAACACCATACATGTACAAGAAATTCATCACATTTCATCCAAATAATTATTATTCACAAAAAAATAATAATAATCTAGGCAATTTATAATAAAAGGCCTAATAAATGTGACAAGAATTATCTCATGGTAGGCATGTATTCAATAATAATAATCATGCAAAGAATATTTCAAAAAAAATATTCATATGCCATAATAACATGCTGAATAAATAAATAAAAAACCAGCAAATACATTAGAAATAAGCTCTAGGCGCCTGTTGAGCTCATTGTCTTGTGTTCACGTCTTGGCCTCAAATCACCACCAAGCATTTTTTTTTTTCAAAAACAAACTCCTGTTTCACTAATCATGGACAGCTAGTGGGTTGCACCCTCATGGGCGCCTCACGGCCCATATCATCTTGTGGCCTTTTTATTTTTATTTAGAAACATTGAACTGATTTTATTTTATTTTCTTAGAAAAAAGGACTGATGTTTTTAAAATACAACATACTAGAGGTTGGATTTAAAACAAAAGAAAATCTAGTTACAAGCACAACCGTGGACTAATATGTGTACCAATCTAATGTGATTAGTCAAAAAGTAAATTTTATTGAAAACAGTACTAATTTAAATTTTTAATATAAAATAATCAATATTGATACGTAGATTAGTACATAGTTTTGCTTATATATAGTACAACTCTTAAAAAAAATATGTTTATTGTCAAAAACTCATTTAAGCCCAATCAAAAAAAATGTCACACCCCAAAGTGATTTAAAGAAAACAAGCCCAACTAAAGCCGTTTCTCAGCTCACAGCCCGTATACATGAAACACTTACTGACCACTGTTCATCTTCCCCTTCATCTAATAGTTACAGTGTAACGGAAGGAAGAAATAAAACAGCAGCTTGTAACCGCCGCCTGTTCTTTTTTTGCTTAACTGAAAAAAATATTGCACATGGAGCAGGCATCACCACCGTTTCTGGCATCACTGGACCGCGCCGCTGCACTACAATACAGCGGCCAGGTGCGCCCAACTCAGTGACAGAGCATGCTACACCAGCCTGGTAAGCACTCTGCGTATGGCAGGGCTTGGCTCTACGCACGGTAGGGCTCCTCTGAGCGGGGTAACCGTGATCCTCTGCGCACGGCAAGCACGGCCTGGTGCTTGGCTCCGCGCGCGGCAGAGCCATTGCACCGACCTGGTGAGGCGCTCTGCGTGCAGCTGCGCTGCGGCCAGCACTGACTGGTTTCCACAGCTCTCACCTGCATTGTGCTTCGGTGGTGCGCGCAGCAGCACCAAGCTGCTTAGCACCCTGGGCAGGTGGTGCGCTCAGCACCTGGTGCGCCCAACTCCATGGGTAGCACGGCACCGAGCTGGTGCATGCGAGGTTGCCGAGGTGCAGCTCTTCAAGCGACGCCAATAGCCGCAACACCGAAGGTTTCCGAGGTGCAGGTCGCATGTGACGCCCCCAAATTCCGCTTGGGATTGAACGGACATTTGAAGCGTCGAGACATGCAACATAAGGTTACCTGCCCCCGTTCATGACATATAAGATGCAATGTTCCTAACATGCATCTAGCATTATGCAATATTCGCAGCGGATAATCTTTTTCTTTAGCAATACTATGCACCAAACTAAATATATCCCAAATACTTGAAATATAATTCATACATAAAGGCATACTAAAAAGCCGTGATCATCACACTAGTCCAAAATGGTTGTGATCAAAAGAATACTTGAGATACAACTCCAAAAGTACAAGTATTAACCTAAGTTAAATACTATACCATCATCAACATCGCACNATCTGTGTTTTGTTTTTCCATAACAAAATAATGGCTGGGCAAAACTCTTCCACTAATGTTCCAGACTTGAATCAGGAACCCTTGACGAATCAACCATCAATCTTTTCTCCTGAGGTCGTCAATACTACGATAGGAGCAGCGAACTGTTCTTCTAGTAGGACTGATTCTGAGATTATTACAGAATCATGGAAGCTCAGTAGTCAATATGCTGCCTCTGTTACGATCATGTCTCGGAGGTTACTGGCGAGGGTAAGTGAGATTGATCATCTTAACATCCGAATATCTGAGTTACAACAGAAACTTGCTAATAAGGATATGGAGAATAAAAGGCTACAGCAAGAAAACCAAGAGTTGAAGAAATTTGCAGATTGGTATGCTCATGATCTACAACCACGAATAGAAGAGCTGGAACGAGAAAGGATTCAGATACAGGGTCAACATCGACAGATAACAGCAGAGGTTCATCGTTTTCTAGAGAAATAGGGACAAACTACTGTTAATCTAGCTGGCTTAGTAAGAAACTTTTGACAAAGCGTGTCCAGCATAGCTTGTATTTCTTTTGACTAAAATAAAATTTGAAGAGAAACTAGTTTGTCTTCTTCTTTATGTTATCTCTATAAAGTCAGTCTTCAACTCAATCCAATATGCATCAAAACTTATTCTCATCTCTATAACTCCTCTGCATTCCTTCAACATTCTCGCCTTAAGTTTTCAGTTCTTTTCTCAATGGCTCAATCTTCTAACATTTCCCTAGATCCATCCATGAGGTATTCAGCACCTCAACCTCCTGTCCTTTCTGCAGCTGCCATTGGTGCCATGCTGCAGCAAGAAAATACTAGTATGGCTAATAAGTCAGACTCTGATGCTGTCTACGACTTGGTGAGTCTTGGGACTCGCTACTCATCTTCTATAATTGCTTTTTCCCAGCGGGTACAAGCCAAAAACCATGAGGTTGAAAGGCTTAAGGAACAAATTGTTGTACTTCAACGAATTGTTCAAGAATCTCACACCAGGGAAGGAATCCTTCGGCAGCAGAATAAACAGCTGAAAACTCTACTGGATTCTTCATTCCGCTTGCCAGCTCCCATGAATAGGGATGATATGATATTGTATGAAGAGAGTGAGCGTCTCCAACATGAGGCTAAGAACCTCAAGTTTATGTAGAAGCATTTTATTAAAAAAAATATCTCTCTATATTTATGAACTCTGGTTTTATCCTTTAAGAGATATTCGTAACATGCTTCATACCTATTTCTCTTCTAATCATATATAATCTATCTTCTGGTAAAGGTTTTGCGAAAATATCTGCTAACTGATCAACTGTGTTTGTGAACTCTAACACTATATCGCTTTTCAGCACATGATCTCAAAGAAATTCACGCCTAATGAAAACTAAAATCTCAAGCCTAGTATTTGGTGCATTTCTTAAGGACATGTGGATTTACAACCCAGAGACGTATTGCTCTGATACCACCTGTGACGCCCCCAAATTCCGCTTGGGATTGAACGGACATTTGAAGCGTCGGGACATGCAACACAAGGTTACCTGCCCCCGTTCATGACATATAAGATGCAATGTTTCTAACATGCATCTAGCATTATGCAATATTCGCAGCGGATAATCTTTTTCTTTAGCAATACTATGCACCAAACTAAATATATCCCAAATACTTGAAACATAATTCATACATAAAGGCATACTAAAAAGCCGTGATCACCACACTAGTCTAAAATGGTTGTGATCAAAAGAATACTTGAGATACAACTCCAAAAGTACAAGTATTAACCTAAGTTAAATACTATACCATCATCAACATCGCACCGTGGCCTAGTCGACCGTATTCAGTTGGTCAGATTCCAATTCTCCTTTGGGTCCTGTAACAAGATCTACCATTCGGGGGAATGGTAGTTGGGACTACCACAGTGAGATTTGATTACAAATCTCAGTAAGTTAACATAAAACTCACACACAGGTTAAAAATGCATGCATGGCAGTAAAAGCATAAATGCATAATTATAGTCATACATAAACATAGTATAACTTGACATATAGCATGACTTAACCAGAACTTAAGCGTGAACTGAACTTGACTTAACATGGCATGAACTTAAGCTTAAAACATAACATGAACAAACAACATAACATGAACGTGAAACATAACATGGACTTGAAATATAGCATGAACGTAAACCTGCATAACATAAATAAGAACTTGAAAATAACATAAACTTGAACATAACATGTACGTGAGTATAACATAACATGGACTTGATCTAAAACTTGACTTATCATGTATTTGATCTGAAACTGGACTTAACATAGACTTGGAATCTTATTCAATTGTCTTGATTAATAAGTGCGTTAATACGTACTCCACAGTTGTTGTGGCCACGTATTCAAGTAACATAAATATAATACGTACTCCACAGTTGTTGTGGCCCCACGCATTATAAGTAACATAAATATAATACGTACTCCACAGTTGTTGTGGCCCCACGCATTATAAGTAACATAAAATATAATACGTACTCCACAGTTGTTGTGGCCCCACGCATTATAAGTAACATAAATATAATACGTACTCCACAGTTGTTGTGGCCCCACGCATTATAAGTAACATAAAATATAATACGTACTCCACAGTTGTTGTGGCCCCACGCATTATAAGTAACATAAAATATAATACGTACTCCACAGTTGTTGTGGCCCCACGCATTATAAGTAACATAAATATAATACGTACTCCACAGTTGTTGTGGCCCCACGCATTATAGTAACATAAAATATAATACGTACTCCACAGTTGTTGTGGCCCCACGCATTATAAGTAACATAAATATAATACGTACTCCACAGTTGTTGTGGCCCCACGCATTATAAGTAACATAAATATAATACGTACTCCACAGTTGTTGTGGCCCCACGCATTATAAGTAACATAAATATAATACGTACTCCACAGTTGTTGTGGCCCCACGCATTATAGTAACATAAAATATAATACGTACTCCACAGTTGTTGTGGCCCCACGCATTATAAGTAACATAAATATAATACGTACTCCACAGTTGTTGTGGCCCCACGCATTATAAGTAACATAAATATAATACGTACTCCACAGTTGTTGTGGCCCCACGCATTATACGTAACATAAAATATAATACGTACTCCACAGTTGTTGTGGCCCCACGCATTATAAGTAACATAAAATATAATACGTACTCCACAGTTGTTGTGGCCCCACGCATTATACGTAACATAAAATATAATACGTACTCCACAGTTGTTGTGGCCCCACGCATTATAAGTAACATAAATATAATACGTACTCCACAGTTGTTGTGGCCCCACGCATTATACGTAACATAAAATATAATACGTACTCCACAGTTGTTGTGGCCCCACGCATTATAAGTAACATAAATATAATACGTACTCCACAGTTGTTGTGGCCCCACGCATTATAAGTAACATAAATATAATACGTACTCCACAGTTGTTGTGGCCCCACGCATTATACGTAACATAAAATATAATACGTACTCCACAGTTGTTGTGGCCCCACGCATTATAAGTAACATAAAATATAATACGTACTCCACAGTTGTTGTGGCCCCACGCATTATAAGTAACATAAATATAATACGTACTCCACAGTTGTTGTGGCCCCACGCATTATAAGTAACATAAAATATAATACGTACTCCACAGTTGTTGTGGCCCCACGCATTATAAGTAACATAAATATAATACGTACTCCACAGTTGTTGTGGCCCCACGCATTATAAGTAACATAAGATATAATACGTACTCCACAGTTGTTGTGGCCCCACGCATTATAAGTAACATAAATATAATACGTACTCCACAGTTGTTGTGGCCCCACGCATTATACGTAACATAAAATATAATACGTACTCCACAGTTGTTGTGGCCCCACGCATTATAAGTAACATAAATATAATACGTACTCCACAGTTGTTGTGGCCCCACGCATTATAAGTAACATAAATATAATACGTACTCCACAGTTGTTGTGGCCCCACGCATTATAAGTAACATAAAATATAATACGTACTCCACAGTTGTTGTGGCCCCACGCATTATACGTAACATAAAATATAATACGTACTCCACAGTTGTTGTGGCCCCACGCATTATAAGTAACATAAAATATAATACGTACTCCACAGTTGTTGTGGCCCCACGCATTATAACGTAACATAAATATAATACGTACTCCACAGTTGTTGTGGCCCCACGCATTATAAGTAACATAAATATAATACGTACTCCACAGTTGTTGTGGCCCCACGCATTATACGTAACATAAATATAATACGTACTCCACAGTTGTTGTGGCCCCACGCATTATAAGTAACATAAATATAATACGTACTCCACAGTTGTTGTGGCCCCACGCATTATAAGTAACATAAGATATAATACGTACTCCACAGTTGTTGTGGCCCCACGCATTATAAGTAACATAAAATATAATACGTACTCCACAGTTGTGTCGCGCGGCGCGTCGCTGCATTACACAGAATACGCTACACGCGTATTCTCTTCACACAACCCGCCGTATCACATCTACGGCATCCATCTCACGCCTATACTTCACAGCACAGTCCACAAAACTACAAAATCAAGCCTAACACTTCACAACCACACTTCGTTTCACAACTACGCAGCGAACTCCACAAACACTAACTACACAGTCTACAGCCAACCAAATCAACTATGTTAAACATAAATAACTAAAGATAGAGGGTTAAGACGAGAGAGATGTGATTGCTGTCGGGAAAGAATCCAAAACTGATAATTTTAGCGGGCTGTTACATCGCACCATACCGCTGCTTCGCACAACCCTCTAGGCCAGTGTAGACCCCCTGTACAAGCCGTAGAGCACCCTTATGCGTAACGGAAGGAAAAAAAAACCGTATAGCCGTCGCCAACCTTTCAACGCCATTGCTGTAGCACCAAGAGGAACCAAAAAAAAAAAGAGGGGCTGTCTCTCTTTGCTGCTGATGCATAGCTGGTTTACTGGAGAGCCATGCTCCTCTATACCCAGTAGAGTTTCTGCCGCAAGGCGTGGGAAGCGTAGTGCCGTGGTGGTAGACACGGCACCTATGTGGCAGCATCCAAACGGTGCGCATTGTTGCTCCACTTCATGTACACTGGAAACAGAGGTGTACGTTGCAGCAACTCTTTAAGCCGTAGCTCAACACCAATGCGCATTGTGCCACGGCCAACACTGCCATGAGGCAGTGTTTTACCAGCACTGCATCACTACTGGCTACGCAGCACCCAGCTGGTGCGCGACGCCTCCTCTTGCTAAGGTGGCTCTTAGTCAGTCATGTTTGCGAGGTGGAAAAAAATTTCTCTTCGTGCCACAAAAAAATCAATGAATGAAATCACAATAGGCACGACAAAATATAAGTAGGGAACAACCAATCCATGACCAATGTTAGAAAAATTATATTAGAATATATAGTGGAAACGATATTATCTCGTTAGAAATATCTTGGATCTAGTGCGGTTATTCAACGGATTTTTCGGCATCGTTAATCGTTCGAAATCATCTCGTCGATGGTAGAATATACTACGTGATAATATACTAGAGCAACACCCACATATTCCACAGCCTAGATGCTGAAATTAGAGAGAATCATTTGAGAGAGAGATAACTTGTTGATTCAAAGTATTTTATCCAAAATGGAAAAGGACTATACATAGTTTTTCTAAGTATAACCTCTGGCTGGCCATTAAGGGCAAGCCATCAAGTCTCATGAAGTGAAGCCACTTCATAACCCCCCAAGAGAAGGTGAAGAGGTACCCACTATGGTGCCCCTTTCTTACACTTGAATTGGGCCTATCTTCCATCATTTTAGAGGGAGATTCTTTGCAGGTTGTCAAGGCCATCATAAACAATGAAGAAGATTGGAGTTCAACTGGTTTACTCCTTCGTGACGCGAGGAAACTGTTAAAAAATGATTTCCTCACTATAGACAATAGTTTTATACTTTTTTATTATGATATATAGTATGAAACAATTATTGTATGTATTAATTTATTAGAATATATATATGGTTTTTGCTTAGACAAGTTTCGGGATTTATTGTCCCTCTTATTAAAAGAAAAGTGCTAAATTGACAAATACCTTATAGCCCTTTTTTAAAAAGTGAATCCATTATAAAAAATAAAAAATAAAAAATAAAAAAAAAATCTAAAAAAATTCTATTATTTTTAGTTAGACCGCAAGGCTTACAAATTTTAAATTTGTGTGTAACTTTTCTGTTATAAAAAATATATATTTATATATATATATATAATCTATTATTTTTAGTAATACCGACATTTTAAATTTGTGTGTAACATTTCTGTGTGTATGGATTTTTGTTTAGGGTCTCTTGGATCACGCCGGCCATCACGGTTGAGGGTGAGTTCAAATACAGCTGTCTTCGTGTCATTTTTGCTGTTATCATTTTCTACAGTTGGAAGAATAAAGATTATATTTAATAAGGAAGTTCACACAATTTGATTTAGAGGAGAGTATAATCCACACAATTTGATTGTTGGAAGGCTCAATCAATGTATTGATCATGAATGAGGTCTTGAGGGTGATGTCATTCTAACGACGTCTTCTTCGCTAATTAAATGAGATTGTTCAAGTCTATTCAGCCAGCCTGTGTGCATGCAATTCATGTAGGAGTGTTATAATTGCAATTCACATGTAGCAACAAATATTATATATAAATATCATAGTTGTCTCTCAGATATTATAATTTTTTTATTGTAGGAGTGTGAATGAGGATTTGTTAATTATATTAATGCATATAAAGTTTGAAGCATTTAAAAAATATAAGTGTGCCAAAAAAGGGATGGGTTGGTGTAAATTAATTAAATAAATAAATTATGAGCCAAAAAATAAGATTAAAATCAATTAAATAACAATCTCATTATAGACATAAATATATTGAAACAATTAGCTAGATCATTTGATAAATTAAGGTTTGCATCATCCAATTTTATATTTATGTATCAATTAACTGGTGATCTGACAATTGGCCATCCAACATTATTTTACTTACGAATCAAATTATAATTAGAAGCCTATATATTTTAATCGCTTCACTTGGTATTTGGTTTTTGATATCGAAATTTCTACTATTTAGTTATTTTTTATATATAATGTAAACAATTTATTAAATGGTTTTTACTACTAAAGATATAATTGTTTTATCTTTATTATGGGCCGCACAACTGGATTTTTCTCATGTTATATAATTTAAAAAAAAATATAAAAACTCATTTCATTGACAAATCATAAACTCAAATCATATATGCATTAATTTCTCTCATTACAATAGCATCAATATCATTTAGTCCATCTTCCATCCATATTTGCTCATCCATCATATAATTTGAAGTGGCAAAAATGTACCCTCCCCTGATCCCTACTTTATAATGGAATTCAATTACACATTTTACTTCTTTTTTTTCTTTTTTTATACAGGGGTTGGGGATTTCAAACCCAATTTTTTCATTTAAAATATCGAGTCATATAATATCAGCCATTAGGCAACCAATCCCTCTTTCTTTCTTATTTTTCTTTCTTGGTCTGTCAATACTAAAATGGCTTTTTATTTAGTCTTAATAAAGATGCATATTTGTTAAAATTAGATTATTTAAAAACAGAGTCAACACATTTTTCTCATTCTAAAATTATTTTTGAATATTTTGATATTTTATTAGATTCGAATATATGATATGCTCCGTTGCTATTATCTCACTGAATAATGTGCTCTTAAATTCTTAATTAGGAGGAAAAAAAAAAAATTCTAGGCATAACAAGCGAAAATGATATTTTTATTTCATCTGAAATTTGATAATATCCAATTAAATTAAAATATAAATTATTTTAATCGCGAACATTTTATCAACGAGTAAAATAATTAAAAATAAGTATATATATTTTTATTTAAAATGGAGAGATCGTAGTTTGAAGTTCGTCCACACTTCAAACACTTCATTTATCAGTTGGGCTGTACGAAATAAAAATTATCTAAAAAGATAACCAATTTAATACTTTTTTGCTGGAAGAAAAATTAGAACTCTTTAAGATAATTTCTACATTCAATGCCATGCAACAACGTCCGGCTTTAATGAATAACGCTAGAATGTACAAGTTTTTATAAAAATGTGGATTCTTACAAGAAAAAAATGAATTTTCACACATTTTTATGACGGAATCTATTTTTTTTTATAAAAAATTTATCTATTTGAAAATTATATATATAATCTAATTCATTTATCTTATTGCTCTTATTGGGTATCATTTCTCTTATTTAATTTTCTGGTAATAATAGTAGAGCATAGAACTTAATTTGCTGCAATACAAACAGACGGACAGTCATATTCTCCATTGATCGATTGATGCTAAAACAAACTAATAAACTTCCAAAATAAAATTGTTTGGAAAATCCTACAAATTAATTAGTTGGATGTGATCCACTGCATCATTGAAGCGTTAGGTCACAAGCTGCAGCAGGTTATCAACTTTAACATCTAGGTTATCAACTTTAGCATCTAGGGTATCGAACCGAGTATCAAGGCGGGCTAGGTACTCAAGAACCTGCTAAAGGTTGGGCTCCGTTGAACGTGGTGCCGAAGTGGATGGTGTCGAGCTCGAGGGTTGAGAGCTGGATAGCTGAGAGCTTGAAGGCTGAAAAAGGGAGTGGGAGGATGTTCAACAAGGAGAGGGTGCAGGGTGATGTGAGCACGACTAAGTTGTATAGTACTCCTATGACCGATAGGAGCCTTAAGTGCAATTCTAGGCTCATGGAGAAGAAAATCAACTGATTGGGAGAGAGATAATCGGGTGATTAAACAAGCAAATGGAAAACCAATCTGTGTTTTGGGGGATTGAAAAGCCTCAAGAATGACTCGACAAAGAAAACTCCCTAGATCAATGGAGATTTTGGGGATAAATGAAATTTTGGGGAGAAAAACTGTTCAAATTCACGAACCGCTCGGGGGGGTTTTATAACATAACTTCGCTCGAGCGAAATTAAGTCCTCTAGCGAACTGTCGAGCGGTTTGCGCTCGAGTTAAGTCAAGTGAACACTCCAAACTTGAATTTTTGCCTAGTTTAAAACACACAACACTCACATGGCTTTGGAAAACACTGGGGAAGTCAATTTTCAAACCATAAATACATATCAAATGTAGAAGAGCATCATATTCTCACAAAACACGCAGGTAAAAACAAATGATCACAAGTAATATAGATATGCGTGCTTATAACGGTCCTTGCTAAATCAAGAAATTTCAACCGTAAAGTATGAGCGTGGTTGGGCTGAACAAGAAAGCATAAATGCTTGGGAAGCTCTTCCAAGACACAATAAGTCAAACTCAATTCTGCTAGGACTTGAATCCTTTTGTTTTAATACTTGTTTCAGTATAATAAAGAAACAGAAAACTTATTCTGTTTTTCATCCCTTTTTTTATTTTATTTATAACATCATCACTTTTTCTTTTCCTTTTGATATAACAGATTTTTGCACAAGAGAACCATGATGAGGTCGTCTAGCCCATGGTCAATTCTGTGTGCAAGTAGAGCTTCCTACCACCTTTGATTGCCTCCCCAATAAACTCACAAGTGGCGAAATGTCAATTGACCAAGTTGGGAGTGAAGTGTGTGATGCCAGTCTCAGATTACAAAAGATACTCATGTTCCAAACCTTTGTAAGCGATAGGTATATGATACAAATCTCAAAAGACACATGCACCTAGATTTTGGAATTAACAGCCCCACCATCATATAACACAATCATGGAGTGCATGTAAGGGCAATAATAACTAGAAAAAGATGAAACAAGAAAATGAATAAATAAGAACCACAAAACAAAAAAAATGCATGTAAAGTATGTGATGCATGTAATGTATGTTTCAGTCTACAGCACAAAAACCATGTGTGGTTTGCGTCTTCCCTTTTTGGATGACCAACCTTGGTACCCGTTTTCTTGCGTAGGACTTTTCAATTCTCTTGGGATGCCTCCTAAACTCAAAACAGTTTAGTCGGATTTTACCAATCTTACCACAATGATGACACACGGGGCTTGCTTTGTGAACTCTTTGTCTCAAAAAGGTTGAGACATTCTTAGGGCCATTCATGAAATTCTTACCCCTCCTAGAAGGATAAGCAATTCTACTTTTAACGAATGTAGGAGCATGCAAAGAGTGACTCATTAATTTAAAACAGTATGGTCTAATATGACCAATCTTTCCACAATGATGACATATAGGGCTCATGTTGCAAGCTCCTTGTCTTTTGGGAGGAGAACCAGACTTTTGCACTTGTAAAGGCTTCTTACCCTTTTCAAATGGATGAGCCTTCCTATTCTCAGTCATTGCAGGAATAAACACTGTTTTTCTCACATTTTTATAGGAGGCTTTTGAGGTTGAAGGAGCATCAGGATTCTCTTCAAAGTAGCCTAAACCACTCTTATCACTAGAGGACTTTCCTAAACTTAGGAGTTTGTCAAATTGTTTTGTCCCAATGGAGAATTTCTGCAACTTAGTATTTAACAAAATCAGCTCACTTTCATAAGTTGTCACTTTATCTTCCAAAGTCACATTCCTCTTTGGTAACTCATCTGTTAGACCAATGGTTCCACTTAGTTTGCATTGGAGCCCTTTATTTTATCTTTTGCATAAATCTATTTCCTCAATATGTGCTTTATTGAGTTTTCTCAATTTCACACATTCCTTATACAACTTCTCATAAATTTCCTGCAACTCATCTTCATCCCTAGATTCATTTTCAAAAACATTCTCAATTTCAAACATTGATTCACTACTATGACTTTTGCCTACAACAGAGGAAGTGAATGCCATGTAGTTGAGATTTTTCTTCATGGAAGAATTCTCTTGTGAGTCACTTGACTTAGACTCACTATTAGTCACGGAAGCATCAATAGCTTTCTCTTTGGGTTTTTTGTAATTTGCGCACTCAAATCGAATGTGACCAAAACCATGACATTCATGGCACTGAATATTGTCATTGACAGCTCTAGTGTCTTACTTATAGCTCATTTCTTGGTTTTCTGAACTTGAACCCCCATTGAAACCTTTGAACCTTCTTTTCTCCTGTCCCAGGTTTTTCTTAGCAAACATCTTCCTGAATTTTTTAGCATAAAAATCTATCTCCTTGTCACTCATTGCAAGTTCATCAGAAGATTCATCAGACTCCTCTCTAATAGCATTAAGGGCTATGGACTTGTTTTTCTTATCCACAGGAAGAGTATGTTCATAGGTTTGTAAGGAACCCACCAACTCTTCAATCCTCATGTTGTCCAAATCTTTGCTTTCTTCCATCGCAGTGACTTTGGGCCGAAATCTCTCAGGAAGAGATCTAAGGACTTTTCTCACAATTCTGTTCTTAGGAATTCTATCCCCTAAATTAAAACAAGAATTGACAATATCATTAAGTTTGCCATAGAAGCCATCAAATGTTTCATCATCCTTCATTCTAAGTTCTTCAAAATTGGTGGTCAACATTTGAAGTTTAGAATTCTTTACAGTCTTAGTACCTTCATGGGTAACCTCAAGAATGTCCCATGCCTCTTTGCAATTTTGACACATGGAAATTCTCTTGAACTCCTCCTGGGACACGGCCATGAACATCGCATTCAGGCCTTTGCTATTCCAACTACACTCGTTGACTTCATTCCTAGAGTAATTTTCCACACTCTTGGGAGTTTGAACTCCCTCAATGATTACAACCGGTTGTTTCCATCCCTTTGTTACGGAAATCCATACTCGTTCATCCACAGACTTCAGGAAAGTTCTCATTCGAACTTTCTAATACACATAGTTGTTTCCATCAAAAAATGGTGGCGATGTGAGTGATTGAGACTTGTCCATTTAAACCACTACAGCAGGATCATACTCAGGAACTGAATCCTAGTGGAGTGAACCTGCTCTGATACCAATTGAAAAAATAGTGGTTCTACTCAACACTACACCTAGAGGGGGGTGAATAGGTGTAATCCAATTTTTGTGATTTTTTAAAAATTAGTCAAACAGGCAGTTAATAAATGAATCAAATAACACAAATAATCAACACATGATTTTGATCATGGAGTGGAAACTCATTTGAAGAACATATTCAAAATCTAAAACCATTTCGGGTGTAAGACACCACCTCAAATCCACTATAGAAACTGTAGTTCGTTACAACCAATTTAGAGACACTCACAAAACCTTTGTAGTAGCTAAACTTGGCTTGTAACACCACGAGTGACCCACTCGATCTCTACACATGTAGTGTTGGAATTCTTACCTTTCTATAGCTTCTCATGAGAACCTCTTGATCTCTGCATCAACAGTAGCTCCGGACTCTTCCGGCCAATGAACATGTCCACTTCAATGGACTCATATGAAGTTTGATCTTGAGTGTGGTGTGGTGGATATGTGTTTATCCAAGAGAGAATCAACCAAGTGGGGGAGAGGTTGCTCTAAAAAGTTCTCGGAGGCCCTTAGGGTTTTTGCTTTGATTCTCCACCCTTCAAACAAAAGAGAAGCTGTTCTATTTATAATCCCAAGTAAAGGAGGCACTCAAAACCTTAAATTTTAAATGATCTGGAACATTGGCTCGAGCGATGGTCGAGCGATACAATTTGTCTGAGTTCGCTTGAGCGCAGTGTTGAGCAAGGGTCGAGTATACCACTTTGCCTAAGTTCGCTCGAGTGCCATATAGAGCGAGGGTCGAGTGACCCAATCTGCTGACTTTGCTCAAGCGCCATGTTGAGCGAGGGTCGAGCGACCCAATCTACTTGGCTTAACCAATGATGAGCATACTTCAATCTTTTTCAAGGTATATCACTTTAATAGTTGTTACAACATTATTTTACACAAATTTTTATAAGAATATATCAATTAACTCATTTTTCTCTCAACAAGAATAACAATCATATAAAGTTAAAAAAAGTATCAAATTTATGAACCTTCTATGCTAAAGAAAAAAATTGCATATTTTTTACTATTTTTTCTGCCTGTCTACATCTGGCACGCTCGCGCGACCATGTGTAGTTAATGTTGGGATACGTACACCAGTATGTTGTGTTCCATGCACTACAAGAAAATACACCTTTTACAGCGCCAAAAATAGTCGCAAAAAACCCACATAATCACTGGAAATAAATTTTCTCAGCGAACTTTTGTGCGTTGGGTGTTAGTCACAATTGTATACTTATTTTTAACTTCATATAGCGATAGGTGAAAATCGCTAAAAATATTCTAATATTTCCAGCGAAAGTTAACGCTGCAGATAATAAAAAAAATCGCTACCATTTACGTTCCAATGTTTTCAAGAAGTCGCTGGGAAAAACATTTGCAGCATAATTATTTGTCGCAAAATTATAATAAATCGCTGCAAAAAAAGCAACAATTTCCAGCGCATTATAAGGCGCTGGATATATAACAACATTATTTGCAGCGTTTCATTAATACGTTGCAAATAACTTAATTCCCAGCGTTGAATACCGCTGCAACAATAAATTAATAGGCAGCGTATTAATATTGCGCTGCAAATATATTATAGTTGCAGTGGTAGGAGCCTTTATTTCTAGCGTTTTTGGGCGCTGGAAATAATTCAGAATAGTTGTTTTCCTTTAAGCAGCGCTCCTAAGCGCTGCAACTGCAGTTGATACGTTTGCCTGAAATTATTTCCAGCGTTGTGTTTATCGCTGGAATAAGTTTTCGACTTTAATTTTTATTCCCAGTGATTAAACCAGCGCCGATAATTTTTTTTTTTTGGTTCTTATCCAGCACGTAAATGTTACATCTCTGTTTGAGTACCTAATACAATTCCAACTCAAACCACAACAGATATAACCGAAATTTGCAACAAACATTCCATTTATCCACTATACTGCCCATTTAACAACCATACCATTTCCAACCATAATATAAAATCGATCCAATACAACACTGTTTGATTGATCTGTTAGTAATCAATACATTGGCTTGGTGCATTAATGGAAGGGAATTTAATGTACTATAAAATCAAAGCAGCATGTCTCTAACACAAAATACATATGTAAATTTTCTCCATATCATGCTCTCAATAAACACCAATTAAAAGGCCAGTAGGTCAGGAGGTGCTCATGGAAATGGACCAGTGGAGCTTCAACACCTTGTTGGCTGGAACATCTACAGCACAGCTGCACCCATGCAACTATACAAAGGTTACGGACCCCTTCAAGCAGTGTGGTGCAAACATCTTTTTCCAGCTGGTGTGAACAAAATAATTTCTGTCATTTACATCAACATTATGGAAACTTCAGCCTCTGCATATTAAGGAATATGCACTTCAAAATGGTAGCACCCACTTTAAGCATTACGCCAATGTTTTCTTAGGGATCTACACATTTGTCTACTTATCTGCATATAATATATATATCTTGTATCACTAATGCTGAATAAAACATCATTAACTACTTTGCATTTAAGATCTAATTAAATGCATTTCAAACTTGCATATAAAAGCATATACAGATTTCACATACCCCTTTAATGAATGCCTTTACTGCATCTATGTTTTGGGCAAACATAGATTTCACATACCCCAGTCCTATGTGCATGTTTAGAAAACCCATGCCCAATACTTCTCCATATGATATGATAAAGTAATTTTTTGCAACTAAATGTAAAATCCATCAAATGGAAATGTGGTAGCTAGATTTAACCAACATTAAACAGTTTGTTAATGTGTAATTATCCATTAACATCTGTAGCATCTTGGATTTGTGACAAACTTTGTGTAGAAATCTGCCAATTTATCAACCATTTTTTAGTGTACCTGATTTCAGATTGGAATATCACAGCAAAAGGAAATATGCATTATGACTAGCAACTCCCTTATTGGTCTAATCCATCATGCCAATAAAACTGGCCGTGCGTGTGTTTCCCAATATTTATCAATCTAAGCTTTGATCTTCATATCTTGGAAAGTATTCATCTTCATATCTTGAAACACCTTGGAATTCATAAGCGATTAGAAGTCTTGTCTACATACATTTGTTTCTCAATATTTTGTTTGTGTGTTTGTTTTGATTAGCTATTTTACAGCATAAATCATCATGTTTCAATAAGCATATTTTAAATTTTTGGTATTTAATAAAAATACCAAAAATAATATTGTGCATGGGGCATGGATATAAAGAGTACATGGACTTACACATAAGTTAAATCAAATCGTATTCTAAAAGAATTATATTCGTACCATTGAACAAGATTTTGATCAAGCTTTGGAATCACTTTAAATAATTAAAGACTTTACATCAGTTTCCTGATCATCAAACACAAAGAACTCGAGATGATTATACCTTGATTTATGAATGTTATTGACAGCTCTAAAAAGACAAGCCACAGAGAGAGAGAGAGAGAGAGAGAGAGAGAGAGAGAGAGTATACCGAAGTACTTCGAAAAGGAAGAGAACTACGTGCACGTGTGTGCGTTGTGAAACCTAGCTTCAAAGCGCCGATAATCAGTGGGAAAATGCAGGGGATTTGCAGGAGATAGGTTGGTGGAAAATGCAGGGGATTTTGCCGAAGAAGCTCAGTCTGGGGAATGGGGGGAATGATTTGGGACTAAAGGTACTGTTTGGGGGGAAAAGACTTGGGGGGGGATAAAGGGAAATGGTGATGTGTTTGGCACCTCACTTGTTCCAACGTTCCTAAGCGCTGCAACAAAAAATTTTAATTAGCAGCGCCGATAGTTGCTGCTATTATCTACATAATCACTGCAATAAAAAGAAACACCTTTTTGTTTTCGTTTCCTTCTATTATAGCAAGCTTATATGGAGCGATGTAAAAATCGCTGGATATAATACCCATAAGCAGCGAATTTTTTTCAGCAATTAAAAAAATGCTGGGAAAAACATATTTTCTTGTAGTGATCCGTGTCAAGTTCATAGGTACATAACAAAACAAAACGAAAAATAAGGATGCTTGGTCCCTGGCACAGCATTAGATGCACCCTTGTATGTAAATAAATATAAATGTGCATTTACTATCTGTGTGTACATATATGTACGTAAGAAATTTAAAGGACTTGCTGAAATCATTAACTGATACCGGTATCATTGAGTTACTTACAATATAGAAACGGAAAAACAGGACCATATCATTAAATAATGAAGTGATTCTTTTTATCTTTTGTTCTAATAAAAAAATTAAGAGGTTATTAACTAATTGTTTGAATAAACGTGTGGAAAAACAATACTGGACTGTAAAGTCATCATGTAATCATTACAATATTGTAAAGAATCTTTTGTTGGATTCTTGGCCCATAATTTCAAGGTTTTCAAGGTTTTTTTTTGGTCTATGCTTGCGATCGTAGTTACAGCAAAACAGTTTCTAAGCAGTAATGAAATTTTATTGGCCAATAAACTTTATAAGGTAGTCATTTTACATCTTTTCCCTTCTTATTACCATATCTTAATTCCAACATGTAATAAAAAAAAAAAAAAAACTAATATTGGAGGAAATTGATGGGTCCAAGGCTCTGTAAATGTCTCTGACGCTTTGCTGCCGCTCGAATCTTACCTTCACCACCTCAAGTTTGATGAAAAATTTACATATTCTCTCTCTTTCTGTGTCTTTTTTTCTTGGCTTTTCCTTCTCTCTCTTTGGGTCTGGCGTGGGGAATTTGTCAGGTTTAAGAAATGATTACAACAAAAAACAGGTCCAACTTGAGGCAGTTGGTGTTTCCAAGGTACAGATATCATCATTGAAAGAGAAAGCTTATGTTGCAAACATACGGAGTTGTTGAGTGCGATATTAAGTGTGATATTGCTTCACCGACTTGACTTTCAGCAAGTTTGTACACTAAGATTTAAAAAGTGACTGTTACACTGTGTCCTGGATATTGCAAGATATATCCTATGAAATAAGTGATTAGGTAAGAATAAATTTGAGGAATTACCTTCTTATAATAGTTTCTAGATAAATAAAAAACTTGAATTGCCAATTTTTTTAAGTCTCAACAAGGTATGAAAGAAGCAATTAATTCCTATTCCTTACTTGTAGGTTTGTAGAGTCTATCTGAACATGCAAAAAACAAACAAGTGAAACGTGATGGTGAACTTTACCCTGTGCCCTCTTGAGAAGGGTTTCTGACCTCCAACATCACAGAATTGTCGCAAGAAAAATTCTGTTACAATCCAATAACATTAAAAAAAAAAAACATATCATTATCTGATAAAATGAAAGTCGTGACATCACGAAGGTGCAATTATGACAACATAAAATAATATACTACCATGAAGATGACTTGCTGAAGGACCCTGATTGACTGGAAAACAACCATCAGCAAGGCTCTGTACAGCGTTGTTAAAATATGAATAGAAAGAATAATAGAGTAAAAAATAGTTTTGCTACATACAAGCACAGTCGCGCACTAATCTGTGTACCAATACTGATTTATTCATACTTAAAATTTAAATTAACACTGTTTTTAATAAAATCTACTTTTTGACCAATCACATCATATTGGTGCACAGATTAGTGCATAATTGTACTTGCAATTATATTTTTTTAGTAAAAAATGCTGCAGACATTACTTATAGGCCATCTCACACAGATGATGATTCCTTGCAGCAGCAGGAGGATTGCACGTAGGTTTGCGAGGCATGGAATCCATGTGAGATAAGTAATAGATACATTGTCTCTTCCACTCTTACCATGGGATAGAAGTATGCTATATAAGAGTCATAATATGATAAAAGCCTCTTCAAAAATCACCATGCAGTCCAAACTCAAACTCAAACTCCAATCTGAACTTAACATCTATAAGACCAATCAAGGGTCTCTGTTAAAGCATAAGGTTAAACCAAATGCACTCGAACTATGTACACCTATCTTTAAAACTTATTGCGAGGTCGTACAACACAAATGGGAAAAATTGAAAATAAAGCATCAATCCACCAATACAACATCATTGGTAACCCCTGTTTGGTTACCAAGAAAACTGAGCAATAATAAATAAAGGCTCGGAAAAAACAGATATGTCTGAGATTTCAACACTACAATCCTGAAAGAAATGTTTGCATCATCTGGTTAAGCATTTCAATGAGCATGAATTAAAACATAAGCATTTCAATGGTCATGAATAAACAAATAAGCATAAATTAAAAGCCCATTTGTTTAGCATGAATTAAAACCCATTTGTTTTAACAAATCAAGCATCCTTATTTCTTTATTTAATTTGATGCTTAGTTTGGGTTTTAACTATACTTAAAACCATGTGCAGATTTGATGCAGTGCTTAGTTTGATGACAAAGCCATTTTAAGTTGCAATTAAAATAACAAATGGGTTTGAAGCATGAACCACTGATATCGATCAATTGAACCAATAATATGTGTGTGTAGGTTTTAAATATATTGCTAACACGCTTCGACTCCCTCATATTTTCCTTCTACATAATCCAAAACAAATATCAAAACAGCCAATAGAAAAGGGTAAAAGTTCTAGTTTAAATAATTTAAAGCTTTGTTGAACATATTTAGGGTTGTAGAAAGAAAGATGAATCAAAATAGAAAGAAGAAGAGAAATTATCTTTTATTTTGGAGGCAGATAATAAAAAAATGCAAAGAAAAGAAAGAAGCAGAGGAAAATATGCAAACCATTGTATTCATAGTAAAAATGTAAAGCATTCCAGGAAGAAAAATCAGAGGCCAAAAATATGGGAGACCCAATCCAAGCAACCGGGAAAAGACCAATCCACCTGTGAAAAAATCGCTGTAAAAAACCTGATATGAAAACTTGATTATAAATCATTTTAAGTATTCTGATGAAGCTGAAATGACTATCAGTTTACCTAAATGCAGGAAGTAATTAAGTGAAAATGATCTGGAATCTTAGTAAAGATTGAAGATTTAATGTTAGAAGTGCACATCATGTGGCTGGAAGTAATTTTAGTAAGCCTTCGTTACTATCACTGATACTTTGTATGCTTGTTGGTTGCTTTTTGGTAATTCTTTGAGCAAAAGTCCTGCAAATAATAATGCCATACAGTCTGAAAAGTACCTCCTCTATATCCCTATAATGACAGCAAGGGCTTGTTTAGAATTTCCCATTGTTCCATGGATGAAGACTTTGCTCCCTTGTAAGATCTCTTCTGTTGCAAATTTAATATGCCTGAAATTTGAATTGTAGATTTATTAACTTATTTACATAAGATGAGCAGAAACAAGCAGTTCTTTTGAGCCTCCATCAGAAAATAGAGCAAAACTTTGGCTAGCTCCTAAAGCTAGTGGGCCAAGCCAGAAAGAACAAGTTGTGTGCACATAATATGTATATATACGTGAATATAAAAAATATATATCTCAATGATAATTAGCTATGTGACATCCCCTTTTTACGTGTATTTTCATTGAAGGAGTGTTTTTAATTTAGTTAATATATTGGTTTATTTATTTTAAATTAATGTATTTTAATTGGTTTTTAATTTATTTGATATTGTGTTTAATTTATTTTAGTCGTTTTATGTTTTTAATATCGTTTTTGGCGGAACAGTTTTTGGATCCCGGAAGTGAGGATTAGACCTCATTTCATTTCTTCTCTCTTTTCTTTTTCCCTTTTTCCTTTTTCTTTTCTTCTTTTCCTTCCTTTTTCTTTCTTTTCTTTCTTTTTCTTCTTCTTCTTCCGTTTGGCTCTCTCTCTCCCCTTGCTCTCCCTTCTTTTTCTCCTTACCGTCACCGCCCCTTTGACCGCCCGTTTCTCCGCCGTCCGGTGGAGGTGTCGTACACTACCCCCGCCATTCTCTTCCTCTCCCACCAGAGATCATCCCCACCAATTTTCAGAGCCATCGGACCAGTCGTTAGCCGCCACGAGCCCCTAGAAGTTGCTGCCCCTGCCCTGTTTTCTCCCCTGTCGCCAGATTCTTTCTCCGCCTAGAACCGCTGCTCGCCGGCGGCGTGGCCTACACAACCCACCCAGTTTTCTTCCCCTCTCACCGGTGAACATCCCCACCAAGTTTCACCTCCATCCGAGCCACTGTTAGCCACCACGAGCTCCTCCAAGCCACATGGTTTTTCACCACCACCCACGGCCGAAACTCATTTCCTTTAGCTTCATAAATATCTCAAGAACATTCCCTATCAATTTCGTGCCTTGGTTTGTCCCCGTTCGAAAGTGGGTAATTTATTACCCACGGCCACAGTGTAAAATACATTGTTACGTTGCTTTTCATCCGCCGTTTGCAACGCCGCGAGCTTTCGAAAAATACCTTATAGCGCTGTAAGTATTTTCCAAACTTCGTTTTAGATTTTAATGTATTATTGCCTTTACAATAATTTATTTTGTTATCTGGTTGGTTTGTTGATTCCGGACTGAGTCCGAGGAGTTCGGGGGTTGGATGGATTGAGGAAGGAGTTGTATGTTGGTTGTTAATGATGTTCGGGATGTGTTGGTTATTTTATGTGATTTTAATTGCATGGCGTTGAACATACATGATCATGTGCGTTTTATTGAAAATGGGTTTCTCATGTGTTAAATTGTCTTTGGGTGCGTGTGTCTCACGAGCCCAAGCCGGGATGAGTTATTATCTCGGTGGAGCTCCTCTGGTCACTCGGGAGCAGATAAAACTGAGTGACATCCCCTGGGTTGTCGCTAGGCGACGACCGGATCGCACGATACGGTAACGCTGTCGTGTCGACTCCGTGGTCCTTCGAGTGGCGGGGACTAGAGGATGGCCTGGCCAGGTACCCGCTGGGCGCGAGTCTGGGCATCACTCGTGTAGGTGTCACATGCGTAGTCGTTACCTACGGTGTGGCACAGAGCCAGAGTGTGCGGATGATCCCTAGGGGAGATCATGGTGCATGCATAATATAGAATTGTTTTGGATATGGGCCATTATCTGGGATGATGACGAGATTGTGATATGTGGCTTGTGATCCATTTTCTGGAAAAATGGTGGTTTATTGA
This sequence comes from Carya cathayensis, assembly GCA_011037825.1. NCBI lineage: Eukaryota > Viridiplantae > Streptophyta > Magnoliopsida > Fagales > Juglandaceae > Carya > Carya cathayensis. Next base: position 1,218,236 of record QGSO01000311.1, on the reverse strand, counting down.
TTGGGTCATTATCTGGGATAATGGCGAGGACTGGTTTTAAGGAAAAATGTTTTTGGGCCAAAATGGAATTTTGGCGTGCGTGGAAAAATATGGTTTTTGGGACGTGCATTGGGCATACTTCATGCATATTGTTTTGGTTATAATATGTTTTTATCTTGCGATATTTGGATTTTACTTACCTGCGGCACCATTTTTGGTACCGTAGATTTTTGATGCAGGATCGAGGAGGAGGAGGAGGCTGAGCCCGAGGATGCAGCTCCACCGGAGTTCTGAGTTGGAGTGTATGTTTTGAAGTTGGCTTTGAAACAATATGTGTATTTGTAATATTTTATTATGTATGTTTTGAATCGCTTCGTATTAAATTAAGAAAAATTCTGGTACTTAGTTATGTGTCTTTGCTATCCGCTGCGTGTTTCTTCGTGCACATTTGTCGCTTGTACACACTTGACACTCGTCGATAGGGTGGTGACCTGTGTTGTCACCATCCGGATGTCTCGATTTCCCCGTGTCCGTACGTGGGGATTTGGGGGCGTCACAAGCTATATATCTCAACTGGTGTTAAAATTAAAATGAAAATTAATAGAACTTGACCATTCAGTATTCATTGAATTTGATTTGTTTACATTTAATAAATCCATAATCACATATAATCTTGAACTAATAATTAAATCATTAAAAGCCCCAAAAAGCCATTTGAGTACTTCATGAATTTTATTTTTTTCTACATATCCCTCTTAATACACATGGCAAGATGAATCTATCAAGCTTACTGAAAGATTGGTAGCTAATTTAGTAGGTATAAACCAACTCTCTTTCCTGCCCTGTAGATATTCCGAAAATCAAACCTCAAGGAAAGCAATACTCCAACTATTATTTGAGGGATCGTTAAGATACTCTACACAAAGAAAAACCTCTAGGAAAGCAATACTCCAACTATTATATGAGGGATCAAACCTCTATGAAAGCAATACTCCAACTATAGCATGCTTGCTATCCAATAAAGGCCATTGAGTTTTCTACATGAAAGATATATGAAGATTGTGGGTTAAGAACGTACAAATGATAGGAATTTACTTAGAAATGGAAGAGAACAAGGAAGTATAAAAAATCTAGAATTTTCACCAAATATGGCATTTGATAGCTTTCCAGTAACTTGTTGGAACCAAATTAAATGAAGAGCTAAAGCTCACAAGATGACTGGTTTTTGTCCCTTGTTTTCAATAGTTTTTCATACAAACAAATAACTTTGGTTGAGCAAAAGATACAAATGAAAAATGGGGATGAAATGGACTGGTTGAAGCCCCAAAACAGAGTGCATAGCAGAATTTTCCGCACTACCATGGACAACTAACAACTTTAGTACATTCATGCTCTTAAACATCCATCATTTAACCACAATCTCAACTACATAAACCAAACATACTAGAGTTGAAGAAAACTTGAGAAGAAACATCATTTTTTTGTGAAAGCATAGCATAAACAGCAAGAGTAGCTCTCGGCAAACCAGAAAATTCTAATCGAACCTACTTGTTTGAATAAAATCATTGGTTGCTTACTTAGGCTATTAATCTTGAAGAAAAGTGTTAAAAAAACATTCTCATCTCCACTAGTTTAACACATAAATAAAGGGTTAAACATAGTCAAAACATGATTCAAATTCAAGATAAGGCAATAAACAGCCATAACAGAAATTTTTTCCCAAAGCTACATAACTCAAATGATACCCCACTATCAACTGCATTCAAGATGATGGATTTGTGTTGTAAACACCATAAACACAATGAATGGACCATTTAAATTTCATAACAACCAAACAGTCTCTAAACAAATTACATCACTTAATAAACATGAAACAGCATATCAAGCGAAGCATACCATGGCGAAAGCACCTTTACAAATAGTGATCTTCCACATGCCAAGCAAACATACTGAAAAACATTCCAATATAAAGCATTCCAATATATAGCATAGGTTCAGTTACTCCCTAAAACAGATGTAAATAAGTGAATGAACACAAACTCTTGGACTAAGATAAAAATTTTCAAAATACTAGAAAGTTTTCTTCTTGATACCAGAATAGCTCTATCCAAAAGTCGCAAAATGGACTTGGGCAAGCGTGAAAGTTTCTGAAATCAAAGGGAAGAAAAAATTTATACATAAGACTTAGTGGAAGGATAATCTAGAACAAATATCAAAACTGAATAGAAAATGCAAATAATGTAAAGCTTTGTTGAACATATTTAGGGTGGTAGAAAGAAAGATGAATCGTAATAGAATGAAGAAATGAAAATTATCTTTTATTTTGTAGGCAGATAAAATAAAAAAATGCAAATGGGAAGCAGCAACAGTTAACGTTTGTATCTAAGGGGCAACTTCAAAGTTCATATGGTCCATGATATTGGGAAAGTAACAAGGAATTGATACCATAAATTTGTTTCTTCATAGGACTGATACATTCAGCTATTCCCTTGAGGTCAAACACCCACGAGAAAGTTCATGACAATGGACCAAGAGAGTTTGTTGGTCTAAGGTCCGTTACCACCCACAGCATATGAAAAAAAAAAAGCAAGATATTATTTAGTGAGGCATTACAAGTACACCAAAAAAAAAAAAAAATTGGAACACACATCAGCAACTAAATAAGTACATGAACATATTTAAGCAAATATATTATAGAAGTTGGTTTTGTTTTATTTATACTCCACTTGCCAACGCAATGACCCCACTTAAACTATACATGCTAACCCAACACAAGCATCTAAAAAATACCTTGCTCTCCATCTCAAACTTCTGAAATTCATTCACATTTTACCTCAAGTCAGAAAATAAAGTCACCCACCATCACTTACACACACAGCAGCTAAAATAGATGTAATTAATTACTTTAAATCTTTGAAAACGTGGCATGTATTAAGAGGACACAGGAAAAGTTGGATTAATAACAGATATTTCTGAGATTTCAACACTACACTCCTGAAAGAAATGTTTGCATCATCTGGTTAAGCAATTCAATGGGCATGAATTAACAAATAAGCATTTCAATGAGCATGAATAAATAAATTCCTGGTGATCCTGAAGTTATTAAAGGTACTTTGTATATATATAACTTGTAAGGCATCAATATTATGTTTTAAAAAGATACTATAATGGCTCATTCCTTCCTTTTCCCCCCTTTATTTTCTTTTGTCTACTATTTATTGACGATCCTACCTTATTTAGCTAGCATGATCCTTATAACAAGCCCCAATTCAGAAGCAACTAGGGTTAATAAAAGAGCATGAAACTTATTACTTGCAAGCATGTTCAAGAATTTCTTGGCCTAAACTCCCAAAATCGCTGTATTTAGTCATTTTCAGCAATTTTAAATGCACTGCATGTTTGCCGCTATTAACCTGCCGCTTTTTGTCATTGCAGCGATAGAAAAAAAAAATCGTTGCTAAAAACCACTATTCCCAATTTTTTTTCCACTGCAAATATTCAAAAAATTATAATTACGCTGAAAATAGTCCAAAATCCCGGCAAATACTTCTGCTTATTTGCAACGCATAGAGAATTATCTTTGCAAAAAAGTATTTGCAGCATAATTAAAATGCTACAAATATTCCCAAAATCGCTGCAAATTATCAAATAAATGTTGCAAATGGTTAATCCATTTAAAGAGAAAATTGTTGCAACTGATTAATTTAAGCAATTTACATCGTCACAAATATTCCAAAAATGTTGCAATTGATTCTTCCTTATTTCCAACGAATAAAGTATTTACAGCGTAATTGTAACGCAGCAAATATCCTAAAAATCGATGTAAATGATAAAAATGCTGCAAATGGCTTGATTCATTTAAAGATAAATCGTTGCTAATATTTAATTGCAGCAATTTATATCGTCGCAAAAAGTGTATAAATCGCTGCAAATATATCTATGAGCCAACTAAACTATTTTCAGCGATGGAGAATTTCGCTGCAAAAAAGAGTTTTGCAGATTTTTTTGCCCCTTGCTTCTGCCAAAGATGTTGCTTATATATTTTTTGGTGTCGTTTTCATTATATTTTTGCTTATATGCAAAATATTATATTTATCTTATTAATACTTTTTTTATCCTATATCATTTTAGTCACTAAATAATTAATTAATCAATTTAGTGACTACCCTGAAATAATAAATTAACTTTGTTTTAATACCTTAAACTGCACTTGATTAAGTCATTAAAATAAGATTATTTCCATCATTCATTGTGAAATACTTTTCAATCATAATCTATGATTTCCAATCATTTTTCACCTACATGACATCACACACATAAACCTATGATTCTTTCTATTCCATTGCTATATAACACTTTTAGTGTTTATCCAACACCCAATATTAAGTACTTAGAAATATGAAACATAAAGGAAAATCTTAAAACTTTCATTATATGCACTGATGAACATGTAGGATCAAATCTTTGTGCACCATTTGGATCTAATAAAATAAATCAAACACATTCATTCATCCAAACCTAGTGGGGAATTCACATTAATGTAGTTATGAGCTATACATCGAGGTGGACCAATTTGAACCTAGAACCTAAAACTTACAAACTACTAAATATATAGAAACTCATTTCTTGCTTCTAAACATTAAGTGAAAATGTGCACATTCATTCAAATTGTTCAACTTTTCTGCTCCTCTATATATAAAAATTATATCTAGTCAGCTATAACAATGTGCACCTGGGCATTGTGGGTTGGGCAGAACAACTTCAACACGATTGTATCATGTGGAAGGAATTCATTGTGGTGCAAGCAGAACCAAAGGCTAGTAGAATGCAGAAAACTCACTACCATGTATGTACGTAAGGATGCTACACAGCCACACCAGACCACTTTCGGGAGCTCCAAACCACACCCATCGAGGCTCGAATCGTCATAGCGGGCCGAGAATGACTTTTTCTTTCCTTCCCACATGTTGTGCGATTTTTTAGTATTAACAATTTGCATCCAATTTAGCTTGGTCTCTCAATACTAACTAGAATGGATTATTATTTAGTCTTAATAAAGATGCATATTAGTAAAAATTTGAGGTTCCTTTAGTGCTAATATGGTTCGTTGGGAGTCCCCCTTTACTATGATATTCTTTAGATGCTGGGACTGAGCTTCTTTTGCTCTAATGAACGTTGCCATAGCTTCGCCTTGATTTGGATTGTAGCTCCCTAAGTGGCCATCTACTATGAATATAATTTCTCCACTACATGATTTGCATATTGTAGCAAAGGTGCTTCCATTTGGTCTGACTGCTACGTCAAATGCAATTGAAAATTTTTCTGGAGGAGGAGCGTACCATCTGATTTTGTTATTCAGTTTTTTCCATTCTCATGCATTACAATGATCCCTATATGAAGACTCTTAAGACAAATTGGTCTATGGATAGGCTTTGAGATTCATGGACAATTTGATTTATGTAAAACCACATATTATCCATTTCAATTACAACAAAAAGTTAGAATTTGTAGATATCAGCTGCCAAAATTTGAAGGTTATCCTCAAGATCTAGAATACACAAAACCCAATTACTGATAACCTATCTTCTAATGAAGGAGATGTTAAAAGGCCGTGAGGATTGTCTCCAAAGAAGTCTGGTGCAGGAGCACTCTAAGACAACGTGGGAGGTAGTTTCTTCTGCAAATTTACAGAATCGACATAGCACTTGATCCTCATTAAGATAAATGTAGCTTTTCAGTAAGGATCTTATTAGAATGATATTATTAAATACTTTTCACATGAAGAGTTTAAGCATGTCTTGAATTCTTAGAGACCATATTTTTTTCCAAGTTGAGGTATGCTGGGAATATGTAGTGTTGCTGTTTTGCTTTACTAAGGCAGAGTATGCATATTTGACTGAGAATTTTCAAAAAGAGTGAGTTGATCCATTTAAGTCTATCCCTTATGTTATGAAAGTGAATCTATGCAAGAGGAATGGTTTCAATTTCTCTAGTAGTGTCCTGAGGGAAAACAACTTGTAAAATAAGAGTGTTCCATCTTTTGGTTCCTCAAAGACTAGTCCAGATACTCTCAATTGTGAATCTTGGATTATGAGAGATGATGATGGGATTGGAATTGGAGGGGATAGAGTAGGAATCCATAGATCAATCCAAACTTTGGTGTTAACTCCATTATTAACTTGCATGCTAGGAAATCTCTTATTTTAGCAATCATTTCCAAAATCTTGAATCAGTTGGTTTAGCATAAATAGTCATCCAGGATGCTTGTTTTACATATATATTTTTTTAATGATGAGAGTCTTCCACATATTCGTGTCATTGCTAAGGATTCCACCCCCGTTTACAGAGCAATACTTTATTGAAGTCGGAAGTTAGACTCATCCCTAGACCTCCCATGGATTTGGGTTTGAAGATGGAGTTCCAAGACTTAGGTGTGAAATTATGGAATTCTTTTAGGTCAAAACCCTACCAAAATCTCATGAGAGTTTATCAATTTTCTTTGAGATAGTCTTAGGAATTAGAATACTTGACATCATGTAGGTTGGGATAAGAGCTTTGATTTTTAACCATAAAGCTTCTTTTGAATTTTCTGCAAAATATCATTATAATTATTGTTGTTTGGTCTTTCAAAACTTAAAGGGAGGTCTAGATATTTGATCCAAGGTGAAGAAGCTTTAAAGTCCAAGATCTCTTTGATAGATTTAGTGATGGGAGTGGAAGAATTTCTACTAAATTTGATGGAAGATTTATCTTTGTTGATCCTTTGCCCAAACCATGAAGAGTAGTTATCAAGACATCTGAGAAATGATATTGCATTGTGGATAGATGCACTACCAAAGAGAATCAAAGTCATTCGCAAATAGAAAGTGGGTTATGAAGGGACCATTTTTGCTTATATTAATACCTTGGATATTATCCAAATGTTCCTCTCTATTGATGAGTCTAGAGAGCACTTCACTTCCTATGATGAACAACAAATAAGAAAGAGGATCTCCTTATCTTAGACCTTTAGATGGATTGAAACACCCAATTGCCTTACCATTGATAATTGCTGAGAAAGATATTGTGGTTTTGCACTCTTTTATCCACTTGATCCATTGGGATTGGAATCGTAAGCAATTCAAAACAGTCAATAAGAAATTCCATTCCATACAATCGAAAGCTATCTCCAAATCTATTTAAATAGCCATGAATCCTTTGTTACCCATTTTCTTCTTGTGTGGCGGAAGATTTCTTGGGCTACTATGGTATTCTTTTGAATTAATTTGCCAAGGATAACGACATATTGGTGAGAAGAGATGAATTTGTGAAGAATAATTTTAAGTTTGTTGGCTAGAATTTTTGCAATTTCCTTATAACAAACATTGGAAAGGCTTATAGGTCTATACTAATGCACAGTACTGGGTGATTCAATTTTTGGGACAAGAACAATGGGGGTGTGATTTAATTCTTTTAGACCATGTCTGATGGTGAAAAAAGTTTTTATAGCCTTGATAAAATCACCCTTCAAAATATCCCAGTAATGTTTGTAAAAGAACCTAGTAAAACCATCAGAGCCAGGTGCCTTGGAATTTAGTAGCCAATAAATTCTCTTCATCATCAGGAATTCTACAAAATAGCCTCATTGTCTTGATTGGAGATCTTATTAGGAAAAAGATTATCAAAATCATTTAGGAAGCCAAGTAAGGATGTTTTGTAAATCTTCTAAAAATGCTCCAAGAACATGTTTTGGATATTAGAAGGATTTGAACCCAATGATTGGACTGGTCTTTAAGGCAATGAATGTTATTCCTTCTTCTTCTCATGGTAGAGGTAATCTGAAAGAATTTGATATTAAGATCCATGGTTGTGATCCATTGCAGTCTAGATTTTTGTTTCCAAAGGATTTCTTCCATCCTGAGTTGTTCATTAAGGCAGTTTTTTATGCTATCTTCAAGGTCTAAAGAGTTATCAGGAAGGTCTCGGTTTTGAACCTCATTTAATTTTTTATTTAACTCTCTAATTCTTATTTGGATATGTCCAAAATAATTTTTATTCCAGATTTTTTTTTTTTTTAACGGCATTGAGTTTTTGAGAGAGCACATAGCCAGGAGGACATGTTATGGTCCTATCCCAGGCCTTTGCCACAACAATCAAGCTAATAGGATCCCTAACCCAAACTCTTCAAATTTGAAAGATCTTGTAGTTTTCTTAGAACCAATGGTATCCAATAGTAGGGGAGCATGGTCCAAGGAATGAATTGGCAGATGAAGTATTTTAGCATTAGGGAAAAGAATAGTAGCCACTTCTTTGTCTAGCCTTTCTCCAATGTAGGAGTTGCCATATCTCTTGTTTGACCATTTAAATTTAGGGCCAAAGTACCCTAGGTCAGCAAGTCCATTTTGGTCCATGAGAAATTTTAGGCCATTAGGTTGAGAAGAGGATGTAAAGGGTTTGCCAACAATGTTTTCTGTCTAATGAAGGATTGAGTTAAAATCACATAATCCTAAAATGGGAACAAGAAAAGTTGAAACTATGGTATTCAGTAGATCCTAAAAAGCATGTTTTTTATTATGTTGTGGAAGACAATAAGTAAGAACGAGAAGCCAAGGTGTATGCACAAGATCATAATACACCATCAAAGCAATTACATTACTAGATATATTCATAGGTTCAAAGTCCAGACTTGGACATCACATACACAAAAGGCACCCCCATTTTGTAAGGAGAGGAACTTGTAGAAAAAGAGAAAAACCTAACCTATTCACAACACCATTAATTTTTACATAAAAAAAAAACTATTTCCTCAAAGAAAATTATATCAGGTTGGTGTGACCTAATTTGATCCTTCAGATAACGTAGTGCAAAAGGTCGGCCAATCCCTTTGCAGTTCCAACAAATCAATCTCACTTTTGGGTTGGTGGTAGATTAGGCTCTGCCATCTTGGCCAATTCATCATAGGATGTTTGGACCTGAAACTGAGTAAAATTACCAAATGTGGCTTTCTTAAGATTATTGTGAGGGGCAAGAGCTTGGAATGGAACTTTCACTCTGAGTTTCCTCCTAGCAGTTGAAGGTTTTTTTTATAGTTCATATGGCCTTAACGATCTTGACTAGTGATTTGTTGACATCGATATGCACTTTCTTTCTGATGGAGAGATTTGAGTTTTGGGGTGTGGGGTTTTGGTTGATGGTACATGCTTGGAGATTAGCAACTCTCTTCTTCGGTGGAACATCTACCTTTAGGTGAGTGACTTCGGGATGTTGGACAGAATAGAGATTATTACAAGCCAGACTTAAATAGCTATAAAATTTAAAATTATGAAGTTTTTTCCAAAAATGAAAAATTATAAATTATTGTATGAGAAATAAATACCTAAACAAACAAGAATCCAACAAAAATTTGGTCAAAATCGAAATCAGAATCACTTCCAAACTTAAAACCAAATATTTACTAACATAGTAAGAATAAACATAAATATATGATTTGTGAGAAAATAACTAATATTATAAATATATATATATATATATATATATATGTGTATATGTATATATCATATTTGGGAGAAAATAACACAATTATTTTGAAGTGATTTGGGAAAAAATAACTGATACCCAATATCATTTTAGTTTTGCATCATTCTCACTAGGTTGGAGAAATTAATTCACCCTCGAATTCTAAACTTTCTTATCTCGATCTTTTGGATGTCCAATTAAACCAATTTTTCTTTCCTTTTGTTGCATCGTTATGATGATCATGAAAAAAGTAAAATTGATTTGATTGACTTAAAATAAAATAATATTGAACATATTATACTCCAAAACTAAGTTTATTTCCCACATGTCAAATCCCAAAAAAATATTTTGCATAGGAGAATTTGAAAAACAATCCCCAACTTTAAGAAAATCGCATAGTTAATTGTTCCAAAAGTTGTTTCATAATCTTCAAACTTCAAAACTTCACCACCATTTTCTTTTTCAAATTTTTTATGGTTTCAATAAATATAGTTACCTAATCCACTAGGTTATATTCATAAAATAAGTATCGTAGATTGGTATAGAGTTTCACCCTAAGGAAGAATGTCATTCCTCAAACTCCTTCTTCAAAGTAGTAAATCCATTCAACCTCATGCAATAAATCAATTCTAAAATCGAGATCCCCATGACGCTTCTCCTAACCACGATGCTCCTAGAATAGAGCACGATTACGATATGGATTCTTAAAATTGGAATTGGAATTATTATCTTCCATCTCACAATCACTAGTATCCTGCGCTGTTAAATGCGGGTTAACTTTGCAATTTGCCTCTACAAATCCTCAATCATCACATCCTGAAAGCTACTATGACGGTACGGGACTTCCTCGTTCAGAATATGCCTATGACAACCTCAACCACCAGTCATGGAAACCAATGAGGTATCATCCCAGGAATATATGTTGAAGCTCTGATGCCAACTGATGCTGGATAGAATAGAGATTATTTTGAATGTTAGTTTCAATAGTTAATTCACAGGGAAGGAAGACAAGAGATTTGCTCAAAACATAAAGAAAATTCTAAATAATATTGATTAATAGTAAAATTCAAAAACAAAATTTTATGAAGCCCACAAGCAGGGCTTAAATAATTGTAAAATTCAAGATTATGAATATTTTTTAAAAAATGTAAAAATCTAAATTATCGTATGAAAAATAAATATATAAATAAACAAGAATCTTACAAACAATTTGGCCAAAATCAAAATCACTTCTAAATTTGAAACCAAATATTTATTTACAAGGCAAGAATGGGCATAAATATTTAATTTAAGGGAAAAATAATAATATCATAAATATATATGATTTTGAGGGAAATAACTTATATTATACTGAAGTGATTTGGGAAAAAATAATTGATACCCCATATCAATTTGGATTTGCACCATTTACCAACTGATGCCGAAAAGAATAGAGATTAGTCTGAAAGCTAGTTTCACCAGTTAACTCACAAGGAATGAAGACAAGAGATTTGTCTAAAATATAGAGAAAACTCTAAATAATATTGATTAATTGTAAAATTCAAAAATAAAATTTTATGAAACCTACAAGCAGACTTAAATAGTTGCAAAATTTGGAATTATGAAAATTTTTTCAAAAATAGAAAAATCTTAATTATTGTATGAGAAATAAATATATAAATAAACAAGAATCTTATCAAAAATGTTGGTCAAAATTGAAAATAGAATCACTTCCAAACTTAAAACTAAATATTTACTTACAAGGCAAGAATGAGCATAAATATATTATTTTGAGGAAAATAACTAATATCATAAATATATATGATTTGAGAGAAAATAATTGATATTATTCTGAAGTGATTTGGAAAAAAATAATTGATACACTATATTAATTAGGGTTTGCACCATTTGCCTCTTTTGAGGGTTTGCTTGAGCTCTAAAGGATTTTAGGATGGGGCTTTTGAACGTTTACTGCGTGGGGATTCTAGGGTACTGAGAATCAGTGGTTATATCGAGAGGGAGAGGTTTGAGGCTTTTGACAATGTAAGAGGTCGAGGGGAAAGAGTGTGGGCTTGGTGGTTCTAAAGGGTCTGGGTGCTTGGGTCAACAGTCTTTTGTTTAGTCTTGAGCCTCTCTATGATTGTGAGATTGGGATCGACGTTCTCTTTAAGGGATATATGTGGTCTCTGACTTCCAAATGGACCTGAGAATTTCTCAAATAGAAGAACTTGTTGATATACAGATGGGCCCACGAGAATGGTACTGAAGTCAATCGGGTTCTCTAGAGAAATTGGGGGACATGCCTTGAAGTAGTCTGGCCGACACTTAAGTTGGAGATCTCATGGTGCAATTTTTTGGAGAGGATAAGATTTGAAAAGGGAGATGACAAGTGGAGGACTCAACGCTTGAAAGATTTCTGATGGGAGGGAATTTGGGCTATGGGCAATAAATGGATTACTAGCAATTAATTGGGCCACCGCTTTATTAATGGATCATCTCCCTCTATTTACTCCTTTGTAATTCTTACTGTAGATTTTCCTTGGGTCCTTGTGAACGTGTTCACACTGCAAGAAAAGCCACTATTTCTGGTGATTGTATATCGCCGCAAAAAGTATTAAAGTCGACGCAAATAGTTATTTGTGGCCATCCTCTATCCGCCGGTATTGTGCCGCAATTGTTAAATGAGGAAAAGGTGTTCTCGGCGTAGCTTAAACGTGGCCGGAAATAATATTTTTTTTGGCGACAAAATGTGGCCGCTTATGCTCAAATAGTGCGTCGGAAAAAGATTTGGCATAGCCTGTTTCTTTAATAGTGGAATTTAGTTTTTGCGGCGACTAATAAGTCCTATGTGTCGCCACAAAAAGCCTTCCCTGCTGAATTTTCGTAATTTATAATTATTTACCATTTCATCCTTATTTTTTTTGAAATATCTGTAGTTCCCCATTAGATACAATATCCAACGTATGTAATAGATAAAAATATTCTCTAATAAGCATATAATATCATGAATTAATCGTTTACATGATATAAATGTTTCAAATACCCCTAACATGTATCGGTATATCATTCATTCATCATAAGAAGTGCTATTTGAAATTCACCCCAACATGCCACATTAATAGATCAATGTATGTTTACATGTGTACTCATCATCTTTATTGTGTAACAAGGATTTCCTAAGCAAGTCTTGATCATCATGGAAGCTGCCTTCTTCATCTCAAAACCCAAAGGTATACCTCTTCATCTGGAAACTGGAAACCTCCTTCATTGATCACAAAGCTGCAAAAATTTATATTCACAAATTTTTCTGTAGTTTCCAAAATCCAATAGAAATTTAAATTGCAACTACAAAATTAGGAAACCTACTACTGTTCTATGTAACATTTGATATGTTTCATATAAATATTATACCTCACTTACTGATAAAAAACTAGTATAGCCTCACTTATGCCTAACTAAATGGAATCGGTTTTCATTTAAGGGGAAGCATCAAATTGATGGGAAGTTTTTGTGAAAAAGAGAATAGTTTCAGAATTTGTCAAAAAATTTCTCTTGAATATTTTATGGAGAAAATTCTCTAAAAATGTTTTTGTAGGTGGGCCAAGAAAGAAAAGTTGATTATTTTCAGTTGAAGGTTTTGGATATCTTTGTAATACATCTACAGTTCAAATATTGTCTCCTAACAACTCAAAGGAGGTGAACAAAAAAAAGTTGCTAAATTATGATGTAAGGTTAGCATGTCGGGTCAGAAGGTCACTATATAGAGACCTTAATTGATTTTAAGGTATATGGGAAGTTGATCCTGAGAACATAAGGCCCAAGTGACCATGAAGCTTGGATGACATTGTTGATACTGAGTACAACTTTATTAGCATTTTGTTATTATAATTATTAGTAACTCTTTCCAAGACAACGAACGAACATTGAATGGATGTTGATCCACTACAACAAATAAGGCTATTTCCGGCGACTAGTTCTCTCCACAAATAGCCTATTGTTGCCGCAAAACTTACTCCTTTTCTTTTATTTACTCAAGAATATTGTTGTTGTTCAAGGAAAAGATAAGTCTCAAACTTGGGAAAATAGCACATAAATTATAGTAACAAGTAAGCACTGTAAATCTGTATAGAGAATGAACAACCACAAAGAGAAAATACCAAATGATGTGATCTTCCTATCTCAGATCTAGCCAATAATCCTCCATCATTTTCAGCAAGACAAATGTGAAAAAGCAAAAGAAACTTACTGGCAAGGTCTATTGTGTAATATAGTAGCATTTTAATCACAAAGCTGCATTTTGAAGGACAGTATGTGAAACAAAATGAGATAGTGGTCCCAAATAGAAGGCCTTATATTTTATAGACAGCGCTTTCTCGTTTCCAATTCACTTTTAGCTTTTATTCTTTTTTGGTTACAAGTCATCAGACTTTGCTATATGTGCAGACAAGTATTAGAAATGGGCAGCAGATGACCAAAAATGAATTCTAATGAATCAATGGATACCTAAATGATGCTTACTGCTAAACCAAAAATCTATTGACACTCTTGTTGCAAATACTGGAGTATTGTTTCCTAAGCTTGTTAAGGCAAGCTATCTATTGACTTATGTGCTCTGTCCGTATAAATTGTCGACCCTAAAACCAAGTGGTTCAGAAATAGAGAAGAAAAAAAAAAAAAAAAAAGGCACCTATGTTTTGTTTCCATTTCACCATTCCCTTCCGAGAATCAAATGGACCCTAATTGACATTCAAGTTTACAATACTTCAAATAACAACAACAGCAGCCACAATACTTCAAATAAATAACACTAGTAGCCAGAATTTTTACTTCAATTCAAGAAATCTTTTAGCTCTATATATTTAAACTAAAAGCTATTAAAATCCTTTCAAAACCAACATGAAAAAATGTTTGTTAGACTTGAGCTATATTCAAACCCTAAATCGAAAACCCCTTGATTACAATCACAATAAAACAAATCAGTCCCATATTCTGAAAATTCCTTGTCAAAATTGTCACAAAGATGGTACAATCACAAAATCTCAAATCACATACTTACCAGATGGCTTGAGTGGTGCTGCATCGACGGGTAACAGATGGAGTGGCTTGCTTTCGTGTGAATGAAATGTTGCTCTCAGATTTTTTTGTAGCCAACGGAAAGAAAATCAAAGAGAAAAGGGAGAGAAATGATGGACTATGTGACGTATAGTGACAGAGAAATGTTGCTCTTGAATCCGAGCGAGCGAGAGAGAGAGAGGGGGGGTGGGGGGAAAGTGATGCGTGGGGAGAAGAAGGAGACATAAAAGAATAATTATCGTGACTTCTTATTACAGCGACTAGAAGTCGCGGTAATAAGTCAATTTTAAGGTGACGAAATTGTGGTAAATTTTTTGTCGCTGTAATAAATTATTAAGACGACTGATGAATAGGAAACTGAGGCATATTTGACCATAGTATTTCCGGCAACTAAAAGTCGCAGGAAAAAGTCTTTAATTCCGGCTAGTTTTCCCCATAGCCACAAAATTTTGACTGCAATAAAAAAATTGGTATTTCCTGCGATATTAGTGTCGCCAAAAATAAAAATAGCCCACTCTACTATTTTTTTTTTGTAGTGTCATGGTATTCCATTGTCCCGCACATGGAATACCTACAAGAGAAAAACTCCTAGCTGGATGGGTTTGAAACCCATTTTCGCACCAACTACTAACATTGCGAGATGTACGCATTTCTAATACAATTCTCCTGCACCCGGCAACACCAAACCGATTTCCTATTTGCTTTCTCTTCCTCTCTCTCTTTGTCCTCAATGAAATCTATCCTCTTTGTTCTCTCCCTCTCCCTTCCTCTTCCCGATAGAAGTCCCACTCGATAGAAGCCCCACTCGACGTGACGCAGACGAGCCCCACTTGCATTTGAGTTTGAGATCACTCCTGACAATGCTTATGTCTGCCTAATGAGCATATCAATATCAAATTGTTGTGATGACATGGTAGTGTAGACTGCGAGATGATATTCTTTGTAATAAGGACCATCTACAAAGGCTAGATGTGTTTTATGGGAGGAGTTGGGAAGGTTGGGGTTGTTTTTTGGGTGACGGAGGGAATTTGGAATGATATACTACAAATTAAAGCATTGGCATTGGCATATGCATATGCAAATGCAAAGACATATTTACATAATATGACCCTTAATTTGACTGTATTGAATTATGCATCTCTATAATTTTACATACCTATGTATAATATTTCTACAAGTTTGGAGATCCACTATTTACTTTTTAAATGTTAATTTACTAATTATTTCTCTCTCCTCTCACACACACTCTCTCTCTCAACCCTTTCTCCTTCTCCCTCACTCAACAACACAACAAATCTTCACCTTCACCTTCACCTTCATTTTATTATTATAATATATTATATTTTTTTTATCATTTTATTATATTTTTAATATATTATATTTTTTATTATTATATTTGTATTATTAATGACAAATGTATATAGTAGATGCTAATTGCAAAATATATATAAAAAATGACTTTTGGAAAACAATTAATAATAATATAATATTTTATTATTATTTTGACTCAAAGATACATAATTCAGTGTGAGAGTTTTTCTTAAATGACAAAGTTAATTTTTAAAAGAGGTGATTTTACATATGCACATAAACTAATGTCAATACTCCCGGCGAATAACTCACGAGAGGTAGAGATAACTCACGTAGAGAGAGTTGGAAAATCTGCACAATTGCTCCTCCTATTATTAATTCATTGAATTATGTACTCTTAATTATGACAAAAACTTCTCGGCATACTTCACAAGCGAAAATGATATTTTCACTTCATCCGAAATTTGATTATAATCCCCAAGTAAATTAAAATATTAAGAATTTTAATCACTATCATAATTTATAAAGAAGTAAAATAATTAAAAAGATAATAATTTTTTATTTAAAGTGGAGAGATCGTAAGTTGAGAAATGCTTTAGCCAAATTAAAGTAACTTCATGAACTTATGTAGTTTGATGAGATCTAACATATTATATGAAATCATGTTAGTTTATAAATTTATTTTTGTGATATCTCTATCTTTTATGACTATATTAAAATTGATCCAGTACAGCCCTCTACTGCACAGTGGAATTTGCGAGTTAGCAGTTTGAAATGGAACTACAAACACTTCATTTTGCTGTTGGGCTGTACAAACTACAAATTATCTAGAAATATCATCAGTTTTTTTAAGTTTTTACTTCTTCCTACATGGAAGTAAATTTAAAAGTTGGAAAATATTAATTTAATACTTTTTGGCTGGAAGAAAAATTGGACTTTACATTCAATGCCATGCAGTAGCATCCGGCTTTATTTAATTAGCTAGTAATAGTAACAGGGCTTAGAACTTAATTTGCTACAATACATACATACAGACGGACTCTCCACTGATCGATCTATGCTAAAACAAAGTCATAAACTTCCAAAATAAAAATGTTTAGAAAAACCCCTAAATTTGCTAGCTAGATGCGATCCACTGTATCTTATAATAGCTAGCTAGCATTATTTATAGCACTCCAACAAACACTACCACAGATACTTTAAACCTAGACCTTGCTAAGGACCCTGCTGAAATTCCAAAAAGTGATTACCACGACAATAATTCCAACAACAGTAGCAGTGCCTTTAAAAAAGTCTGAGAAATACGTCCTAGTCAAGATTCCCACCAGACGATTCCAAGGGTTGTCGCCGTACTTATTAAGTTCTTTATAGAGCCTGTCGTACTTAGCGTTCGGACTTATCTCCAGGCCGAGTTTGTTAAACAGTTCCATCACTGCAACGTTGGAACCTAAACAGTTAACAATGATCTTGTTGTCAACAAGCAGCCTTACATCTGCTTCAGTTGTGATAAGATCATCCAACAGCACAATGTAATCGCATATGACAGTGTCAGATGGATAATGGCACTGCTCCAAGGCCATCAGGTTGCGGAAAAGACCTTCAGTGTTATCTTCTACCGTAAGGGGTGGGACTTCCAAGAAACGTTGCATATGCACCAAGCAAGTGCTTTTGAGGAATGGTAAGCAAGACAAGAGCCATGAGAGATTGAAGTACGGGAATGTTTCTAAGCATTCTCTATGTTTCTCCCGAAATTGTATTTGAATTAAAGGTACCGCGGTTTCTGAATCTGGCGTAGTGAATTTCAAACCTGCCTCGTCAAGCTTTGTTGCGGTACAATATAGTACTTGTCCATAGTTGTCTTCTTGTTCTTGGTTTGATGGAAGGCAACAACCTATGCACGGGCAACACTTAGGTTTGGAATTTTGCTCTACTTCCTGTGGTGGACAGAAAAAATATCTCACCAAATCAGTGAGATGCTTTACTTCCTTCTTGGGCTCTGGTGAGCTTGGCTTTTGTTGATCAGGGTAAAAATATTCCACCAAACTTGCGATGAAACTCATCTTGGACTTTGTCTTCGAACCGTAATAGATCAGATCACCAAAAAACTTACAAGAGAGCGCAATAAGAGTCGGTTTTTCTGTATTAGGATCCACATTTTGGTACAACTCCTCAAGAACAAAGAAAGGAAGCTGATTCTCAAGTAGAAGCAGGTCACGCCGTATGCCGCCTGCCATGCACGGTCGGCTTAATATATAATCTATTTGATCATGATGCTTTGAGCGTTCAGGATCTTTTTCATGTTTCCTGCAGAAGAGCTCTAGTATAAAGATAGCATCCAGTAGAATCATGTTTAGAAACCCATCACTTGTGAGTAGAAAGGTCTCTGAATAGCAGCTGCGGATTTCCTCTTCTTTGGGCCTGATGATGCGTTTTAGATCCTCGATGCTCTTCCGGCCAGGACGATCACATAAATTCTTCAAAATTAGGAATTTTTGTATATCCATGTCCTTCAACTCTTCACTGCGGTGATGAAAAGGGCCGATAGAAACCAGCCGAGGGGTGTAGGCCATATTATTGACCTCGCGAAGTCTCTTGGGAACCCTGTAGATACAGTATTGATCAAGACAACGAGAAGCCTCCAGTGCCAATGGAATGTCAATGACCAGCTCTTTGCATTCAGAGTTTCTTTTTTCTTTAATGGAATGATTGGCAATGTCAAAGATCAGCCCTTTGCATTCAAGTAGCTTGTTTTCATCATTGGGCAGCTCATGATCGGCTGGATGTATTGCAGAGTAGATGAATGTCTGTTCCATTCCTCAAGTTCCTTTTCCTAGTGACATTAATAAAGAAGATAGCAACATATATCATGAGTTTAGAATATTTGTTTTAAAACGAATAATCGGATCTGAGTTTGAACTCTTATAAAAAGAAAAAGAAAAAGTGCACATGCAAATTAATTTAGAACATGCTATATTATGGGTCAAATAAGTAGGTACTAATTCTGATAACTCGGATACAAAATAAGTACTGTAAAAATGGAAGAATGATAAAAGAAATTTACAAATTTTGGCTGTAAGAAGTGATTGAAAGTAAGTACGTACTACTACTGGAAGTCTCACAGCTCTTACTCGACCAACTAATGCCGTCTTTTATTTCCTTGCTGATTATGTATCCTCAGTTCTGTTAATTCTTCTCTCGCATACACACGCATATATAGGGTTGGTGTGAACAAGCAATTTAAAACGAATTCTTCAGTCTGGGTCCATTAATGCATACCTTTTTGGTCAGCCATTAATGTGTTAGTATTAATGTATTGAATTTCATGCGACGAGTCTTTAAAATGGTGTGTACCACTGAGCAATAGGATTAATAAAATTACGAAGAAGGTGCAGTTGAATGAGTTTAGTAAAGTCTTTAAGGAGGGAGAGTGCAGTGATTAATTATATTAAACACAGTATTATTACAAGGCAAGTGATACAAAGGAAAACAAAAGACACAGTAATTACAAGGATTGCAAGCTTGAACAAAGTTCATCACGTTCAGATGTAAAAAGATTACAAACAAGAAGGGTTCTTAAGCCTTTATCAGTTAAATGGTATCCTCCATCTGTAAATTTAAGCTGAACATTGATGTAGCTTCAAAAAGGAATCCTGGCATATATAGCTAGTTGCAGGGTCATAATTAAAAATCATGATGGTAAGTTTGTTTATGGTTTTTCTTGCCATCTGGGTCATGGGACAAACATTTTGCTGAACTTTCTACTTTGAAATATGGTTTATTATTATACTATCAGCTACAAATTTTAAAATTAGTAATAGAGATAGATTCTTTATTTGCTGTGAACTGTTTTAACAAAAAACAAGAGCCTCTTGGAAGTACTTATCCGAATATTTCACAAATATTGCATAACAGAGTACTGAAAAAAAATGGAAGATTAATAAAAGGAATTTACAAATTTTGGCTGCAAGAAATTAATATACATGTTTGAAAGTAAGCACGTACTACGTACCTGAAGTCTCACAGCTCCTACTCGACCAACGTACCCTATCTTTTATTTTCTTGCTGATTATGTATCCTCCGTAATTCCCTTCTTCCCTCGTATATATAGGCCTGTTAATTGTCTAAACAAGCAATTATATAATAACGAATTCTTCATTTGGGAAAATAAAGATCATATTTAATAGGGAGGTTGAGATGATTTGATTTATAGGAGAGTATAAGCCACACAGGCTCAATGTATTGATCGATCGATCATGAATGAGGTTTTGAGGATGATATCATTCTAATGACGTCCTCTTCGCAAATTGATGGTGAAACAAGCCCAAGACTCTTCAACTGTAGCAACAAATATTACAAACATTATTATTACATAACTATTTAAAAAAAAAAATATTTTCAAACATTTTTATTTTTATTTTTAACGTTTAATTTCAAAAAAATATTATTTTAGTTGTAATATATGCATTTATGGTATCTAATTCTTAAAAGGAGATGCACAATTACAACTAATTCTTAATCGTGAAATGAAGTGGTAGGTTTATAAAAATTAAAAATATATAATAAGATATATTGTATTTATTTTATACTAAAAATAATTTTATAATACTGCAGCGAACTTATTTATAACATAATCTTTTATAATTCTCTTTCATGTCTCAAGTATTTTAATTCTTTTTTAATATAATTGACTAACTTTTCAAGCAAATACTGAACTGGTATGAAACTTTACTGCTACTGATACTCTTTACAGGCAACATCCAAGAAACAGAACTCTGCCTAATCAAAGACTCAAGCTCACTCTTTTTGCAAGGGAGAACTCAACCTCTACGGATACAATCTTACATGAGAAAACTCATTTTTTATTTTTACTATTCAATAAGGAAAAAAAGAATGGAAAAGGATTACTGTTTGAATCAATTTCGATAGACTTTGACTGCACGTGAAAGCAACGAGTTTTTCTCTTTTCAGCCACAAAAGTCAGATTTGAAAAGATCTGGTGGTAACAATTCCAGTAATCTGGCGTGTATAGCGAGAAAATCTACCATGAGGGGTGCAAGTGAGGACCAAGCGCAGTTGTGAGCAACATGTGAGGACCATGTGCAGTGGTTTTCACAAAACCACGTACCACTATCTTCCTAACAATTTGCAGCCTGTGGTCTTCTTGTGCCACGCATGTCTGTTGAGAGTTGTCAGAAAAACTGTAGATCTTACTTTTTCAACCTTAAAGGACAAAAAAAAAACTAAGAAATGTGGGAAGGGGATGGAGAAGGATGAGGAGAAAGGAAAAATGAGGGAATAAGAGGGAGATGAGGAGAAAATCAGATCTAGAGGCTTGTTTTGGAAGTGAGAGAGAATTCCAAAAGGAGATAGTTTTTTCTATTTTTTATTTATTTATTTAGTAAGCGAGAGCTTTTTCTATTTAATTGCGTTGATACCTTTTTTTCTTTTTTCTTTTTTGTGTAGGAGTGTGAGTGAGGATTTGTTAATTATATTAAAGCATATAAAGTTTGAAATATTAAAAAATATATAAATATGTGCCAAAAAAATGGATGGTTGGTGTAAATAACCCATGATTGCATGGGGAGCTATATGTTTGGAGCCCCCAAAATTTTAAAAATTCAAAAATAAATAAATTCTCTTAGATCTATAAAATCATTTTTGCCACCTTCAGATTTTTTTAAGATCTCATCTGGTTATATAAATGAATTGAGATAAGAAACCTGTGAATATTAATAAAATAATTTGAGATAAGATTTTTTATAAAATTTTAGAAAATAGGAGAGAAAAAGTTGAATAAAAAAATTATTAATTTAAAAAGGTTATAATTTAAT
Source organism: Carya cathayensis (assembly GCA_011037825.1). NCBI lineage: Eukaryota > Viridiplantae > Streptophyta > Magnoliopsida > Fagales > Juglandaceae > Carya > Carya cathayensis. The sequence goes on along the minus strand of QGSO01000311.1, from coordinate 1,196,568 downwards.
TTTTTTAATATTATTTTTGTTTTGTAATTTTAAAAAATTGAATTATTTTTTTGTTTTGTTTGAAAGTTTGAGAAAGTAGTAATAATTAGATAATAATTAGACCAAAAAGTTAAAAATTAAAAATTAAAAAATTTTGTGTTTAAATAATATTTGGATATTAAAATGAGATGCTATGAGATGGTTTAAAAGATTTGTGAAACTAAACCGGGTGTCTCCCCTCGTATGATGACTATTTAATTTTTCCTATTAATGCATGGGGATGCTAATGAGATGTAAATTTTATGGATTGTAAAAACAAAATGACCGCCCAAGTGTGTGGCTCAACCCGCATGCCACGCACAACCCATGCAACATTTGAGAACTGACGCCTAGCTGGCGCAACCTAGCTAGGGGAGACCTAATTCCCTTCAAGATTGTAGTCTTGTTCAGAGCACCTTCGCGAATATGGATAGGATTGATCCGATTAGGCCAAACCCCACCAAGATAATTGAAAAAAGAGGAAAGGAATCCCAATTTCCATTTTAGAGAACTATAATTTACTAGCTAGCTTCAATCGTGATACCATTTCATCTATTTACCATGTCACACCATAGTACCTTAGTATAGATGAAACAAAAAATAGAGTAATTACAAGGATTGCATCCATGAAAAATGTCCATACCGTTGAGATGTAAAAAGATTAAAAAATATACTTGCATGGACTTTTGTTTATGGTCTCTTAGGGATCACGCCATCCCGTTGGTTGGTAAGTTCAAATACAACTGTCTCCATGTCATTTGCTGCTATCATTTTCTATGGTTGGGAAAATAAAGAAATTTATTATATTTAGTAAGGAATATCGCATACCCTATCAAGTTACTTTCAAATTCTTATATTTATTTAGGGTAGTTTTAAGTCGTGTTATATCGTGTCAAGTCATAAATATTTGATTATATAGGTCAATTCGAATCCGATTCAGTAAGTTAAACATGTGAAACTTTCAAATCCTAATCCAATTCATTTAGATAACAAGTTGTGTCGTATCACTCCTTTTTATCCGTTTAATAATTAATTAGAAATAAATTAACACAACATGATCCATTTAAACTCGTTTCTTGTAAATTGGTTAAACTAACACGTATAACTAATTTGACTTGATTAATATAATTTTACATAAAAGTTAAAATATATATTTATTACAAGCCACAATATCTTAAAAATATATATATAAATATTTTTCAAATTTTAACATATAATAAAACCAATTTTACAAAACCATACAATAATAAATATGAGCATAGCTCTAAAATTATATTCCCAATAACAAAAATAATAAAAAAATAAGCATACTGAGAAAATATCAATATTATAACTTAACAATAATAAAATTTTAATTTTGAAATAAAATTTAAATGGATCAAAACCGGTTGATTTGATCATGTTAAGCTGGTTGACCTGAAAATAAATCACATCTTAACGGATCAATCCGTTTTGACCAGAACCTGTTAACATCAAATCCAAACCTTTAAATTTCGTATCATACTTGTGTTGAATTCACGGGTTATGATACATATTGTCACCCCTATCTAGAATAGCTAGATGCAATAAATATATAAATTTTACAAAATTACATAATAAATTTTAAAAAAAAACTATGATAAAGATATTAGAAGTAAAAAATAATATATTAATGGACAACTAGTGATGTGAAATTGTTTAATATTGATGAAAAAGGAATAAATTAATTATTTGATATTATTAATTATATTTCTTACTCGCAAAGCGAAGTGGAAGGACGATTATATAAATACATAATAAATTAATTGTGTGGGTTATACTCTCCTCTAAATTGATCCTGGCGTAGTTAGTTCTGGGAGTCTGATTAGAAATAATGATGGTAAGTTTGTTTATGATTGTTTTGCAATATGTGACATGGGACAAATATTTCTACTGAACTTTCAGCTTTGAAACATAGTTTATATGTTATCACTATAGACAATAGTTTATACTTTTTTATTATGATAGATAGTATGAAAACATTATTGTATGGATTAATTTATTATAATATATGATTTTTTGTAAAGACAAGTTTTGACATTTATGTAATCTCCAAAACTTTTCTCCCGTTTATAAAAGGTATTCCTTTACCATGCTTATTAATAAGATTGAGAGGATTGTCTCTCTTACTAAAAGAAAATTACCAAATTGACAAGTACCATACAGTCCTTTTTGTTAAAAAATGAATCCATTATAAAAATTAAAAAAAAAATTATCAAAAAATCTATTCTTTTTTAGTAATACCGTAAGGCTTGCCCATTAATTTAAATTTATGTGTAAGCTTTATGTTATAAAATATATGTGCATGGATTTTTCTTGGATCACGCCGGCCATCACAGTTGACGTTGAGTTCAAATACAAGTGTCTTCGTGTCATTTGCTGCTATCATTTTCTACGGTTGGAAAAATAAAGATCATATTTAATACGGAGGTTCACACAATTTAATTTGGAGGAGAGTATAATCCACACAATTTGATTGTTGGAGGGCTCAATCAATGTATTGATGATCATGAATGAGGTTTTCAGGGTCATAGTCATTCTAACGACGTCTTCTACCCAAATTAAATGAGATTGGTGGCCGGTGATGTCATTGATAGTGAAACATAGTGTATATACATCGTTCAATCATTCAATCCACCTGTGTGCAACAAATATTATAATATTTATTACTATTACATAACTTTTTAATAAATTTTTAATTTTTTAATAATAATGTTAGGGTGATTTATTAAATATGTCTGTTGAACATGTACACTAGTACAAATAATTTTTTTAATTATTTTTTAAACATACTTGACCATTAAGAAAAAAATAAAAGAAATATAAATTCACTAATAATTATTTTCTTAACTATTAAAAAATTTAAAAATATAAGAGTGGGTATATTTAGTGGACATATTTAATAATCATACTATCATTTTCTATTTTTCAAAACATTTTTACTTTTTTTTAAATAAAAATTCAAAAAATAATATTTTAAAGTAAAATTGTAAAAACAACTTTGAATTATTTGTAATTGCCGTATCTCCTTTTAACAAATGATTGTTAATCTAGAATTAGGGATGGCAATTAGTGTTTTCGGGTCAACCCGAACTCCACATATTAAGCTAAATGTGTCAAATTTTCTAATTATATAATAACGAATTCTTCATTTGGGAAAATAAAGATCATATTTAATAGGGAGGTTGAGATGATTTGATTTATAGGAGAGTATAAGCCACACAGGCTCAATGTATTGATCGATCGATCATGAATGAGGTTTTGAGGATGATATCATTCTAATGACGTCCTCTTCGCAAATTGATGGTGAAACAAGCCCAAGACTCTTCAACTGTAGCAACAAATATTACAAACATTATTATTACATAACTATTTAAAAAAAATTATTTTCAAACATTTTTATTTTTATTTTTAACGTTTAATTTCAAAAAAATATTATTTTTGTTGTAATATATGCATTTATGGTATCTAATTCTTAAAAGGAGATGCACAATTACAACTAATTCTTAATCGTGAAATGAAGTGGTAGGTTTATAAAAAGTAAAAATATATAATAAGATATATTGTATTTATTTTATACTAAAAATAATTTTATAATGCTGCAGCAAACTTATTTATAACATAATCTTTTATAATTCTCTTTCATGTCTCAAGTATTTTAATTCTTTTTTAATATAATTGTGTAAATAACAACCCTAAAGCAGAGGATTTGTTTGGTGTAAATAACCCTTGATTGCATGGGGAGCTATATGTGCTTGGAGCCCCCAAAATTTTAAAAATTCAAAAATAAATAAATTCTCTTAGGTGATCTATAAAATCATTTTTGCCACCTTCAGATTTTTTTAAGATCTCATCTGGTTATATAAATGAATTGAGATAAGAAACCTGTGAATATTAATAAAATAATTTGAGAGAAGATTTTTTATAAAATTTTAGAAAATAGGAGAGAAAAAGTTGAATAAAAAAATTATTAAGTTAAAAAGGTTATAATTTAATTTTTTAATATTATTTTTGTTTTGTAATTTTAAAAAATTGAATTATTTTTTTGTTTTGTTTGAAAGTTTGAGAAAGTAGTAATAATTAGATAACAATTAGATGAAAAAGTTAAAAATTAAAAATTAAAAAATATTTGTATTTAAATAGTATTTAAATATTAAAATGAGATGTTATGAAATAGTTTAAAAGATTTGTGAAACTAAACCGGGTGTCTACCCTCATATGATGACTATTTAATTTTTCCTATTAATGCACGGGGATGCTTACGGAATGAGATGTAAATTTTATGAACAGTAAAAACAAAATGACCGCCCAAGTGTGTGGCTCAACCCGCATGCCACGCACAACCCGTGCAACATTTGAGAACTGACGCCTAGCTGGCGCACCCTGGGGGAGACCTAATTCCCTTCAAGATTGTAGTCTTGTTCAGAGCACCTTCGCGAATATGGATAGGATTGATCCGATTGGGCCAAACCCCACCAAGATATTTTAAAAAAGAGGAAAGGAATCCCAATTTCCATTTTAGAGAACTATAATTTACCAGCTAGCTTCAATCGTGATACCATTTCATCTATTTACCATGTCACACCATAGTACTTTAGTATAGAGGAAACAAAAAATAGAGTAATTAAAAGGATTGCATGCATGAAAAATGTCCATACCGTTGAGATGTAAAAAGATTACAAAATATATTTGCATGGACTTTTGTTTATGGTCTCTTTGGGATCACCCATCCCGTTGGTTGGTAAGTTCAAATACAACTGTCTCCATGTCATTTGCTACTATCATTTTCTATGGATAGGAAAATAAAGAAATTTATTATATTTAGTACGGAATATCGTGTAGCCTATCAAGTTACTTTCAAATTCTTATATTTATTTACGGTAGATTTAAGTCATGTTATATTATGTCAAGTCATAAATATTTGATTATATAAGTCAATTTGAATCCGATTCAGTAAGTTAAACACGTGAAACTTTCAAATTCTAATCCAATTCATTTAGATAACAAGTTGTGTTGTATCACTCATTCTGATCCGTTTAATAATTAATTAGAAATAAATTAACACAACACGATCCATTTAAACTCATTTCTTGTAAATTGGTTGAACTAACACGTATAATTCATTTGACTTGATTAATATAATTTTACAAAAAAGTTAAAATATATATTTATTACAAGCCACAATATCTTAAAAATATATATATAAATATTTTTGAAATTTTAACATATAATAAAACCAATTTTACAAAACCATACAATAATAAGTATGAGCATAGCTCTAAAATTATATTCCCAATAATAAAAAAAATAAGCATACTGAGAAAAAATCAATATTATAACTTAACAATAATAAAATTTTAATTTTGAAATAAAATCTAAACGGATCAAAACCGGTTGATTTGATCATGTTAAGCTGGTTGACCTGAAAATAAATCGCGTCTTAACGGGTCAATCCGTTTTGACCTGAACCTGTTAACATCAAATCCAAACTTGTAAATTTCGTGTCATATTTGTATTGAGTTCACATATTATGTTACATATTGTTACCCCTATCTAGAATAGCTAGATACAATAAATATACAAATATTACAAAATCACATAATAAAATACTAATTATTTTAAGTTTTTTTTAAAAAAAAACTATGATAAAGATATTAGAAGTAAAAAATAATATATTAATGGACAACTAGTGATGTGAAATTGTTTAATATTGATGAAAAAGGAATAAATTAATTATTTGATATTATTAATTATATTTCTTACTCGCAAAGCGAAGTGGAAGGACGATTATATAAATACATAATAAATTAATTGTGTGGGTTATACTCTCCTCTAAATTGATCCTGGCGTAGTTAGTTCTGGGAGTCTGATTAGAAATAATGATGGTAAGTTTGTTTATGATTGTTTTGCAATATGTGACATGGGACAAATATTTCTACTGAACTTTCAGCTTTGAAACATAGTTTATATGTTATCACTATAGACAATAGTTTATACTTTTTTATTATGATAGATAGTATGAAAACATTATTGTATGGATTAATTTATTATAATATATGATTTTTTGTAAAGACAAGTTTTGACATTTATGTAATCTCCAAAACTTTTCTCCCGTTTATAAAAGGTATTCCTTTACCATGCTTATTAATAAGATTGAGAGGATTGTCTCTCTTACTAAAAGAAAATTACCAAATTGACAAGTACCATACAGTCCTTTTTGTTAAAAAATGAATCCATTATAAAAATTAAAAAAAAAATTATCAAAAAATCTATTCTTTTTTAGTAATACCGTAAGGCTTGCCCATTAATTTAAATTTATGTGTAAGCTTTATGTTATAAAATATATGTGCATGGATTTTTCTTGGATCACGCCGGCCATCACAGTTGACGTTGAGTTCAAATACAAGTGTCTTCGTGTCATTTGCTGCTATCATTTTCTACGGTTGGAAAAATAAAGATCATATTTAATACGGAGGTTCACACAATTTAATTTGGAGGAGAGTATAATCCACACAATTTGATCGTTGGAGGGCTCAATCAATGTATTGATGATCATGAATGAGGTTTTCAGGGTCATAGTCATTCTAACGACGTCTTCTACCCAAATTAAATGAGATTGGTGGCCGGTGATGTCATTGATAGTGAAACATAGTGTATATACATCGTTCAATCATTCAATCCACCTGTGTGCAACAAATATTATAATTATTACTATTACATAACTTTTTAATAAATTTTTAATTTTTTAATAATAATGTTAGGGTGATTTATTAAATATGTCTGTTGAACATGTACACTAGTACAAATAATTTTTTTAATTATTTTTTAAACATACTTGACCATTAAGAAAAAAATAAAAGAAATATAAATTCACTAATAATTATTTTCTTAACTATTAAAAAATTTAAAAATATAAGAGTGGGTATATTTAGTGGACATATTTAATAATCATACTATCATTTTCTATTTTTCAAAACATTTTTACTTTTTTTTTTAAAATAAAAATTCAAAAAATAATATTTTAAAGTAAAATTGTAAAAACAACTTTGAATTATTTGTAATTGCCGTATCTCCTTTTAACAAATGATTGTTAATCTAGAATTAGGGATGGCAATTAGTGTTTTCGGGTCAACCCGAACTCCACATATTAAGCTAAATGTGTCAAATTTTCTAATCCTAACTCAATCAATTTAGATAATGGGTCTTGCCATGTCACTCATTTTAACCCGTTTAATAATTAATTTGAAATAAATTAACACAATACAATCTATTTAAATCTGTTTCATATAAATGGGCTAAACTAACATGCATAACTTATTTGACTTGATTAATATAATTTCACATAAAAATTAAAATCTATATTCATTAGTAGCTACAATATCTTAAAAATTTATATCAATATTTGTCATATTTTAACATATAATAAAACAAATATTACAAATCATACAATAACATATATGAGCATATGTCTAAAATTACAATCCCAACAATAAAAATGATAAAAACATAAGCATATTGAAAAATATCAATGTTATAACTTAATAATAATGAATAATTTTAAAATAAAAGCTAAACTGATAAAAAAATGGATTGATTTTGTGTTAAGCAAGTTGACTCATTAATAAATCGTGTCTTAACAAGTTAACCCATTTTGATTCGAACTCTTTAACCTTAAATTCAAACCTGGTAATTTTGTATCGTATTCGTATTGTATTCACGAGTTGTGTCATATATTATTACCCTTATCTAGAATAGCTAGATACAATAAATATACAAATTTTACAAAATCACATAATAAAATACTAATTATTTAAAGTTTTTTTTTAAAAAAAAACTATGATAAAGATATTAGAAGTAAAAAATAATATATTAATGGACAACTAGTGATGTGAAATTGTTTAGTATTTATGAAAAAGGAATAATATTAATTATTTGATATTATTAAATATGTTTCTTACTCGCGAAGTGAAGTGGAAGGACGATTATATAAATACATATATATAATTATTTTATAAATTGATTTATAATATAGTCTTTTATAATTCTTTTTCATGTATCAAGTACTATTTCCTTTATAATATAATTGACTATCTTTTCAGTCAAATAATTTAAAGTTAATCAATTCAGTATCTTATAATCTCACGTATGTTATAATCTTATTTTATCGGAACGAGACCTTGAGTTTGGAAGTTTAGAATTAAAGTTGATATGATTAGAAGATCAAGAGTTGATATGATTAGAAGGTGCAGTTCTATGAGCTTTCTAAAGTCTTTAAGGTGGGAGAGTGAAAAAGTTGTTTCAGCGATATATTTATATTAAACAAAGTATTATTACAAAGCAAGCTGTGATAAAAGAGGAAACGGCAAACAGAGTAATTACTGGATTGCAAGCATGAGAAATGTGCATTACGTTGAGATGAACGAGTCTTCAAACAACAAGGGTTCTTAAGCCTTTCTTAGTTAAATGGTATCTTCCCCTGTAGGCAAATTTAAGCTGAACAATTAATTTGTGGAGCTTTGAAAAGGGATCCTGGCATAGTTAGTTCTGGGAGTCTGATTAGAAATAATGATGGTAAGTTTGTTTATGATTTTTTTGCCGTATGTGACATAGTTTATTATTATGTTATCACTATAGACAATAGTTTTATACCTTTTTATTATGATAGATAGTATGAAAAAAATTATTGTATGGATTAATTTATTATAATATATGATTTTTGTAAAGACAAGTTTTGAAATTTATGTAATCTCCAAAACTTTCCTACCGTTTATAAAAGGTATTCCTTTACCATGCTTATTAATAAGATTGAGAGGATTGTCTCTCTTACTAAAAGAAAATTACCAAATTGACAAGTACCATATAGTCATTTTCGTAAAAAAATGAATCCATTATAAAAAAATAACTATATATATATATAATCTATTCTTTTTTAGTAATACGTAAGGATTGCCCATTAATTTAAATTTATGTGTAACCTTTATGTTATAAAATATATGTGCATGGATTTTTCTTGGATCACGCCGGCCATCACGGTTGATGTTGATCAGTTTAAATACAAGTGTCTTCGTGTCATTTGCTGCTATCATTTTCTACGGTTGGAAAAATAAAGCTTATATTTAATACGGAGGTTCACACAATTTGATTTAGATAAGAGTATGGTTCACACAATTTGATTGTTGGAGGGCTCGATCAATGTATTGATCGTGAGTGAGGTTTATAGGGTGATAGTACTCATTCTAACGACGTCTTCTTCGCAAATTAAATGAAATTGTGTACGACCTCATTGAGGAGTACTTGTCCATGGATGGTGAAACAAGCTCAAGTCTATTCAGCCAGCCTGTATGCTTGCAACTGTAGCAACAAATATTATAAATATTAGTATTACATAACTTTTTTATACAACTATTTTTTAAAGTAATATTTTTTAAACATTTTTACTTTTTTTTTAACGTTTTCGTTGTAATATGTGACAATTCTATCTTAACAATCAGTTGTTAAAAGGAGATCCTAAAATCACAACAAATTCTTAATCCTGAAGTACAATGAATAATGAATCATATTTTTACAATTGCTTTAAGAATTTGTGTGGTAGTGCCACTTCGCTAAAAGCGTTGTTTGTTTTACTTGGATTTAAATTTGATATAAAATATATTTCTAAAAATAATTGTAAGAAAATACAAATTGTATATACATCGTCACATCTCGACAAAAATGTTATTTTGATCACATAATTTGATTGTATCTATCATAAATGTTATTTTGGAGTCTACTGCGAGTCTTTTTCTCTTTGATAAAGGCCTCTTATCGATTATGATATATGCAGATTATATCTCACACAATTATCTTACCAAATTTGGTATTTGCAACATTTCCTTTTAATAATTGAAAATAATAATAAGAATTATGATATATTCACAGGCCTTTTTTGTTGGATTCACACGGATTATCCACTACAAAAAAACAAAGAGGATTTTTTGCGACGATTTTAATATTGTTGGAAATAAAATCATAGTAATAGGTGATCAATTCTGGTGATTTTGATATCACTGCAGCGTTTTAACATCAAATTTTGAAACTGATTTTTTGTTGCAATTTTTTTATTTTTGGCGACAAAATAATTCGCCACATTACCTAGACTTGAATTTTGCAGCCATATTTCACTTTGTACAACGAAAAAAATGGCTGCAAATGGTATATAATATATTGCAACAAAACATAAATCGTTGCAAATGTCTTTTTAAAGCGGCAGGCGTGAATTTCAATTTCTCCCCCCCCCCTTCGATTTTCCTTCATACACTCACATATCCCGATTTCGCTGTCTTCCAAATTCATCTTCTCCATTTTCGTTCTTGCTGCAACTGACTAATTTGATTTTCCCTCCAATTTTTGTTCTTACATTTTGTTTCCTATTTCTCATTGCCGTGCGACAAACCCCCAGATGGACGTGGACTCTCACCGTCGACCACCTCCTCTCGGTGAGCTATTCTCTCTCTCAATCTTTGTTACAAACCCAATGCAAGTACTTCGGGATAGCCAATCTCTAGAAAATGATGAAGAAGAGAAGAGATGAATGAAGAAGAGAAACTGAGTTTGTATTAACTTTCTTAATTATTTGCCTCTGTTATTTCCCTTCCTTTTATAGAAGTTCATCAATACCCTTTTGTAATGGCCTCTGTACAATTACAGAAGAATTATAAAACGTTGCGTATCAAATGACAACTAAAACTATTACAATTCTAAATACAAAAATGACGACGTTCTATTAAACTAAACGACATCACTTCACGTTCACTATATTCACTTCAAAACGCAGCACTTCATTAAGTAACAGTTTTAACTGTCACTTCCTTTCCTCACTCGTGCTGCCACAATAGATCCCAGCATCCTTTCATTCCTCATGCTGCTATCCACCATTCTTTGCCACTCCTCTGCCTTTCTATGAATTCATCCCCGTGACACTCTCTCTTCCTCTCCATACCATTTTTGTGATCAAATTGAACCATATTTCTGATTTTGTGATTGTACGATTTGAACCCTAGAACCCTCTCGTTCATCTTCGTTGATTGAATCTATGTAGTGTCATCTCCAATACTTCTCTTCATGCTGGTAAGCTTTTTATCAACCCTCCCACTCTTTGATCTCACCCTCCCTGTTCTGGTTTACTCACGTGCACACAGACTCTACCCTTTCTATTTTTACCTTTCCGCAAACATCTTTTAATCACCTTTTAATCTGCTGTTGGTGTTGAATGCTAAATAATTCTATTTTACTTTCAGCAAGATATGTTCAAGCTTGTAGGAGCACCCCTTGTTGAAAATTGTTTGGCTAGATTCAATAGTTTTGTATTTGCGTATGGACCGGTATTTTTCAGTTTTCATTGTTTTTTTTATGATTTTATTATTATTTTTCAAGTATAATGAACCTATTAATGTTCTCCATGTATCTGAAAATTTGCTTATTTCTACATGTTCTTATTGAACTTGTTCTATATTCAATCGTGTTTGGCGACATTTTATCTTATGGCCTCCTTCTGCTAGCCCCATGTTATACCCAAAGTCAATAATAGCTAAGTATCTTGGTATTTGATTCCATTTAAATAGTATTTACCTATGCTTTATTTTTTATTTTTTTAGGCTTGCTTGTGTATGCAGAAATATGTTCTCAAAGTTAACATCCATTGTGATGGATGTAAGCAGAAAGTCATAAAAAAAATCTTGCAAAAAATTAATGGTACAAAATTTTGAATATAGTCGTATCAAAATTGGCAGGAATTAAATAGAACTTATCGCCTTTTTCTGAATATAGTGTCTTCGTGTCATTTCACAATGGATGTAAGCAGAAAGTCATAAAGAAAATCTTGCAAAAAATTGATGGTACAAAATTCTGAATATTAAGAGATAGGGAAATAGGGGTTATACCAAAATTTAGGGGTTGGTTAGAGGTGGAACTAGATGTTGCATGGGATAGAAGAGAAAAGGGGCATCTCCATGAGGGATCACGACTTTGTGGTTTGTGGATAAAGGAGGCGATGGGGTTGGGCACAACTAGGTGGTTCTGTATGACGGACAACGGCTGGGTACAGAGGAGCTGGAAGCTTCAGTGAGGAAAAGGGAGTGCGATGTTGGCTTGCGGCACTTGTTTGACGTAAAGGGGCTTGGTTGTGGTGTTGTGTGGTGATGGTTGGTCGTGCCTGGTCTGCTTGCGGTGGTTGATGGCGTGGGTGGTGGCTGAGAGATGGGAGAGAGAGAGAGAGAGAGAGAGAGAGAGAGAGAGAGAGGGTTGGGGGTTTAGATAGGCATCATGGGAGAAAGAAAGAAAAAGGGGCCTTTTCTACACTTATTTGAACTTGCCCTCTAATTTCGTTTAATTGACGATTTGCGACACTGAAATTTCGCAGCAAATGATAAATATTTGCTGAAAATAATTACATATGGTCGAACGTATTCTACCATCGAATGCACTTAATGGGAAAATGTTAATTTCATTTGCGGCAACTAAAAGTTGCCGCAAAAGGTAGTTTTACCCACAATTTTGATATCATGAGATATGAGTCGTGGCAAAAGAACATTTTTTTTCCATGAATACAATTTGTAAGAATAAATAAATATTCTTCATGAGCATATATCGTGGGAAAATGCCTATTTTGTTGTAGTGTTGGTGTGTAATGGGAGATTTCAATGAGATACTGTTTTCTCATGAGAAAGTTGGTAGAAGACCAAGGTCTGAGAGACAAATGGAAAACTTTAGGCATGCTATTTGGTGTAATAGTCTACATGATTTGGGGTGGAATGGATGCTTGTTTACATGGAGTAATAAACAGGAAGGCTCAAACTACACTAAAGAAAGGTTGGATCGTGTATTGGCCAACTCTCAATGGCAGGACATGTTCAAGAGGTATGGTGTGGATACTCTAATTGCTAGAAGATTTAGTCATAAACCAATTTTACTAACCTGTCATAGATATGATCCCCAGCATATACAAAAAAGAAATAAGTTTCGATTTGAAGCAGAATGGGTTAAGGATGGGGAGGCGAAGGATGTGATAAGACACGGGTGGTCTAGTGTGGTAGAGGGGCTGGATGGTTTGATAGTATTAAGGGCAAGTTGTCAACTTGTTCTAAAAAGCTTATTGAATGGAGAAAGGGGAAGCACATGAATTGTGATAAGGAAATTCTGGTGAAATATGAGGAACTTAAAAAATTGCAGGATGAAGAAAGCCCTCAGAATATAGCTGCTATAAAAACTTTGCAAAATGAAATTGCTTTATTGTTAGATCAACAAGATCTTAAGTGGAGACAGAGAGCAAAAGTTAACTGGTACCAGATAGGGGACAAAACCACGAAGTTTTGTCATTTATATGCAACACAGAAAAGAAAAAAAGAATAAAGTCAGATCTGTTACTAATGTGCAAGGTATGTAACAGTCCGCTAGAAATTCAATGGTGGAATTTCTATAGACATTAGAAACCTCGTGAAAACCCCATAAGTTTTCACGAATCGACTAATCGCAAAGGTTTTAGCCTGTCAACATAGTCAGTGTTATCCTTCGCTATGATGTTAGAAATGCGATTTTAATTGGTAGTTAGAAGTGTCAGATTACGTTATAGTTTACGCCACTAGACTCAATAGAATATTTATGATTTTATGGCCCAATAACTCATTTTCATAATTTCGGACGAAACGACTGTTCGAAACTGTGAATTTATTTATAGGGGCACTTCAGGGTTGAGTTTTGGTAAACGGTTTTTACTGTAGGTTAATATGAATATTTAATTTTTCAGTACTAAGTTTATTATGCGTTTTTTTGGAGTGAATAGTAACCTCGATAAGCGTACTAAGTGCAGTGTTTTCAAAATCACAGTGTGAAATGTCCAAATTAGGTTAGAGAAGTTTTATTTGGACACTTGGCAAGATCTTAACCACACATAATGAATAGTATTAGATACTTGGCACAAAGAGAAACCATTAGATGGATTTGTGAAGGAAATCAATGTGTGAGATCATGCCACCTAAGCAAAACCTTTTTCATCTGATCAACCAAATTGAGTAGATCAAAGAGGGTTTCAACCCTAGTGAAACCCTAAATGGTTGGAATCCATTTGAAACCCCAAAAACTTGGTTGAAACCGAAACCCTAAACGGTTTCCCCAAACCCTAAAGTTGGCCTTCAAATTCTTTTTGATCCAATTTCTAGCATTGTGTTTAATCACTTGATTAAATCACTTCCACATGCTATTAATTTCTCAAATTCCTATTATGACATCTTTATCCAACATTTTAAACCTTAGAAATTTGATTGGGCCAAGAAAAATTAGATTTGGGCTTGATAGCATCTCAAACCCTAACCAAACCCCCTTTAAACCCAAAATTGAAGCCCACTTGGTTGAGGCCCACTAAGGCCCACGAATTTGGCCACCTTGGCAAGGCTTCTTGGAGAAGTTTCCTCCCCCACTTGGCAGACCATTCATTGCCTCAAGCTGCACTCAATAGTATGGAGGAACCCACCCCATCAAGCACCATGCCCCATAGCTTTTGTAGGCTGTCCTTTGCCCCCTACTATCCTCCACTTTATGTCACATATCTACCTCCACTCAATGAACATTAAGGTCCATATATTCCCCCTACAGAAGTCTTGAGTCATGCAAGACACACTTACTTCACTTTAATCATTTCTTCACCCCGTTCTTAGAGAGAAATCCAAAAGAGCTCTCTCGGGCAGATTTCTTTGTCTTCTTGCGTGGATTTTTGACCATTTTAAGTATTTTCACACGATGAATCCTTCATAAAATTGTTCCTATTCTTTGAGTCTAGTTTCCGTATATATATTATTCTGTATCATTCCATGGTCATTTGTCAGCAAAAGTATTTTTAACCATGGAAAGGTCATTCTGGGCGTGAATCTGGAGAGTATGTTATGTTTTGGAGTTTTTAACCAAGCTAATGGACATATCTTGGTCCGAAAATTTTATGGAGTGTTTTTAGAATGTTTTTAAGAGTTTTAATTGAGGTTTTGTTGCATGAATAAAGCTTTTGATGATAGATGTTCTTAGATCTAGAAACTTGAAAACTGGAAGTGGAAAACAGTTTTTATTTGGAGAAAGTTTGAATATTTCGAGGTTTGATCTTACTCTAAGGCTTTGATATTTTTATATGATGATCCTAAGTCTCTTATTTTCATGTTAGGATGTTATTTTGGAGATATTTAGTATTAGTTTCAAAGATATGATTTTTCTATGCAAGAGAATTTCGGTTAGGCCTAAGATTTGATGTTTTTAGGTTAGATCCATGTTTTATTGAGTTTTAGCCATGTGATTTTAATTTTGATGGTTGGATATTCTTTAGGACACGTTTTTAAACCATGTGATGCTTTATTTCAAAGATCTCACCTTCTTAAGCCATTGATCAAGAGATTTATCAAACTAGTTAAGAAAAAGTTTCTGTTTTTGGACTAAGTGTAAAACCAAAAACTCCAAGTGTTATTTTTGTGATTTTGGTGACTTTAGTTTGATATTTAAAGCATGGTTTATCTTAGGATGATGTTATGAATATGTTAGAAGTAAGATTTGATTTTTTTTTGGAATTCTTAGAGATGTTTTGATTTAAGGACAAAGCTTGTGATTCAAGTGTTTTGATCTTTTTACAAAAAAAGTTTGGTGTTGATTATAAGTCTTTTCTAAATAGATGTTTTAAGTATGGTTTTAAACTTAGGATTGGAAGATGTTTGTTGGAAAATTTTGGTTTAAGCATGAGTTTTGAAGTTGGAAGGAATTGCAACAAAAATCAAGAGAAATGACCTATGGATGTTTCGGCCATAGTGTGTTTTCCATAGTTGTGTTTTGTTTTAAATTTTTCTGAGTTGATATTTGAGTTTAGACAAAATTTACATGAGGAATGTAAATTTTGAAAATTTTTGGAGTTAGGATGTGAAATCCTTAAGTTAGGGGTAAAATGGTCATTTTCCCACATGTAGAGGGTAAAATGATAATTTTACTCTAAGTTAGCTTGTTTTCATGTTTCTAATTGTTAGTAATTAAATTTCTAACTTTTAGAATGACCTCTTACAGTTCCTCGTGTTTCGCGCATTCATCGTAGAATGCGAGATGAGGTAGTTAGCTTTAACTTACTATCAGTTTACTGTTATGTATGATGAGTAAGGGAACTACAATTTATGTATGTATGTTATCATATATGCCATGTCATGCCATGTCATTACATGTTTATCTGTTACGCATGATTTATTCTTTCATGAATATTTATCTGTTACACAATCTTTTCTATCATGCAATGTTGTATGTTATAAGTATGCCAAGTTAAGTATGCCATATGTTACATGTATGTCATATCATATGATATTCACTGTTGCAAGTATGTCACGTCAAGTATGCCATCTGTTACATGTTCGGTCATGTTACGAAGTGTTTCCATCTCAAGTAAGTCATGTCTTTCAAGTTACGTTTAAGTCAGTTATGTCCAGCGTACTCCTGGTGTAATCATTCTGATTGCTAGGGTACGTGTTTTTAAGATACTCTTGATGGAATCATTCTGATTGTCAGAGTAATATGAGGTACTCCTGGTGTAATCATTCTGATTGCTAGGGTACGTGTTTTTAAGATACTCTTGATGGAATCATTCTGATTGTCAGAGTAATATGAGGTACTCCTGGTGTAATCATTCTGATTGCTAGGGTACGTGTTTTTTTAAGATACTCTTGATGGAATCATTCTGATTGTCAGAGTAATATGAGGTACTCCTGGTGTAATCATTCTGATTGTTCACTATTTCTGATGAAACGACTGGCGGAATCATTTTGATTGTCAGAATTCAAGTCCAAGTTCATGTTAAGTAAAGAAGCAATATTCCAAGTTTATGTTAAGTCAAGTTTCAGATCAAGTGCATGTTAAGTCAAGTTTCAATCAAGTTCATGTTATGTTATGTTATGCTCACTACATGTTATGTTCATGTTCACGTAAGTTTCAAGTTCATGTTCATATCATGTTATGTTCACGTTTATGATATGTTCAAGCTCACGTTCATGTTATGTTATGTTCATGTTCACGTTATGTTTCAAGTTCACGATTCTGTCATGTTATATTCACGTACATGTTATTTTCAAGTTCACGTTCATGTTATGTTATGTTCACGTTCACATTATGTCTTAAGTTCACATTTATGCATGTTATGCTCAGGTTTATGTTAAGTTCAAGTTCATATTTATGTTATGCATGTTCACGTTCATGCTATGTTTCAAGTCTATGTTATGTTTCAAGTTTACGTTCATGCTATGTTGCTAGTCCATGTTATGTTTTAAGCTCAAGTTCATGTCATGTTAAGTCAAGTTCAGTTCACGTTTAAGTTCAAGTTATGTCATGCTATATGTCAAGTTATGCTATGCTTACTTACGACTTTAATTATGCATTCATGCTTTTACTGCCATGCATGCATCTTAACCTGTGTGGAGGTTTTATGTTAACTTGCTGAGATTTGTAATCAAATCTCACTGTGGTAGTCCCAACTACCATTCCCCCCGAATGGTAGATCTTGTTACAGACCCGAAGGAGAATTGGAATCGACCAACTGAACACGGTCGACTAGGCACGGTGCGATGTGATGATGGCATAGTATTTAACTTAGGTTACTACTTGTACTTTTGGAGTTGTATCTCAAGTACTCTTTTGATCACAACCATTTTGGACTAGTGTGGTGATCATGGCTATTTAGTATGCTTTTATGTATGAATATGTTTCAAGTATTTGGGATATTTTTAGTTTGGTGCATAGTATTGCTAAAGAAAAAAAAATTATCCGCTGCGAATATTACATAATGCTAGATGCATGTTAGGAACATTGCATCTTATATGTCATGAACGGGGGCAAGTAACCTTGTGTTGCATGTTCCGACACTTCAGATGTCCGTTCGATCCCAAGCGAATCTGGGGGCGTCACAAGGTAGAACTTGGGATGTACAAACAGATATTGAAGCTGCGTTTACTCAATACTTAGAAGAGATTTTCAGGTCCTCAAAACCAACAATGAAGACTTGGAAATAAGTTTGAGATGTATTAATAAGCGGGTAACAAGTGGAATGAATGATAGATTGCAGCAGGTTTTCATCAGAGAAGAAACAGAAGAAGCTTTTAATCAAATGGCACCTCTCAAAGCTCTTGGACCCGTTGGCTATAATGCTCAATTCTTTCAAAGATATTAGCATATTGTAGGGGATGAGGTATGTAAAACTCTGTTGCAATTTCTTAATGGGCGTATAATGGATTTGGGTATGAACTTTACTTTTATTGCATTAATTCCAAAAGTTAAAGAGCCTACTGTTGTTAACCAATTTAGGCCAATTAGTTTATGTAATGTATTGTATAAATTGGCTTCAAAAGTGCTAGTTAATAGGTTAAAGCATGTGCTGCATCTTATAATTTCGAGCCATCAAAGTGCTTTTATTCCACATAGGCTAATCACAAATAATGTGATTACTGCCTATGAGTTGTTACATTCCATGAAGACAAAATAGAAAGGAAGAACAAGTACTATGGCTTTCAACTTGGACATGTCAAAAACTTATGATCTAGTGGAATGAAAGTTCTTGGAGGCAATTATGAAGAAGATGGGTTTTGGATGTCGATGGATCAATTTTGGTAATGGATTGCATTACTTCAGTCAATTACTCAGTAATTGTGAATGGTCAATATGGAAGTTCTTTTAAACCAGAAAGAGGGATTAGGCAAGGAGATCCATTATCTCCGTACCTATTCCTCTTATGTGTAGAAGGACTTAGTGCATTGTTAACTCAGGCAGAAACAAAAGGAGAGATTAAAGGTGTTGCAGCTTGTAGAGGGGGTGTGAGGGTTAGTCACTTACTTTTTGTTGATGATATTCTGTTGTTTTGTCGAGCAATAATTGATGAATGGCTACAGATACAAGGCTTGTTGAATATCTATGAGAAGGCCTTTGGACAGTGTTTGAATAAAGAGAAAACTGTGGTTTTTTTTCAGTTCAAATACTGATGCTATTAGAAGGACTGAATTAGTTAATGCAGTTGGTGTTTCAGCAAGCAACATTTATGATAAGTATTTGGGCCTTCCAACCATGGTTGGTAGATCTAAGTATCATTCGTTTAGAGCTATCAAAGAAAAGATATGGACTAAGATTTCAAACTGGAAGAATAATTTTTTATCTCAGGCTGGAAAAGAAGTCATGCTAAAAGCTGTGATCCAAGTCGTCCCAACATACACTACGAGTGTGTTCAAGTTGCCAAAGAGATTGCTCAAGGAGATAAATTCGATGATGGGAAATTTTTGGTGAGGAAATTTTCATAATCAGATTAAGATCCATTGGAAGAACTGGAAGAGCATGGGGAAATCTAAGAAGGCTGGGGGGTTGGGCTTTAGGGACGTAGAATTTTCAATTGTGCTATGTTGGCAAAACAAGTATGGAGGGTGTTGAATAATCCAAGTTCTTTTGTTGCAACAATTCTGAGGCGGAAGTATTTTAGGAATGGAAATGTATTCAAGGCAAAGAAGGGTAATAATTCTTCGATGATTTGGCAAAGTTTTTGGTCCTCAATTCCTTTACTAAAAGCTGGTTGCCTTTGGAGAGCTGGGGATTGGATTAATATTAGCATCTAGCTTGATAAGTGGATTCCTAGAGAGGTTCCTAGTAAGATACAATCTCCTATACAAGTGTTGGATAGTGATGCTACTGTTTTAGAATTGATTAATAAAGTGGAGGATAGTTGGAAGAAGGAAGTCTTAACTCAGATTTTTCAGATGGAGAAGGTGGAACTAATTTGTAAGATTCCACTGAGTAGAAGAAATGCTCAAGATAAATTGACATGGGGTTATTCTACAAATGGCTCTTTTAGTGTTAGAAGTGCTTATTATTTACAACAAACTCTTACAAGACAAATGGAAGGAGAAAGCTCAAGTGTATCAACATGGGTGATAAATTGGCAGCAGATGTGGAATTCAATTTTGCCCATGAAGATTAAACTTTTTTTGTGGAAGGTTGTATATGATATTCTGCCAACTTCACAAAATTTGATGACAAGAAGAGTAATCGAGTCTGATGTATGTGGGATATGTAAAAGAGAGACTGAATCTGTGTTACATGTTTTGTGGACTTGTCCTGTTGCAAGTGATGTGTGGTCTGTTTCTCAATGTCCAATACAGAAATGGCCTACTACATTCCCAGAATTTTCTATGTTATGGTCACATATGTCCACTAAGCTATATGTGGATGATTTTCAGTTGGCTTGTTTCATCTTAAGAAGGATATGGATCAGAAGAAACTATGTAGTTCATGAGAATGATCTTGAGAGTCCTCAACAGGTGTCAAGGGCAACTGGAGTAGACAGGGATTCTTTTGTGATATCACTAGCTCGAGAAGATACATGTGTTGTTCTTAGTGCAGTTGACAGAAGTGAGGTAAGGTGGAAGAAACCAAGTCATCAATGGATAAAAGCTAATTGAGATGCCTTTGTGTGTACAAGACAGAATAAAGTAGGTCTAGGTATTGTTTTTAGGGATGAATATGGGGAAGTTATGGCCTGTGTTTGTGCACAAATTAAGCATTGTGTTAAGGCTATCATTATAGAAGGGATGGCTTTGTGAAAGGCATTGGTAGTATGTGCAGAGTTGGGATTTGTCAGGGTAGTGTTTGAAGGTGATTCACAGATCATTGTGAAGGCTGCAACTAGTGATGAGGACGTATGTACTGACTATGGACCTGTCATCCATGATGTTAGAGTTATGCTTTCGGAAAAGCCAAGATGGCAGATGGGTTTTGTTTACCGTGAAGCTAATGGTGTTGCTCAACAGTTAGCTAAACATGCTCTAGTTTCTAAAAATGAGCAAATTTGGATAGAGGATTGCCCAATGCAGATTATGTCTACTGTTTTGTGTGAACAGTTTATGTAATGGTGACAGAATTCTCTGCCTTTGCATTTTTCATCAATATAAATGATATTGTTTAAAAAAAAAACAATAGTATGTTAAAAGGATATGAACATAATTACAATTAATTTACTATTATTTTACAATTTTACAATAAAATTATAGTTTTAAACGTATCAAAATAAAAATAAAAATAAATATGTTTGAAAAAGAAATATTTAATTAAATAATTACAGAAAAGATGTGTAACAGTAATATTTATAACTTGGACAATACTAGGGTGACAACCAAATGTGTCCACCAAATTTGCACATTAGTACAATTAGTGTTTTTTATTTTATTTTTCTTTAAGTATTTTTAAAAAATCCTTAACTATTAAGAAAAAATTTAAAAAAATATAAATTTACTAGTAGTTACTTTCATAACCATAAAAAAAATTATATATAAATAAATACATTTAATGAGTATATTTGACACTCGTACTGTATTTTTCTTATAATTTTTGTTGCTAGAGCTGCACACAGGCTGAGCGAATGATAGCTATCAAGATCCTCCCTAAACTTTTTGATTAAGTAACTTATTTTTAAGTTTTTTGTAAGGCATAACTAATTCGTTTAATTTGAAAATGAAAGAGACTACACAACGATGTGAGATCTTCAAGAAAGAGATAAATAAATAAAATAACTCTTATAATACGGATTATTCATTTAATACTGTTCACAACATTTTTACAGATAATAATAAAAACTGTAAAAATTATTTTATTTATCTATTTCTCTTTTATTATCGCCTTAAATTTAATTAGTTAAAAATTTGTAATTTTAAGTATTAGGGTATAATTATAATTATAATTTTATTAACATGTCATAATGGGTTGACCCATTATCAACCCGTTAAACAATCATATCTTAACGGTCAATCTATTTTAACTCAAATCTATTAAGACTAAATCTTAACCCACAATTATAGTGTTGTGTTCGTGTTGAATTAACGAGTTGTGTAACATATTATCATCCCTACTTACAGGGGGACCCTCCATATTAAATAAGATAAATGTGCATTGACTTTTGTTTATGGTCTAGCAATTAAGGAGTTATAATATTTGTTGCTACAGTTGCATGCACTCAGGCTGGCTGAATAGAGTTGAACAATCTCATTTAATATGTGAAGAAGACGCCGTTAGAATGACATCACCCTGAAAACCTCATTCATGATCAATACATTTAACCTCCGTATTAAATATGATCATTATTTTTCCAACTGTAGAAAATGATAGCAGCAAATGACACGAAGACACTATATTAAGAAAAAGGCGATAAGTTCTATTTAATTCCTGCCAATTTTGGTACCACTATATTTAAAATTTTGTACCATCAATTTTTTGCAAGATTTTCTTTATGACTTTTTGCTTACATCCATTGTGAAATGACATGAAGACACTATATTCAGAAAAAGGCGATAAGTTCTATTTAATTCCTGCCAATTTTGATACCACTATATTCAGAATTTTGTACCATCAATTTTTTGCAAGATTTTCTTTATGACTTTCTGCTTACATCCATTGTGAAATGACACGAAGACACTATATTCAGAAAAAGGCGATAAGTTCTATTTAATTCCTGCCAATTTTGGTACCACCNCTCTTTGATCTCACCCTCCCTGTTCTGGTTTACTCACGTGCACACAGACTCTACCCTTTCTATTTTTACCTTTCCGCAAACATCTTTTAATCACCTTTTAATCTGCTGTTGGTGTTGAATGCTAAATAATTCTATTTTACTTTCAGCAAGATATGTTCAAGCTTGTAGGAGCACCCCTTGTTGAAAATTGTTTGGCTAGATTCAATAGTTTTGTATTTGCGTATGGACCGGTATTTTTCAGTTTTCATTGTTTTTTTTATGATTTTATTATTATTTTTCAAGTATAATGAACCTATTAATGTTCTCCATGTATCTGAAAATTTGCTTATTTCTACATGTTCTGATTGAACTTGTTCTATATTCAATCGTGTTTGGCGACATTTTATCTTATGGCCTCCTTCTGCTAGCCCCATGTTATACCCAAAGTCAATAATAGCTAAGTATCTTGGTATTTGATTCCATTTAAATAGTATTTACCTATGCTTTATTTTTTATTTTTTTAGGCTTGCTTGTGTATGCAGAAATATGTTCTCAAAGTTAACATCCATTGTGATGGATGTAAGCAGAAAGTCATAAAAAAAATCTTGCAAAAAATTAATGGTACAAAATTTTGAATATAGTCGTATCAAAATTGGCAGGAATTAAATAGAACTTATCACCTTTTTCTGAATATAGCGTCTTCGTGTCATTTCACAATGGATGTAAGCAGAAAGTCATAAAGAAAATCTTGCAAAACATTGATGGTACAAAATTCTGAATATGGTGGTACCAAAATTGGCAGGAATTAAATAGAACTTATCGCCTTTTTCTGAATATAGTGTCTTCGTGTCATTTCACAATGGATGTAAGCAGAAAGTCATAAAGAAAATCTTGCAAAAAATTGATGGTACAAAATTCTGAATATAGTGGTATCAAAATTGACAGGAATTAAATAGAACTTATCGCCTTTTTCTGAATATAGTGTCTTCATGTCATTTCACAATGGATGTAAGCAAAAAGTCATAAAGAAAATCTTGCAAAAAATTTGATGGTACAAAATTTTAAATATAGTGATACCAAAATTGGCAGGAATTAAATAGAACTTATCGCCTTTTTCTTAATATAGTGTCTTCGTGTCATTTGCTGCTATCATTTTCTACAGTTGGAAAAATAATGATCATATTTAATACGGAGGTTAAATGTATTGATCATGAATGAGGTTTTCAGGGTGATGTCATTCTAACGGCGTCTTCTTCACATATTAAATGAGATTGTTCAACTCTATTCAGCCAGCCTGAGTGCATGCAACTGTAGCAACAAATATTATAACTCCTTAATTGCTAGACCATAAACAAAAGTCAATGCACATTTATCTTATTTAATATGGAGGGTCCCCCTGTAAGTAGGGATGATAATATGTTACACAACTCGTTAATCCAACACGAACACAACACTATAATTGTGGGTTAAGATTTAGTCTTAATAGATTTGAGTTAAAATAGATTGACCAGTTAAGATATGATTGTTTAACGGGTTGATAATGGGTCAACCCATTATGACATGTTAATAAAATTATAATTATAATTATACCCTAATACTTAAAATTACAAATTTTTAACTAATTAAATTTAAGGCGATAATAAAAGAGAAATAGATAAATAAAATAATTTTTACAGTTTTTATTATTATCTGTAAAAATGTTGTGAACAGTATTAAATGAATAATCCGTATTATAAGAGTTATTTTATTTATTTATCTCTTTCTTGAAGATCTCACATCGTTGTGTAGTCTCTTTCATTTTCAAATTAAACGAATTAGTTATGCCTTACAAAAAACTTAAAAATAAGTTACTTAATCAAAAAGTTTAGGGAGGATCTTGATAGCTATCATTCGCTCAGCCTGTGTGCAGCTCTAGCAACAAAAATTATAAGAAAAATACAGTACGAGTGTCAAATATACTCATTAAATGTATTTATTTATATATAATTTTTTTTATGGTTATGAAAGTAACTACTAGTAAATTTATATTTTTTTAAATTTTTTCTTAATAGTTAAGGATTTTTTAAAAATACTTAAAGAAAAATAAAATAAAAAACACTAATTGTACTAATGTGCAAATTTGGTGGACACATTTGGTTGTCACCCTAGTATTGTCCAAGTTATAAATATTACTGTTACACATCTTTTCTGTAATTATTTAATTAAATATTTCTTTTTCAAACATATTTATTTTTATTTTTATTTTGATACGTTTAAAACTATAATTTTATTGTAAAATTGTAAAATAATAGTAAATTAATTGTAATTATGTTCATATCCTTTTAACATACTATTGTTTTTTTTTTAAACAATATCATTTATATTGATGAAAAATGCAAAGGCAGAGAATTCTGTCACCATTACATAAACTGTTCACACAAAACAGTAGACATAATCTGCATTGGGCAATCCTCTATCCAAATTTGCTCATTTTTAGAAACTAGAGCATGTTTAGCTAACTGTTGAGCAACACCATTAGCTTCACGGTAAACAAAACCCATCTGCCATCTTGGCTTTTCCGAAAGCATAACTCTAACATCATGGATGACAGGTCCATAGTCAGTACATACGTCCTCATCACTAGTTGCAGCCTTCACAATGATCTGTGAATCACCTTCAAACACTACCCTGACAAATCCCAACTCTGCACATACTACCAATGCCTTTCACAAAGCCATCCCTTCTATAATGATAGCCTTAACACAATGCTTAATTTGTGCACAAACACAGGCCATAACTTCCCCATATTCATCCCTAAAAACAATACCTAGACCTACTTTATTCTGTCTTGTACACACAAAGGCATCTCAATTAGCTTTTATCCATTGATGACTTGGTTTCTTCCACCTTACCTCACTTCTGTCAACTGCACTAAGAACAACACATGTATCTTCTCGAGCTAGTGATATCACAAAAGAATCCCTGTCTACTCCAGTTGCCCTTGACACCTGTTGAGGACTCTCAAGATCATTCTCATGAACTACATAGTTTCTTCTGATCCATATCCTTCTTAAGATGAAACAAGCCAACTGAAAATCATCCACATATAGCTTAGTGGACATATGTGACCATAACATAGAAAATTCTGGGAATGTAGTAGGCCATTTCTGTATTGGACATTGAGAAACAGACCACACATCACTTGCAACAGGACAAGTCCACAAAACATGTAACACAGATTCAGTCTCTCTTTTACATATCCCACATACATCAGACTCGATTACTCTTCTTGTCATCAAATTTTGTGAAGTTGGCAGAATATCATATACAACCTTCCACAAAAAAAGTTTAATCTTCATGGGCAAAATTGAATTCCACATCTGCTGCCAATTTATCACCCATGTTGATACACTTGAGCTTTCTCCTTCCATTTGTCTTGTAAGAGTTTGTTGTAAATAATAAGCACTTCTAACACTAAAAGAGCCATTTGTAGAATAACCCCATGTCAATTTATCTTGAGCATTTCTTCTACTCAGTGGAATCTTACAAATTAGTTCCACCTTCTCCATCTGAAAAATCTGAGTTAAGACTTCCTTCTTCCAACTATCCTCCACTTTATTAATCAATTCTAAAACAGTAGCATCACTATCCAACACTTGTATAGGAGATTGTATCTTACTAGGAACCTCTCTAGGAATCCACTTATCAAGCTAGATGCTAATATTAATCCAATCCCCAGCTCTCCAAAGGCAACCAGCTTTTAGTAAAGGAATTGAGGACCAAAAACTTTGCCAAATCATCGAAGAATTATTACCCTTCTTTGCCTTGAATACATTTCCATTCCTAAAATACTTCCGCCTCAGAATTGTTGCAACAAAAGAACTTGGATTATTCAACACCCTCCATACTTGTTTTGCCAACATAGCACAATTGAAAATTCTACGTCCCTAAAGCCCAACCCCCCAGCCTTCTTAGATTTCCCCATGCTCTTCCAGTTCTTCCAATGGATCTTAATCTGATTATGAAAATTTCCTCACCAAAAATTTCCCATCATCGAATTTATCTCCTTGAGCAATCTCTTTGGCAACTTGAACACACTCGTAGTGTATGTTGGGACGACTTGGATCACAGCTTTTAGCATGACTTCTTTTCCAGCCTGAGATAAAAAATTATTCTTCCAGTTTGAAATCTTAGTCCATATCTTTTCTTTGATAGCTCTAAACGAATGATACTTAGATCTACCAACCATGGTTGGAAGGCCCAAATACTTATCATAAATGTTGCTTGCTGAAACACCAACTGCATTAACTAATTCAGTCCTTCTAATAGCATCAGTATTTGAACTGAAAAAAAACCACAGTTTTCTCTTTATTCAAACACTGTCCAAAGGCCTTCTCATAGATATTCAACAAGCCTTGTATCTGTAGCCATTCATCAATTATTGCTCGACAAAACAACAGAATATCATCAACAAAAAGTAAGTGACTAACCCTCACACCCCCTCTACAAGCTGCAACACCTTTAATCTCTCCTTTTGTTTCTGCCTAAGTTAACAATGCACTAAGTCCTTCTACACATAAGAGGAATAGGTACGGAGATAATGGATCTCCTTGCCTAATCCCTCTTTCTGGTTTAAAAGAACTTCCATATTGACCATTCACAATTACTGAGTAATTGACTGAAGTAATGCAATCCATTACCAAAATTGATCCATCGACATCCAAAACCCATCTTCTTCATAATTGCCTCCAAGAACTTTCATTCCACTAGATCATAAGTTTTTGACATGTCCAAGTTGAAAGCCATAGTACTTGTTCTTCCTTTCTATTTTGTCTTCATGGAATGTAACAACTCATAGGCAGTAATCACATTATTTGTGATTAGCCTATGTGGAATAAAAGCACTTTGATGGCTCGAAATTATAAGATGCAGCACATGCTTTAACCTATTAACTAGCACTTTTGAAGCCAATTTATACAATACATTACATAAACTAATTGGCCTAAATTGGTTAACAACAGTAGGCTCTTTAACTTTTGGAATTAATGCAATAAAAGTAAAGTTCATACCCAAATCCATTATACGCCCATTAAGAAATTGCAACAGAGTTTTACATACCTCATCCCCTACAATATGCTAATATCTTTGAAAGAATTGAGCATTATAGCCAACGGGTCCAAGAGCTTTGAGAGGTGCCATTTGATTAAAAGCTTCTTCTGTTTCTTCTCTGATGAAAACCTGCTGCAATCTATCATTCATTCCACTTGTTACCCGCTTATTAATACATCTCAAACTTATTTCCAAGTCTTCATATGTTGGTTTTGAGGACCTGAAAATCTCTTCTAAGTATTGAGTAAACGCAGCTTCAATATCTGTTTGTACATCCCAAGTTCTACCTTGTGACGCCCCCAGATTCTGCTTGGGATCGAACGGACATCTGAAGTGTCGGAACATGCAACACAAGGTTACTCGCCCCCGTTCATGACATATAAGATGCAATGTTCCTAACATGCATCTAGCATTATGTAATATTCGCAGCGGATAATTTTTTTTTTCTTTAGCAATACTATGCATCAAAATAAAAACATCCCAAATACTTGAAACATAATTCATACATAAAAGCCTACTAAATAGCCATGATCACCACACTAGTCCAAAATGGTTGTGATCAAAAGAGTACTTGAGATACAACTCCAAAAGTACAAGTAGTAACCTAAGTTAAATATTATGCCATCATCAACATCGCACTGTGGCCTAGTCGACCGTATTCAGTTGGTCGGATTCCAATTCTCCTTCGGGTCTTGTAACAAGATCTACCATTCGGGAGGAATGGTAGTTGGGACTACCACAGTGAGATTTGATTACAAATCTCAGCAAGTTAACATAAAACCTTCACACAGGTTAAAGATGCATGCATGGCAGTAAAAGCATGAATGCATAATTAAAGTCGTAAGTAAGCATAGCATAACTTGACATATAGCATGACATAACTTGAACTTAAACGTGAACTGAACTTGACTTAACATGACATGAACTTGAGCTTAAAACATAACATGGACTAGCAACATAACATGAACGTAACTTGAAACATAACATAGACTTGAAACATAGCATGAACGTGAACATGCATAACATAAATATGAACTTGAACTTAACATAAACCTGAGCATAACATGGCATAAAGTGAACTTAAGACATAATGTGAACGTGAACATAACATAACATGAACGTGAACTTGAAAATAACATGTACGTGAATATAACATGAAGAATCGTGAACTTGAAACATAACGTGAACATGAACATAACATAACATGAACGTGAGCTTGAACATATCATAAACGTGAAATAACATGATATGAACATGAACTTGAAACTTACGTGAACATGAACATAACATGTATGTGAGCATAACATAACATAACTTATTGAAACTTGACTTAACATGCACTTGATCTGAAACTTGACTTAACATAAACTTGGAATATTGCTTCTTTACTTAACATGAACTTGGACTTGAATTCTGACAATCAAAATGATTCCGCCAGTCGTTTCATCAGAAATAGTGAACAATCAGAATGATTACACCAGGAGTACCTCATATTACTCTGACAATCAGAATGATTCCATCAAGAGTATCTTAAAAAAAACACGTATCCTAGCAATCAGAATGATTATACCAGGAGTACCTCATATTACTCTGACAATCAGAATGATTCCATCAAGAGTATCTTAAAAACACGTACCCTAGCAATTAGAATGATTATACCAGGAGTACCTCATATTACTCTGACAATCAGAATGATTCCATCAAGAGTATCTTAAAAACACGTACCCTAGCAATCAGAATGATTACACCAGAAGTACGCTGGACATAACTGACTTAAACGTAACTTGAAAGACATGACTTACATGAGATGGAAACACTTCGTAACATGACCGAACATGTAACAGATAGCATACTTACGTGACATACTTGCAACAGTGAATATCATATGATATGACATACATGTAACATATGGCATACTTAACTTGGCATACTTATAACATACAACATTGCATGATAGAAAAGATTATGTAACAGATAAATATTTATGAAAGAAAAAATCATGCGTAACAGATAAACACGTAATGACATGGCATGACATGGCATATATGATAACATACATACATAAATTATAGTTTTCTTACTCATCATACATTCACAGTAAACTGATAGTAAGTTAAAAGCTAACTTACCTCGATCGTCGCATTCTACGAGAATAAAGCGCGAAACACGAGAAACTGTAAGAGGTCATTCTAAAAGTTAGAAATTTAATTACTAACAATTAGATACACGAAAACAAGCTAACTTAGAGTAAAATTATCATTTTACCCTCTACATGTGGGAAAATGACCATTTTACCCCTAACTTAAGGATTTCACATCCTAACTCCAAAAATTTTCAAAATTTACATTCCTCATGTAAATTTTGTTCTAAACTCAAATATCAACACAGAAAAATTTAAAATAAAACACAACTATGGAAAACACACTATGGCCAAAAATATCCATAGGTCATTTCTTTTGATTTTTGTTGCAATTCCTTCCAACTTCAAAACTCATGCTTAAACCAAAATTTTCCAACAAGCATCTTCTAATCCTAAGTTTAAAACCATACTTAAAACATCTATTTATAAAAGACTTCTAATCAACACCAAACTTTTTTTTGTAAAAAGATCAAAACACTTGAATCACAAGCTTTGTCTTTAAATCAAAACATCTCTAAGAATTCCAAAAAAAAATCAAATCTTACTTCTAACATATTCATAACATCATCCTAAGATAAACCATGCTTTAAATTATCAAACTAAAGTCACCAAAATCACAAAAATAACACTTGGAGTTTTTGGTTTTACACTTAGTCCAAAAACATAAACTTTTTCTTAACTAGTTTTGATAAATCTCTTGATCAATGGCTTAAGAAGATGATATCTTTAAAATAAAGCATCACATGGTTTAAAAACGTGTCCTAAAGAATATCCAACCATCAAAATTAAAATCACATGGCTAAAACTCAATAAAACATGGATCTAACCTAAAAACATCAAATCTTAGGCCTAACTGAAATTCTTTTGCATAGAAAAATCATATCTTTGAAACTAATACTAAATATCTCCAAAATAACATCCTAACATGAAAATAAGAGACTTAGGATCATCATATAAAAATATCAAAGCCATTAGAGTAAGATCAAGCCATGAAATATTCAAACTTTCTCCAAATAAAAACTGTTTTTTCACTTCCAGTTTTCAAGTTTCTAGATCTAAGAACATCTATCATCAAAAGTTTTATTCATGCAACAAAACCTCAATTAAAACTCTTAAAACACATTCTAAAAACACTCCATAAAATTTTCGGACCAAGATATGTCCATTAGCTTGGTAAAAACTCCAAAACATAACATACTCTCCAGATTCACGCCCAGAATGACCTTTCCATGGTTAAAAATATTTTCTGACAAATGACCATGGAATGATACAAAATATATATACGGAAACTAGACTCAAAAGAACAACAACTTTTATGAAAGAGTAATCGTGTGAAAATACTTAAAAATGGTCGAGAATCTCCACGCAAGAAGACAAAGAAATCTGCCCGAGAGAGCTCTTTTGGATTTCTCTCTAAGAACGGGGTGAAGAAATGATTAAAGTGAAGTAAGTGTGTCTTGC
Source organism: Carya cathayensis (assembly GCA_011037825.1). Classification (NCBI taxonomy): domain Eukaryota; kingdom Viridiplantae; phylum Streptophyta; class Magnoliopsida; order Fagales; family Juglandaceae; genus Carya; species Carya cathayensis. The sequence continues at coordinate 1,165,330 of QGSO01000311.1, read as the reverse complement.
ATGACTCAAGACTTCTGTAGGGGGAATATATGGACCTTAATGTTCATTGAGTGGAGGTAGATATGTGACATAAAGTGGAGGATAGTAGGGGGCAAAGGACAGCCTACAAAAGCTATGGGGCATGGTGCTTGATGGGGTGGGTTCCTCCATACTATTGAGTGCAGCTTGAGGCAATGAATGGTCTGCCAAGTGGGGGAGGAAACTTCTCCAAGAAGCCTTGCCAAGGTGGCCAAATTCGTGGGCCTTAGTGGGCCTCAACCAAGTGGGCTTCAATTTGGGGTTTAAAGGGGGTTTGGTTAGGGTTTGAGATGCTATCAAGCCCAAATCTAATTTTTCTTGGCCCAATCAAATTTCTAAGGTTTAAAATGTTGGATAAAGATGTCATAATAGGAATTTGAGAAATTAATAGCATGTGGAAGTGATTTAATCAAGTGATTAAACACAATGCTAGAAATTGGATCAAAAAGAATTTGAAGGCCAACTTTAGGGTTTGGGGAAACCGTTTAGGGTTTCGATTTCAACCAAGTTTTTGGGGTTTCAAATGGATTCCAACCATTTAGAGTTTCACTAGGGTTGAAACCCTCTTTGATCTGACTCAATTTGGTTGATCAGATGAAAAAGGTTTTGCTTAGGTGGCATGATCTAACACATTGATTTCCTTCACAAATCTATCTAATGGTTTCTCTTTGTGCCAAGTATCTAATACTATTCATTATGTGTGGTTAAGATCTTGCCAAGTGTCCAAATAAAACTTCTCTAACCTAATTTGGACATTTCACATTGTGATTTTGAAAACACTGCACTTAGTATGCTTATCGAGGTTACTATTCACTTCGAAAAAGCGCATAATAAACTTAGTACTGAAAAATTTTAAATATTCATATTAACTTACAGTAAAAACCGTTTACCAAAGCTCAACCCTGAAGTGCCCCTATAAATAATTCACAGTTTCGAACAGTCGTTTCGTCCGAAATTATGAAAATGAGTTATTGGGCCATAAAATCATAAATATTCTATTGAGTCTAGTGGCGTAAACTATAACGTAATCTGACACTTCTAACTACCAATTAAAATCGCATTTCTAACATCATAGCGAAGGATAACACTGACTATGTTGACAGGCTAAAACCTTTGCGATTAGTCGATTCGTGAAAACTTATGGGGTTTTCACGAGGTTTCTAATGTCTATAGAAATTCCACCATTGAATTTCTAGCGGACTGTTACATACCTTGCACATTAGTAACAGATCTGACTTTATTCTTTTTTTCTTTTCTGTGTTGCATATAAATGACAAAACTTCGTGGTTTTGTCCCCTATCTGGTACCAGTTAACTTTTGCTCTCTGTCTCCACTTAAGATCTTGTTGATCTAACAATAAAGCAATTTCATTTTGCAAAGTTTTTATAGCAGCTATATTTTGAGGGCTTTCTTCATCCTGCAATTTTTTAAGTTCCTCATATTTCACCAGAATTTCCTTATCACAATCCATGTGCTTCCCCTTTCTCCATTCAATAAGCTTTTTAGAACAAGTTGACAACTTGCCCTTAATACTATCAAACCATCCAGCCCCTCTACCACACTAGACCACCCGTGTCTTATCACATCCTTCGCCTCCCCATCCTTAACCCATTCTGCTTCAAATCGAAACTTATTTCTTTTTTGTATATGCTGGGGATCATATCTATGACAGGTTAGTAAAATTGGTTTATGACTAGATCTTCTAGCAATTAGAGTATCCACACCATACCTCTTGAACATGTCCTGCCATTGAGAGTTGGCCAATACACGATCCAACCTTTCTTTAGTGTAGTTTGAGCCTTCCTGTTTATTACTCCATGTAAACAAGCATCCATTCCACCCCAAATCATGTAGACTATTACACCAAATAGCATGCCTAAAGTTTTCCATTTGTCTCTCAGACCTTGGTCTTCTACCAACTTTCTCATGAGAAAACAGTATCTCATTGAAATCTCCCATTACACACCAACACTACAACAAAATAGGCATTTTCCCACGATATATGCTCATGAAGAATATTTATTTATTCTTACAAATTGTATTCATGGAAAAAAAATGTTCTTTTGCCACGACTCATATCTCATGATATCAAAATTGTGGGTAAAACTACCTTTTGCGGCAACTAAAAGTTGCCGCAAATGAAATTAACATTTTCCCATTAAGTGCATTCGATGGTAGAATACGTTCGACCATATGTAATTATTTTCAGCAAATATTTATCATTTGCTGCGAAATTTCAGTGTCGCAAATCGTCAATTAAACGAAATTAGAGGGCAAGTTCAAATAAGTGTAGAAAAGGCCCCTTTTTCTTTCTTTCTCCCATGATGCCTATCTAAACCCCCAACCCTCTCTCTCTCTCTCTCTCTCTCTCTCTCTCTCTCCCATCTCTCAGCCACCACCCACGCCATCAACCACCGCAAGCAGACCAGGCACGACCAACCATCACCACACAACACCACAACCAAGCCCCTTTACGTCAAACAAGTGCCGCAAGCCAACATCGCACTCCCTTTTCCTCACTGAAGCTTCCAGCTCCTCTGTACCCAGCCGTTGTCCGTCATACAGAACCACCTAGTTGTGCCCAACCCCATCGCCTCCTTTATCCACAAACCACAAAGTCGTGATCCCTCATGGAGATGCCCCTTTTCTCTTCTATCCCATGCAACATCTAGTTCCACCTCTAACCAACCCCTAAATTTTGGTATAACCCCTATTTCCCTATCTCTTAGATTAATAATTACACTTGATTAAATGATGTTGTATTTGAATGCTTGGACATAGACAAGTTGTGTTATACTTGGTTGGAATTGTATTGAGCCATGATGAATTGAATATGCGTGTTGTATTTATTATGAGGGTTGGGATTGAAATATAGATCTATGTTACTCCATTACATGCTGATTTGTAGGGGTGTGGGAGAGGGCAAGTATTAATTTCCTACTAAATGCTAGTTTGCAGTTTTGGTTGGCATCTAAAGTGTAATTCTAAAATGCCTCATCCATATATACAGACTACTATCGCATGCTGCTTGATCCATTAATTATTTGGTAATAAAATAAGAAATCATTCTCATTGCAGAACTAAGTTAGGAAACCAGTTTTGGAATATGTATATTGTGGCTTCTTAATGGCCATCATCTTAACTAAAGCTCAATGCTACATATGTTGTCACGCTTCTATATTTGAATTGTTGTCTTCAATTAACTCATCTTTCTTGTTTACCTTAGATAAGACCCATACGCACTTAGATGTGATTTTCTGTCCATTTCTTTCAAATGGGTATGTAGAAGGACTTATTCCTTTCATATATGCACCTATTTAAGTCCTAATCAATCCTTCATTTTGTTAAATGGCAGCCAAACTTTCAATTTAAAGCTGCGTTTAAATATCAAAGTGGGAATCAATAACATGCTTTTTTGGATTACGTTTTACTTTTTATTGGATTTGATTGGATTGGATTGGATTGTGTATGGAGGAAGAGTTGTGTTGGTATTCTTGGTTGGGTAATGTGATTGTGTAGTTTTGTGTTACCTGTTTATTGCTTCTAATGCATGATGCAATGTAGGATCTGAAGACTTATCTCAAAATTTGAGTGTTGTAATTTTGTTAAGGAGTAATACTTGGATCCTTTCTGTGTCTTAGGGTGTTGTCATTTAGTTCTTCTTATTTTTTTTTTGGCTTTGTATAGGTCTTTTGCTCTCAAATATGCTGCTGAAGCTACTTGCACCATGCTTCATGTATACCAGGTAGTTGAACATGAGAAGGTGCCACTTCATGAAGTTTCATATACAACTATTGGACTAATGCCTTTTTTGTTCTCTTATCTTAAACAAGGACCATCTATTGGAAATATTTTGGAAAAAATAGTTTCAGACTATCATATCCTTTATGGTGGCCAGTTGGATGAAGAAGTTGCACTGAGCAAGTGTACCAATGCCCCACTACTAGTATATACAAATATTTGTATTTTTGCTCATTAGATAATCTTTGGCCATTTCCTACTTTGAAGGACCCTCTAATTATCAATTATGAAGTTTTTGGTACAAGGTATTTTTCCTTGTGTGCTTTTCCACATATTTTAGGTAGAGTTTGTTTTTTAATCAGGTGGTATACTTATTTATAGATGACCCTCTATTATATTTACTTGGTTACAAGTTTATGCTTGTAATAAACCTATGGCTCAATATGTGGGCTAGCTATATGGTTGTTGGAAATGTTAATTTTTGCACACTTGTATTATTTAATGTGACAAATGTTAATTTTTCTTGTTACATTCGTAACATAATTTGAAGATGATGACAAGAGAATTTTTCTTGTTACATTCTTAATTTTTCTGGCACCCTTCCCTTTTGCTTTGCCCTTATGAGCAATTTCATATTTCCAGGTGGATCTCTCATTTTATAGGACTTGATTTAGTTAATTGAAACATTCTCTCAACCCTTCCCCATTATAGTTTTAGGGGGCGTGAGCTTTCATCTTGATAGGGTTATGTGAAGAATGTTACATCTCTTTGAACATTTTATACATACAATAATATATCACTGAACTTGGTGATCATGGTTCTTTGTTCTGTATGCTTGTAATTATCAAGTGTTAAGCTGGTTCTTATCATCTTATTACCAATCTCATTTTTATCAGAAGCTTGTGTTACCGGTTTGTTACTTCTAATGCATGATGCAATGCAGGATCTGAAGACTTATCTCAAAATTTGAGTGCTGTAATTTTGTTAAGAAGTAATACTTGGGTCCTTTCTATGTCTTGGGGTGCTGTCACTTAATTCTTCTAATTTTTTTGGCCTTTGTATAGGTCTTTTGCTCTCAAATATGCTACTGAAGCTACTTACACTATGCTTTGTGTATACCAGGTAGTTGAACATGAGAACGTGCCATTTCATTTTGGGTATATTCTTTTTGGTTGAATCTTTTGTCAGTGAAACTCAAGAAGTCTAATTTTTGTTTTCTTGGAATTATGGTGCCATTTCTTTTCTTGAAGATGATGACAAGAGATGTCATTTGGAACTCAAGTATACATTCGAGATCAAAAGAGCAGTTAGATGAGTTTTGCCAAAACAATTGTATTTTTATTCTTTTCCATTTCTTTTCCTTCTTGTGAATTACATACATGTTTGTTTGTGATATTTAGTAATTTAGTTGAATGTTGATTGGTAGGTGTGAAACAATATCTTTTTGTTTTGCTTTTAAAATTATTTTTTTTTTCTGAATTCTTTTACCATTTGCCGCGAGCGGCAAATGCTTTTTTTTGCCACATAACCTTTTTTTCCACCAAATGCTCTAGTAGGCAATACTAATACCTACCAGTACATTTTGTCATAAAATATAGTATTTCTCACCAACCAATCTGATTTGAGTAACCTTTTTTCCACGAAATTCATTGGCTTTCTCTGCTATCTATTTGATGAAAAAAGGTTACAATTTCCCACGAGTTCATGAATTGGTGGAAAAAATACTTAGTGTCACCAACTTTAAGTCACTAGTCTTCCACGGATAAATTTAACTAAGACCATAGTTTTTCCAACCACATGCCCTTGCGGGAAAAGCCAACAAATGTTGTAGTGCAAGCTTGATTAAAGCTTGGTCTGATCATGGATAAAAGAGCCCAAGTACTACTTCTTTTGTTGGCTATTGGATGTCCATAAAAACCTATGCAATACCATTGCTTCTGATCCTCTTGTTTAGTTATTAGAACATGAATATGATTTTGAGAATAATCAATAACTTTCACTGCATCCCCACTATGCCACATCATGGCTAGACCACCTTGCTGACCCAGAGAGTCAACCACAAAATAGCAATCGAATCCCATCTTCCTTTTAATCATGTCAAATCTAGAACTTCTTAGTTTTGTCTCTATAAGAAAGACTAAGTTGTCTCTTTTCTCTTACTAACAAGAAGAGATCATGAACTGCTCAGGCATTTCCAAGCCCCCGACAGTTCCAACTTACGTGTTTCATAATGATTGGCGGGGCTGCTTAGCAGCCTCCGCCATTACATGTGTCACCATATTAACATCATCCATAGAAGAACCTCTGCCTGTATGAATTTTCATAGGCCCTTGACTATTAGAAGTAAGCTCTTCTTTCACAATGTTGCACTTCATACTGTTAATCACCCTACTAGACAAATACTCAAACTCCTTACTACCTTGATTTCCTTGTAACCTTGCTTTCCTTTTCCATCCTCTTGTACTCATTTTCTTATTCTCTGCCAGTGGTACAACATGTTGATCAGCTATGCGTATACTGTCAACATTCTCAGGATCAATATTATTTGGCCCAACAAGATGGTCCTTAAAAATTGGGCCAGTAATAATGGGCCTTGCAATAGTGCAATCCCCCTCCACCAAGGCTACATGAGTTGCACTCGAGGAAACTTCCCTCTTACCCCTTAGTGTTTGAATATTAGATAAGTCAGTATCAAACTCTTCTTCATTTCTAACCACCTTATCCTTTTTCGAATCTGAATCAATTCCCTCAGTTTGGAAACTATCCAAACTCTCCTCATTCAAATTCAAACTTGCATCTCCCCCTTTAGCAGTCTTATCTACAGAAACAAAAGTTCCTACATTTTCTCCTCTACCCTCCAAAACCTTCTCTATTCTAACTGACACCATCAGAGAAGATCTCAACTCAGTCTCTTCTCATCCCACCTCCTGCCTCAACCCCTGTTGCTCTGAACTGGACCACTGTCCCTCTACATTGTACCGAGCCACATGTTTTCTTTTGTAAATAGATTTAGCACGCAACCAGGTTCCAAATTGAGCATGCACTGCAATCCCTTCCTCATTACCTATACCTTTACACCTATCATGCATAATTCTTCCACATTTAAAACATAACTTTGGCAACTTCTCATATTTCATAGGGATCCATATAGTCGAATCTTGTACCTTAATCCTTCTCCCCCTATCTATTGGCTTTTGCAAACTTATCTCCACCTTAACTCGTAAGAATTGTCCCCAGTCCATACCATCTTCATTCACAACAATGTCTAACACTTCTCCCATAGAAGAACCAATCTGTTTCCAAATCTCTTTATTCATACATGCTAGAGGCAGATTATATAGCTGAATCCAGAACACTTTAGAATCAAATACTAATTGTTGAGGAGATACTAGCCCATCAAATGCCTTTATCACAAGGAGGTTATTGTCAAACAACCAAGGTTTACCCGAGAACACCCTCTCCCTATCGACCTCATTCTCAAAAATAATCACTAGCAAGTTCAGACTGATATCTTGAAAATGAAAAGGCTTCCTTACTTTCCATATTTTTGACATGGTAGTATTGAGCACCTCTTTGTTAATCATCCAATCAGAACACAACTTTGCAACAAGACTTCTCGATCCTTTTTTAATTGAATCTAACAAAGTATCCACATCCACCATAATGCTTGCATCCTCTTCCTCTATCAGCCTCAAATTCCTCCACTTTTCTTCCAATAAATCCATCACTAACTCTCCCACAATTCAGATCACTAGTATCGAGCCTAGGCAACACCATGGATGCTGATGAAGCCTCCCTGGTGCAACCTAGCTACGGGTGACCTTATTTACTTATATTTTTCTCAAAATATTACATTAATTCTATCCATTCCTAGTTCCCTTCAAGATGGTAGTCATGTTAAGATCACCTTCGATGTATACATGTGTAGGGACGTTTAGGTCAAACCCACCAAGAACAATCTAGCAGCGAAGATAATTGGAAAGAAAAAAGAAAAAAGAAAGGATAAAGGATTCCCAATTTCTATTTTAGAGAATCATAATTTACTAGCTACCTTCAATCATGATGCCATTTCAACTATTTACCATATCATGCTAGTCCTTATAAGTATTGCTACAAAAAAAAAAAAAAAAAGGATAGATATATAATCATTTTTATAATTTTTATACAATTATATTTTAAATGAAGAATAATTTGTAAAAATAATATCATTTTATATAAAACCTTTATTTTAAAATAAGAGTATATAAAAGATTGTAAAAATAATTATATTTGTATCATTACTCTTATTGCTAAATACCTTTATCTCGTAAGCATGGCCTCACTCAAAACATACAGTTCATTCAACAATTAATTGCCGGTAAAAATAGTTAAAACGCCTCATGATTGCAATCCCCAACACAAGAATCAGTTCCATTTGAGTTGAAACCAATATCAAAATCATGTGCAAAGGGATCATCATCATTAACAGAACACCGTATCTTTAATTATTCTTCTTCGTTTCATACTTTGTACCTGCGTAGGGCCTGTCTTGTTGTCGGGCCTTGTCCAATGCTAACAGGCTTCACAGTACCGCATTACTTCCAACGTGAAATGTACGAGCTGAATCGGGCCACCCTCTGGCGGCCATTTCATCAACGTGGTTTCTATTTGGATCCATTAGGAGGTAATCAATTAAAACCAAGAATAATATAAAATTAATGGGTGTGAAATGAAATTATTTTATTGGATCTGGATATTAAATTATTTAGATTCGGTTTGGCCACTTTATAATTTTGACATGAAAATTTTAAGTTTTAGATAAAAGATTAAAATATTATATTTTAATATTATAATTGTTTTAAAATTTGAAACTATTAACAAAAAATTAAATTATTTATTATATTTTATATAAAAATTTAAAAAAATTATAATAATGAGAAGAAAATTTTATATTTAAAATGATAATTTCGAGAATTCTCATTTAGCCAAACGAACCTTATTTTCTACTATATTCCTTTTAACTTTTGGCATGTCTTGACCGCCGAACGTCAATGCTTTAGCAGCTGTCAAAGACAAATAATTAATTATATGCATATATATATATATATATACATCTAAATATTGAACAGCAACAAGCAAGTAGATTATAAACTATATATACTTGGGTTGTTGTGAAATGGCTACCAGACATAAGAAATTGAAATTGCTATATATTAATCCATTGATTAATATTAATATGCTCTTAATTATGGTAAAGACTTTTTTAATTATGGATATTATTTATTTTATGTAAAATATAGAATATTTTGACTAATAAAATAATTAAAATGTTTGCCATAAGCTGTACAGATTACAAGGGGGCGCTGCTACTCGATCAGCCCCATCGATCATTCTGGCTCCCAAAGTTGTTACTAGTACTGTAATTGTATTTTTTTCTCTTTTTTTCAAATATTTTTTTAAAAACAAAAATTTACTAGTAATATCATCTTTAATTTAATAATTAAAAAAATAAGAAAAATAAAATACACTAACGAAGAGGGCAAAACTAAGGTTTACAATATAGTATTGTTTAAATTATCAGTCTTGACTTCTTCCAGTACTAAGTGACTTTATATTTAATTTGTGAAATATGAAATTTTTCGACTTTTTAACTCGAAGAAGACTTGGACTCCAAAGAACATTAGTACATTCAGTGCCAGCTGCTAGCACTGTGGCTAATTTATTTGCTGGTCATAACACGTATAGCACAAATCTTTATTTGTTGCAATACAGACTCTCCGGTACAAATGCTAAAACAATGCTACCTATAAACTCACAAAAGGAAAATGATATAAAATTTACTTGCGAAGGAGCCTAGCGAAGTTCCACAAAGTGAGACTCAGGACAATAAGTCCAACCATAGTAGCAGTGCCTCTCCAAAAATCTTGGAAATACACACTTGTTAAAGTTGCCACGACACGGTTCCAACTGTTCTCGTAGTACCCGTCAAGCTCTTTACTGAGATCCAAGTAAAAGATTCCATTGCTCTCAATCTCATGGCCGAGCTTGTTAAACAGATCCGTCACTGCAGCGTTGGAACCCAACTCGTTAACAATGATCTTCTTGTCAGCAAGCAGCCCTACATCTGCTTTAGTTGTAATAAGATCATCCAACAGTACAATATAATCACAGATGTAAGTTTCGAATGGATAATGGCACTGCTCCAAGGCCATCAGGTTTCGAAAAAGACCTTCGGTTTTGTCGTGAACACGAAGGACTGGGATTTCCAGAAAACGTTGCACACGTGACAAGCAGGTGGATTTCAGGCATGGTAAGCAAGCCAAGAGCCATGAAAGGTTGAGGCTCGGGAAGCTTTCTAAGCATGTATTCTCCAGAAATTGTATTTCGAGTAAACTCCTTCCTGAAACTGGCCTGAATTTCAACCCTGCCTCTGCAAGTTTTGTTGCTGTATATAGGTGTTTAATATGTTTTTCATTTTCTTTTTGTTTTGGGTTGGGTGGAGGGAAAAAGTATCTCACCAAATCTGTGAAATGCTTTACTTCGCCGATCTTGGGGTCTGGCTGCTCATCACTATAAAGATCACGAAAGAACCTGCATGATAACTCAAGAAGAATATCCTTTTCTGTGAGCAGTTCTTCTTGGAGTTTCCCATTTGGCAGGCCAGCTTCATTTTGCTGATCACCACAGTATAACTCCTCGAGAACAAAAAAAGGAATTTGATTCTCTAGCAGAAGCAAGTCATACCGTACACCACGTTCCATACAGGGTTGACTTAATATATAATCTTTTTGAGCCACTGATTTTTCAGATTTCCTCCAGAAGAGCTCAAGTATAAAGATAGCATCCAGTAGAATCATGTTTACAAACTCTTTACTTCCGAGTAGAAAGTTCTCTGAATAGCTATGGCGGATTCTCACTTCGTTGCTCTCGATGATGCATGCAAGATTCTCCATGCTCTTCCCAGTACGATAACAGAAATCTCTTAAATATCTGAGTTTTTGTATCTCCATGTCTTTCAACTCTTTTCTCACGCAGTGATGAAAAGGGCCGATAGAAACCAGCCGAGGGGTGTAGGCCATATATTTGACCTCGCGAAGTCTCTTGGGAACTCTGTAGATGCAGCACTCAGGCCAACGAGGAGGCTCCAGGGCCAGTGGAATGTCAATGATCAGCTCTTTGCATTCTTCTTTTTTAATGGAATCATTGGCTGCGGATGCTGGGCATGATACCATCTTTCCCATTCCTCAAGTTCCTTTTCCTAGTGATCGTTACAAACAAGTAACATGAATTTTGCCCCGTCAATTATATACTTTTCAATATTGAAAGGGCCAAACAGCTTGGAAGCATATCATAATTATTATTTGATTAAAAAAATTAAGAGTGATAGTTGGAAGATATTATATATAGATAGTGCAAAATGTAAAACATGTTCTATCCCAAAACCTTTCACATACATATATATATATATATATGCATAAGAAATTAAGTAAAATGAGAGAATATGGAACTACCTACGAGTTTTTGCTTGGCAAGAAATGCTTTGTAGTGCTTGAAACTTGAAAGCTGAAAGTACCGGACGTCTTAGTACTCTGGCGTCGTCCAAATTAGCGCTCTATATTATCTTTCAATTCCTTGCTGACCTTGCTGATGATAATGGAACATCCTCCGTTCTTCTCTCGCACGTATATATAGAGCCAGTGCTCTGTCCCGGTAACTTCGACCTCCTGGGGAGGGGGTAAAGACAAACACTTTTGTCCGAAAGCAAACGACAATCACAAAAGTACTAGGTCAACAGTCAACTCTGAACGCTCTGTCCTGCATGGTTTCTTCTCTCTTTCACACGAGCTACTCATTAAGACTAGTCCTGTGTCAAATTTTGCTTTTTAATCGATCTTCAAACTAATTTATTCCCTCTTCCACAGTTCCACGAGACATAATTATTGCTGGTATCTACAAAATCTCATCAAATCTTAATTGTTGTTACTCGTATATATCCTCATGAATATCCTTAATGTTTAGTACAAGTTGTTATATATATTTATTCTTAATATTTAGAGTACTGATATATATTCTATTTTAATTGATAAGGATAACTAGTGTATGAGATTGATTCCATATGGCTTGAAAATAAAAAATACTTCTTATACAATCTTTATATTAATGGTTCTAGTGCGACTCCAATAGATATAGTTTTAGTATATTTTACTGTATGTCATATATATATATATATATATATATATATTGTTTTTCACTTCATATACTTCTGCATTCTTAAGATGTTATATATTGCAATTGCTAGAAGATGTCAAAATTCATTATATATATTCGAATTATTTTTATGAATAAAGTTGTACATTAATCAACGGCGAATTACGTGGTTGAAAATGAAATCGAAGATGTCAAAATTCATTATATATATACGAATTTTTTTTATGAATAAAATTGTACATGCATTAATTAAAGGCGAATTACGTGGGTTGAAATTAAATGAAATCTGTGCAATATATATATATATAACGTGTGCATGTGTGCGCGAGCACAAAAGAGTCATAAGGTGGATGGTTGCATGTAAACAACCAGTGATTGGTAAATTTACTTGCTTAGTTCATGCAGATCAGCTAGATCTTAAATTAAGGAAATTTCGCATGATACACACTTGGACACTCCGTCAACGGAAAGTCGTACAATGTTTGCCAAGGGAAAAATATTTATAAAATTATAAGACACTGATTCTTTTTATAAATTTTATTTTTATTTTTATAACTATATTTTAATTAAAAATAATTTTATAAAATAAATGGTAAATAAACTTGCTTATTAATTATATAAAAATATCATTTGACTACAAGAAAATTATATGACAAGTTATTTCTAACGAAATGTTTATTTTCAATTAAAATGAGTGTTTTCGTCGTAAATAGTCATTTTTGTTTTAAAACATTGATTACAAATACTATTTTTTTTGTAGTAAATTTATATAGTTCAAGTCTTCGTCAATGCGCGTACGTCAAGGTTTTCACAGTTGTCATATAAATTATACAGTTGTCATATAATTATACAACATGATATGAAGGCGAGCAAGTTGCTTAATTATATTAATTAAATATCTAAACTTGCGTAGTTGAGAGATGGTCATGATGCATCCATATATATATAGATATATTTTCTCGATCATGATAAAATGGCCATCCGTATTAAACAATAATGTTAGAGAGCACGTTTTGATTATCTTTATCAATCTGTGTATATTATATATATATATATATATATATATATGTGGGTGACTCTACAGTTATTACTGGGAGCTCTTGCTCACATTCTGTTAGTTGTTTTTGTATTTATCTATATATATATATACACATGTACAGTATTCCATAGATATATATATAGTTTGGTCGAGTCTTCGTCAATGCACGTACGTCAAGGCTTTCACAGTTGTCATATAATTATAAAATATGCACAGTATTCCATAGATAATTATGAAGGCGGGCAAGTTGCTTAATTATATTAATTAAATAACTAAACTTGGGTAGTTGTGAGATGCCCATGGATGCATACATATATTTATTTTCTCATGATAAGATGGTCATCCATATATTTTTTTTTAATACAAGATGGCCATCTATATTAAACAATAATGTTAGAGAGCACGTTCCTGATCATCTTTATCAATATGAATGAGTTTTGTTACGTATAAACATAGTCGCATATTAATTTATGTACCAATACTAATTCCTTCATATTCAAAATTTAAATTAACATTGTTTTCAATAAAATTTACTTTTTGACGAATCACATTAAATTATGTATATATTAGTGCGTAGTTATATTTGTAATTAGATTTTTCCTTTTGTTAGTTACTTTCGAATTTTTTTTATATGAATTTGTTAATACTTCTAAATATTCTTAAAATATATTTACAATATTATTAAAAAATATTTACATAATCATTAAGTAAAAAATAATAATAAGAAATAAAAATCTCAATGGGAGCCACCAATGAAGGAAGAGTAGCATTTTCTTATATATTTGTACGTCTTAGGTCAGGAGCAACATGCAACACGTTTGCCTACTAACATAATAAGCATAAGGGTGTAGCAATCTCTGTGTAAAACATATTTCAGAAGGAAATATTCCTGATTCTTATTGATTGAATAGCAGAGCAATACAAGCTCATATATATACACTTTCGGACTCAACAGAGTCGTATGGACAATATGGACAATATGACGAGTACGTAGCTGTCATGCGCTGTTGTAGAGAGGTATTTGGTAAAGTTTGTTACAAAGGAATCTTGTCAGAGCACTACATTTTACTGAGGCAATACATTTACACAAAAGGTACAGCACACAGCCTATACCTGTTAATACTAGTAAAACTGTTAATAATTATATCATAATTATATATTATGGTATAACGCAAGCATGTGCTCATAATTCGCAATCATCTCCAAACTAACAATTTGACAATCGCACGGCCAAACTACAAATGAATTGTACTTTATCCATTTTCCAGCTTCAAACATAAGTAACTTTAAAAGTTATATAATAAAATATAAAATAATAAAGTAATTTTTTAAAATATATAAAAAAAGAAAAAGATAACAACAAAATGACCACCTTAATTAGAGGTGTGGTTCAACCTAGTATCGAGCCTAGGCAACACCGTGGGTGCTGATGATGTCTCCCTGGTGCAACCTAGCTATGGGGGTGACCTTATTTACTTATATTTTTCTCAAAATATTACATTAATTGTATCCATTCCTAGTTCCCTTCAAGATGGTAGTCATGTTAAGATCACCTTCGATGTATACGTGTGTAGGGACGATTAGGTCAAACCCCACCAAGAACAATCTAGCAGCGAAGATAATTGAAAAGAAAAAAGAAAGGATAAAGGATACCCAATTTCTATTTTAGAGAACCATAATTTACTAGCTAACTTCAATCATGATGCCATTTCAACTATTTACCATATCATGCTAGTCCTTATAAGTATTGCTACAAAACAAAACAAAACAAAAAAAGGATAGATATATAATTATTTTTATAATTTTTATACAATTATATTTTAAATGAAGAATAATTTGTAAAAATAATATCATTTTATATAAAACCTTTATTTTAAAATAAGATTATATAAAAGATTGTAAAAATAATTATATTTGTATCATTACTCTTATTGCTAAATACCTTTATCTCGTAAGCATGGCCTCACTCAAAACATACAGTTCATTCAACAATTAATTGCTGGTCAAAATAGTTAAAACGCCTCTTGATTGCAATCCCCAACACAAGAATCAGTTCCATTTGAGTTGAAACCAATATCAAAATCATGTGCAAAGTGATCATCATCATTAACAGAACATCGTATCTTTAATTATTCTTCTTCGTTTCATACTTTGTACCTGCGTAGGGCCTGTCTTGTTGTCGGGCCTTGTCCAATGCTAACAGGCTTCACAAGTACCGCATTACTTCCAACGTGAAATGTACGAGCTGAATCGGGCCACCCTCTGGCGGCCATTTCATCAACGTGGTTTCTATTTGGATCCATTAGGAGGTAATCAATTAAAACCAAGAATAATATAAAATTAAGCACGGGGCTGAATGGGTGTGAAATGAAATTATTTTATTGGATCTGAATATTTATTTATTTAGATTCGGTTTCGTCACTTAATAATTTTGAAATAAAAATTTTAAGTTTTTAGATGAAAGACTAAAATATTATATTTTAATATTATAATTATTTTAAATTTAAAAAGCTTAACAAAAAATTAAATTATTTATTATATTTTATATAAAAATTTAAAAAAATTATAATAATGAGATAAAAATTTTATATTTTAAATAATAATTTTGAAAATTCTCACGTGGCGGAACCGAACCTTATTTTCTACTATATTCCTTTTAACTTTTGGCATGTCTTGGCCGCCGAACGTCAATGCTTTAGCAGCTGTCAAAGAAAAATAATTAATTACATACGTATATATATCTAAATATTGAACAGCAATAAGCAAGTTCATGATTATAAACTATATATGGCTACCGGACATAAGAAATTGAAGTTGCTATATATTAATCCATTGATTAATAT
Organism: Carya cathayensis; assembly: GCA_011037825.1. Classification (NCBI taxonomy): domain Eukaryota; kingdom Viridiplantae; phylum Streptophyta; class Magnoliopsida; order Fagales; family Juglandaceae; genus Carya; species Carya cathayensis. The sequence goes on along the minus strand of QGSO01000311.1, from coordinate 1,149,502 downwards.
TAATATGCTCTTAATTATGGTAAAGACTTTTTTAATTATGGATATTATTTATGTTATGTAAAATATAGAATATGTTGACTAGTTAAATAATTAAAATGTTTGCCATAAGCTGTACAGATTCTACTACGTACGTACTCAGCCCCATCGATCATTCTGGCTCCCAAAGTTGTTACTAGTGTAATTACAGTTTTTCTCTTCTTTTCAAATATTTTTTTAAAAACAAAAATTTACTACTAATAACTTCTTTAATGATAAAAAAATTAAAAATAAAATAAAATACACAAACGAATAGGGCGCCAAAACTAAGGTGTACAATATAGTATTTTTTAAAATACATGACCTCGATTATCAGTCTTGACTTCTTCCAGTACTACTAAGTGACTTTATAATTAATTTGTAAAATATGAAATTTTACGACTTTTTAACTCGACGAAAACTTGGGACTTCTACGAACATTAGTACATTCAGAGCCAGCTAGCACTGTGGCTAATTTATTTGCTGGTCATAACGCGTGCAGCACAAATCTTATTTGTTGCAATACAGACTCTCCGGTACAAATGCTAAAACCATGCTACCTTGAAACTCACAAAAGGAAAATGCTATAAAATTTAATTGCGAAGGAGCCTAGCGAAATTCCACAAAGTGAGAGCCAGGACAATAAGTCCAACCATAGTAGCAGTGCCTCTCCAAAAATCTTGGAAATACACACTTGTTAAGGTTGCCACGACACGGTTCCAACTGTTCTCGTAGTACCCGTCAAGCTCTTTATTGAGATCCAAGTAAAAGATTCCACTGCTCTCAATCTCATGGCCGAGCTTGTTAAACAGATCCGTCACTGCAGCGTTGGAACCCAACTCGTTAACAATGATCTTCTTGTCAGCAAGCAGCCCTACATCTGCTTTAGTTGTAATAAGATCATCCAACAGTACAATATAATCACAGATGTAAGTTTTGGTTGGATAATGGCACTGCTCCAAGGCCATCAGGTTTCGAAAAAGACCTTCGGTTTTGTCGTCAACACGAAGGGCTGGGATTTCCAGAAAACGTTGCACACGTGACAAGCAGGTGGATTTCAGGCATGGTAAGCAAGCCAAGAGCCATGAAAGGTTGAGGCACGGGAAGGTTTCTAAGCATTTATTCTCCAGAAATTGTATTTCGAGTAAACTCCTTCCCGAAACTGGCCGGAATTTCAACCCTGCCTCTGCAAGTTTTGTTGCTGTATATAGGTGTTTAACATGTTTTTCATTTTCTTTTTGTTTTGGGTTGGGTGGAGGGAAAAAGCATCTCACCAAATCTGTGAAGTGCTGTACTTCACCGATCTTGGGGTCTGGCTGCTCATCACTATAAAGATCACGAAAGAACCTGCATGATAACTTAAGAAGAATATCCTTTTTTGTGAGCAGTTGTTCTTGGAGTTTCTCATTTTGCAGTCCAGCTTCATTTTGCTGATCACCACAGTATAACTCCTCGAGAACAAAGAAAGGAATTTGATTCTCTAGCAGAAGCAAGTCATACCGTACACCACGTTCCATACAGGGTTGACTTAATATATAATCTTTTTGAGCCATTGATTTTTCAGATTTCCTCCAGAAGAGCTCAAGTATAAAGATAGCATCCAGTAGAATCATGTTTACAAACTCTTTACTTCCGAGTAGAAAGTTCTCTGAATAGCTATGGCGGATTCTCACTTCGTTGCGCTCGATGATGCATGCAAGATTCTCCATGCTCTTCCCAGTACGATAACAGAAATCTCTTAAATATCTGAGTTTTTGTATCTCCATGTCCTTCAACTCTTTTCTCATGCAGTGATGAAAAGGGCCGATAGAAACCAGCCGAGGGGTGTAGGCCATATGTGTGACCTCGCGAAGTCTCTTGGGAACTCTGTAGATGCAGCACTCAGGCCAACGAGGAGGCTCCAGGGCCAGTGGAATGTCAATGATCAGCTCTTTGCATTCTTCTTTTTTAATGGAATCAATTTTTGCGGATGCTGGGCATGAGACCATCTTTTCCATTCCTCAAGTTCCTTTTCCTAGTGATCATTACAAACAAGTAACATGAATTTTGCCCCGTCAATTATGTACTTTTCAATATTGAAAGGACCAAACCGCTTGGAAGCATATCATAATTATTATTTGATTAAGAAAATTAAAAGTGATAGTTGGAAGATATTATATATAGATAGTGCAAAATGTAAAACATGTTCTATCCCAAAACCTTTCACATACATATATATATATATATATATATATATATATATATATGCATAACAAATTAAGTAAAATGAGAGAATATGGAACTACCTACGAGTTTTTGCTTGGCAAGAAATGCTTTGTAGTGCTTGAAACTTGAAAGCTGAAAGTACCGGACGTCTTAGTACTCCTGGCCTCGTCCAAATTAGCGCTCTATATTATCTTTCAATTCCTTGCTTGTATAATGGATCATCCTCCGTTCTTCTCTCGCACGTATATATAGAGCCAGTGCTCTGTCCCGGTAACTTCGACCTCTTGGGGATCGAGGGGGGAGACAAAACACTTTTGTCCAAAAGCAAACGACAATTACTAGGTCAAAAGTCAACTCTGAATGCTCTGTCCTGTATGGTCTCTTCTCTCTTTCACACGAGTCGATCACAAGAAAAATAAAAATATAACATGTTCAATTCCTACTCATTATGACTAGTCCTATGTCACATTTTTCTTTTTAATTGGTCTTCAAACTAATTTATTCCCTCTTCCACAAGACATAATTATTGCTGGTACCTACAAAATCTCATCAAATCTTAATTGTTGTTACTCATATATATGCTCGTGAATATCTTTAATGTTTAGTACAAGATGTTATATATATATATATATAAATTTATTCTTAATATATTATATATATATTAAGATGTTATATATAATTGCTAGGAGATGTCAAAATTCATTAAATATATACGAATTTTTTTATGAATAAAGTTGTGCATTAATCAAAGGCGAATTACGTGGGTTGAAAATGAAATCTGTGCAATATATATATTTATATATTTATATAACGTGTGCATGTGTGCGCGAGCACAAAAGAGTCATGAGGTGGATGGTTGGTGTAAACAACCAGTGATTGTTACATTTACTTGCTTAATTCATGCAGATCAGCTAGATCTTAAAGAAATTTCACATGATACACACTTGGACACTCCGTCAACGGAAAGTCGTACAATGTTTGCCAAGGGAAAAATATTTATAAAATTATAAGACACTAAATCTTTTTATAAATTTTATTTTTATTTTTATAACTATATTTTAATTAAAGATATTTTTTATAAAATAAATGGTAAATAAACTTGCTTATTAATTATATAAATATATCATTTCACCACAAAAAAACTATTTATTTGTGATAAGTTATTTCTAGCGAAATGTTTATTTTCAATTAAAATAAGTTTGTTTTAATCGTAAATAGTCGTTTTAGTTGTAAAAAATTGGTCACAAATATCTTTTTTCTTGTTGTGAATTTAATTAACTTTGCATAATTTATAACATCCCAATGCCAGAAGGCCCAAACTACATGATCTTATACTATAAAATGACTATTCATTAAGGAAAAATATAGTTGCAAGCATAATTGTGCACTAATCTGTGCACCAATGTGATGTGATTGGTCAAAAAGTAGATTTTATTGAAAATAATGTTAATTTAAATTTTAAGTATGAATAAATCAGTATTGGTACACAGATTAGTGCGCAACTGTGCTTGTATATAGCAAAACTCTATAATTAAAGTCCTATTTGAATATTATAAAATTAAAAACTTCTCCTTTTTAGGTATTATGGGATCTCATACATTACATGATCTTTAAGTTTATCACTTATTTAAATGGGGTATCAAATAATACTATCATCTTTTGTGAAAAAGTTGGATACATACACGTGAACATGATCACTCCTCAGAAAATAATTTAATAGATCACAGATCATTTCGATAATACATAAATTTCAAACAAATTAATCGAAGTTATGTTAATAAGAGGTAATTTATAATTTCTTACATCCTTCTATAAAAAGTTAAAATAACAGGATCACTAAATAAATTAATTAATGAATATTGTTCGTGTAGAAGGAGGTTGATCAACGTACGGGAAATGAAATATATATATATATATATATATACACACACATATGTACAGTATTCCATAGATATCTATATAGTTTTGTCAAGTCTTCGTCGATGCGCGCACGCGAGTCAAGGCTTTCACAGTTGTCATATAATTATACAACATGCATGATATGAAGGCGAGCAAGTTGCTTAATTATATATATTAATTAAATATCTAAACTTGCGTAGTTGAGACATGGCCATGATGCATCCATATAATATATATTTATTTTCTCATGATAAGATGGCCAATCATATTAAACAATAATGTAAACATATATATATATACGTGTGGCTCTACAGACATAGCTGGAGCTCATGTTGGGATTCTATTTATTGCTTTTGTATTTATATATATATATATGAATAATGCTACTAGTTAAATGTGTAAACGTTTTGCAATTATTTAAAAAAAGAATAGAGTTTACGATTAAAAAAATTATTTTTTTTTTCATGTGGGACCTTTCGTATTAATCCACCTTTTTTAAAAAGACTTTGCGGCGCTTATATAAGCATAACTACAAATATCACTACTCTATATATATATATATATACACACACACTTATGTACAGTATTCCATAGATATATATATATAGTTTGGTCGAGCCTTCGTCAATGCACGTACGTCAAGGCTTTCACAGTTGTCATATAATTATAAAACATGATATAAAGGCAGGCAAGTTGCTTAATTATATTAATTAAATAACTAAACTTGGGTAGTTGTGAGATGCCCATGCATGCATCCATATATTTATTTTCACATGATAAGATGACCATACATATATTTTTTTTAATACGAGATGGCCATCCATATTAAACAATAATGTTAGAGAGCACGTTCCTAATCATCTTTATCAATATGAATATATAGATATATATATATATGTATATAAATATAAAAGGGTGGCTGTACAGCCATCGAGCTCTGTGGATTTTTGTTATAAGTTGCTTTTGTATTTTTTTATATGAATTTTTTAATACTTTTAAATATTTTTTAAAAATATTTACTTAATCATGAAGTAAAAAATAATAATAAATAAAAATCCCAGCAGGAACCACCAATAAGAAGAGTACCATTTTCTTTTATATATATATATATATATATATATACACACATATTAGGTCAGGAGCAACATGCAACACGTTTGCCTACTAACATAATAAGCATAAGGGAGTCTAACATAATAAGCAATCTCCGCTATCAACGTCAACAGATTTCTCAACCACATTACACAGTAAATCCTTACTGTCCTCCAGAAAAATTTTCTCAACGTTAACAGGATTTGGCCTAGGATCTAGAACATGAGTTATCAGAGCTTTCTTTTCAAGAACTGGTCGTTTAAAAACTCTTCATTTCTTACAAATCTTGATGCTTTGAAGGAGCAAAACTATTCATGAAAAACAAAAAAGATTGAGCATGCAGTAATAAAGAAAAAGGAGCAATTACCATTACAATCACAACGAAAGCGATACGAGTTGATTGGCATTTATTGCAAATGCTAATCCAACTATCCAAGCATCAACAAGAAATAAAATTTCAGAATTTTATCAGAGGGATGATCACAGACCTCTCTACAAACTGATTCGAAAAAGAGTTTGACATTGGCCTAAGAAACCTATGCAAAATGAACCAAAAAAGTTCTGATAAAGCTAGATGATCTTGTAGGCATGCCACAGACTATATTATAAACTCATTAATCCAAACGGTATAAATCCATTTAGTGATGTTTTATTAATTCCAACTCATTAATACAAACTCATTAATCAAAATAGCATAAATCGGTTTACTCATTTTAAAAAAACTGCAAGCTCAACGATAGAAAATGCACGGAAATAAAAATCACAAACTCATTAATTCAAATAGCATAAATCGGTTTACTTATTTTAAAAAATCTGCAGATGAATCCAAATATTTGAAACATTTAAATCTAATTTTTATGATATATATTATATTAGACAACTTGATCAATTTTTCTATAATTATTTTATATAATCATGACACTCCAAGTTCAAAAATCGCATTAAGCATGGTTATAATCGTTCATTGGGCAGTGATTTTTTATTGTGTTCAGCTAATGATCAATAAGAATAATGTTAAATATAATTTTAACATGTGTAAGTTCATGTACATATTCTATTAAAAGAGCAGAAATTATTTTTTAAAAAATAAGTTTTAATGTAAGTTTAAAGTTTATGAATTCTTTTAAAAATATATACAAAATTTGCATAAGTTGCGTGCAGGTTCATTGAATGATTGGACGACGTAGAAGTCGTTGGCTTCTTTCATTATCAGGCTCGCTTTAATAATTAATTTGGGCATGCGCGCAGTGGCCGGACGTCATTCGAATGACGTCTCCTTGCAAACCTCATTGAACACGTACGAAATAATAACAATATTATATAAAATGGAGTAGTTGCAAATGCGTGACAGAAAATTAATATTTACAGTTGTAACTATAGATAAGGTTTGGTGAGATACTGAGTCCATTGGTAAGAGGTCTTTATTAAAGAGAAAAAGACTCGCAGTAGACTCCAAAAAATGTTGTAGGTCTAGAAAATTCATGCGATCTAAGTCAGCTACGATTAATCAATATTATCGAAACCAACATGATGAGTATCATTTCGGATCGATCATACAAAATAAGATTGATTAACCTTTTTCCCTTGGCTGCTTTTGGTTTTTATATCCTTCATGTTGGGGTCTTGTCTACTCATATTGTTATAAATCCGGCATTCCTTTCCAATAATAAGATCTTCCGTCATATTACCGACCCATTTAATGTAGCGTGGCCTTATATGTGTTATTCGAACAGGAATACGCTCACGTGTATTCTTGTCTAAGCATTCTCTCTAGGACTATGGGCCAAACTTGATACGCTTGGCCTATTGGGCCTTGAAGTACCTAGACCATGGGCCCAGCCCAATGAAGAGAGAAAATATTCCCTTCCAGATCCATATATAGAACTTCCATTTATGAAATATTGTTTGCTGCACAGTTTACCTCTTTCAATGAGTTCAAATAATTCTATTATATATACCGAGCTTCTATTATCATACCTTATCAGAAAATGATGATCTGTTTAGATTATTATTTGAACTTGAGAGTCTTATGATATGCTAGAGAGATAATCAACACATAGCGTGAGTTATATATCATTGATTATTGTTGCTCATTTAGACTCACAATATTAAATCCTCAAATTTGGACCAACAATTCCTTAGTCTGGATATCGAAATGGTTTTATCTTATCTCATTTCATTATTATAATTTTTTCAAATTTTCATATAAAATATAATAAAAAAATTTAATTTTTTTAAATTTTAAAATGATAATAATATTAAAAAAATAATATTTTAACAATATTTTATTTAACTTTTAACTTTCATATAAAACAATCTCATCTCATTTCATCTTATCTCACTATTCAAACTGCACTAAAGGGAACATCATCCTCCAATGCATCCTTATTCTATATATTATTAATTTATTATCAGAATAATATTATTAAGAAAAATAATATTTACAATCATAAAATATGTAAACACCACATAATTTTTTAAAAAAATTAAGTAAATACAAAATTTACATAATAAAAAATTAATATTTGAATAGTAAATTCTACTTTAAAAAAAAAAAAAATTACTTTATGTTTACGTATTCCTCAACTCAACTGTATTTGATATTACTCACCTTAATCTTTTATGCAGGCAGGCTCGTAATTAAAGCGGGGAACACAAGGAATCTTTCTTCTCTTTTCGCTTTGGAAAAACAACATGGATGCGATGCATGTGTACTACGCCCTAATCAACTTATAATTAAAGTTCATTTCTTTGATCTGCGGGTTAATTACTTACAGCTATATATTATGCGAAGATAATGACAATTATTAGTTGATGTTTTCCACGCACATATCAATTGATCAGGAAAAGCTTCGGTACTATCCCATTTCGTGTTCTTTTCGTTGAACAATTGCAACGTGCTTGAGGAGCAGTTCTTAACCATTTTTAGATCAGATGAGACTAACCCTATTTTATTAAAAAAATATTTTAATCACAAAAAAAATTATATAAAAGTAATTTTACAAACTCATATTATTTAATGTGATTTGTCAAATTATGAAATTATTTTTATTATAAAATAAATTTAACGATTCACATTAATTTATAAAATTATTTTTGTATATATAATTCCTTTATTATTGTAACACTTCTGTTTATTAATAGCTCAATCTCCACTTTTGTAAACTACTAAAAACTAAACTATATTAAAGAGATGCATATAAAATATCATCCCTCAGCAAATATCATGTCTACAAATTTATAAAATCTATTTCTTTTACCTTTTAAGAAAAGTGATAATTTCACTAGATTTGTTAGCAATTGAAATATGCATAAGATCATTTGCCTAATACGGCCGGGAAGACGAGTATCTTTATTGGAAAATATCAGTAGAATTTTTCAAATTTATTGTTTAATCTTATCGTTTATGTATATTATTTTTTTATTTTTTATTTTACTTAATGATTAAAAAGTGATTATTAGTAAAATTATAAATTTTTATTATTTTTTAATGATTAAAACTATTAAAAAAATACTTAGAAAATTAAAAAAAAAATTATAACTGGCGGTAAACGGTAAACGCTGACCGGCCGCCAGCATGATCCATCTCCATTATTCATGTGTCAATTTATGCAGGGTATGGTGGTCAATAAAGCTGTGTCTTTGCTTTTGTAAAAGTTGATTGTCCTTTATGCTTTTTATCTCTCTTTTTGTGTGAGAAAGAGAGAGCACTAAACCCCATATATGTGATAAAATAATCTAGCAAAAGAGGAAGAAAGCAGATATAATCAGTGAGAAAGAGGGTGAGATACAGCTCTCGAGTTTAGCATTTAACAGAACTAGCTCTGGTGGCATCAAGCACACAGGCATTTCCTGCTAGCAAGACTTTGTAGGTTCTTCATCAAGCAAACAGCCGACAAGGTATGTTCACTGGAATATGTGACAGAATTATATATTTCTTCCCAGATCTTTCTCCTTCACTCCTATTATTCATGCTAGCTCGCTGTCAGAAACATACTTTGTGTTGTAGGAGTGGGTTTGTAAGTACTTTTTACGGCCACAAAAAGGCAAAAAAGTTCAACAAGTACTGGGAGAGAAAGCGCATTACTTTTTTATGAGTTTTAATCCCATTTAAGGAGTATTTAAAGGATGCTATTAATTATTACTCTGATTCGTACCATTGATTTGAGAAGTTAGCAACAACTTAGAATTGTGCATGCCCTTGTATTGAGAAATATGCTTTGTAGATGGTGAATCTATTCTTTCTTTCTGGTTGTAGTGTTTGTCTGTCACTGAGAAGATGGCCTGCCGCGTTGCAAGTCGTGTTTCGGAAAAGGATCTTGAATGCAAAGAATTCCTCATTGACATCCCCTCAGAACTGGAGCCAGCCGAGTGGCCTGAGTGCTGCATCTACAGGGTTCCCAAAAAACTTCGCAAGGTAAACAAAGAAGCCTATACTCCAAAGCTGGTTTCAATCGGCCCTCTCCATCACTGCAAAAGAGAATTGAGGGACATGGAAAAGCAGAAACTGAGATACTTGAAGGACTTCTGTTATCGAACAGGGAAGAACCGTAAGGATCTCGCACTCATCATTGAAGAGAAGGAAGCAGAAATCCGTCACTGTTATGCAGAACCCTCAAGACTCGGAAGCGGAGAGTTCGTAAACATGATTCTGATGGATGGTATCTTTATAATTGAGCTCTTCTTGAGGACTAATGAAAGTAAAAGTGATTATATATTAAGCAAACCCTGGCTGAGAAACAGTATAGAGCATGACTTGATTCTACTCGAGAATCAGCTTCCTTTTTTTGTTCTTGAGGATCTGTATGAATCCGTCTATGGCTCTTCCAATCATAAAGAAGTCGACCCCCACAAAGAGGACACTCCCTTTCTTAAGCTTTCCCGCAATTACTTCTCTAATTATGATCCCAAGACAGATTCCAACATCGGTGAGAAAGTGAANAGTATTTAAAGGATGCTATTAATTATTACTCTGATTCGTACCATTGATTTGAGAAGTTAGCAACAACTTAGAATTGTGCATGCCCTTGTATTGAGAAATATGCTTTGTAGATGGTGAATCTATTCTTTCTTTCTGGTTGTAGTGTTTGTCTGTCACTGAGAAGATGGCCTGCCGCGTTGCAAGTCGTGTTTCGGAAAAGGATCTTGAATGCAAAGAATTCCTCATTGACATCCCCTCAGAACTGGAGCCAGCCGAGTGGCCTGAGTGCTGCATCTACAGGGTTCCCAAAAAACTTCGCAAGGTAAACAAAGAAGCCTATACTCCAAAGCTGGTTTCAATCGGCCCTCTCCATCACTGCAAAAGAGAATTGAGGGACATGGAAAAGGAGAAACTGAGATACTTGAAGGAATTCTGTGATCGAACAAAGAAGAAACAGGAGGATCTTGCACTCATCATTAAAGAGAAGGAAGTAAAAATCCGTCACTGTTATGCAGAACCCTCAAGACTCAGAAGCAGAGAGTTCGTAAACATGATTCTGATGGATGGTATCTTTATAATTGAGCTCTTCTTGAGGACTAAAGAAAGTAAAAGCGATTATATATTAAGCAAACCCTGGCTGAGAAACAGTATAAAGGACGACTTGATTCTACTCGAGAATCAGCTTCCTTTTTTTGTTCTTGAGGATCTGTATAGATCCGTCTATGGCTCTTTCAATCATAAAGAAGTCTACCCCAACAAAAAGGACACTCCCTTTCTTCAGCTTTCCCGCAATTACTTCTCCAATTATGATCCGAATACAGAGCCCGACATCGGTGAAGAAGTGAAACATTTCACAGATTTGTTGAGATATTTCTTCTTTCCACCAGACCTGAGAAGTACAGAAGGGGTAAATGAAAGTGAAAGAATCGATCATTTATACAGTGCCACAAAGCTTGAAGAGGCAGGAGTGCAATTCGAAGCAGTTAAAGAAAGACATTTAACTGACATTCAATTCCACAAGGGAAACTGCTTGGAAAACTGCCCGTACCTGAACTGCTCCTGGCTCCTGAATTGCTTACCATGTTTGAAATGCTTAGTCTGCTTGAAAAGCATGCAACCTTTCCTGGAACTCCCTGCCCTTATAGTAGACGACACGACTGAATGTGTTTTCCGAAACCTGATGGCCTTGGAACAGTGTCATTATCCAACGCAGGCTTACATCTGCAATTACATTCTTCTCCTGGATTATCTCATCAACACAGAAAAAGATGTCGATCTTTTGGTCGAGAAAAAAGTTATCGTTAATCAGCTTGGAAGCGACGAAGCAGTGGCGACACTGGTTAACAAACTTGGCCACCAAATTGTGGAAGTTAATCCACCCCATATAGCTGATTGGATTTGTATAGAGGAAGTCTCAGCTCAGTACATGATATAGGGCTGTCAAGCCTGCATAACCTCAGCCAACGATCCCTTATTACACTCACAAACTCAAAAGCTAGAGGATAACTAAAAACAAAAGAGGAAGGAGGTGGGGAGGGAGGAGCCTTTGGCTCCTCCCCTCCCGTGGTATTGCTCTGTTTTGTGTTTTGTGTTTTGTGTTTGTGACGCCCCCAAATTCCGCTTGGGATTGAACGGACATTTGAAGCGTCGAGACATGCAACACAAGGTTACCTGCCCCCGTTCATGACATATAAGATGCAATGTTCCTAACATGCATCTAGCATTATGCAATATTCGCAGCGGATAATCTTTTTCTTTAGCAATACTATGCACCAAACTAAATATATCCCAAATACTTGAAACATAATTCATACATAAAGGCATACTAAAAAGCCGTGATCATCACACTAGTCCAAAATGGTTGTGATCAAAAGAATACTTGAGATACAACTCCAAAAGTACAAGTATTAACCTAAGTTAAATACTATACCATCATCAACATCGCACCGTGGCCTAGTCGACCGTATTCAGTTGGTCAGATTCCAATTCTCCTTTGGGTCCTGTAACAAGATCTACCATTCGGGGGGAATGGTAGTTGGGACTACCACAGTGAGATTTGATTACAAATCTCAGTAAGTTAACATAAAACTCACACACAGGTTAAAAATGCATGCATGGCAGTAAAAGCATAAATGCATAATTATAGTCATACATAAACATAGTATAACTTGACATATAGCATGACTTAACCAGAACTTAAGCGTGAACTGAACTTGACTTAACATGGCATGAACTTAAGCTTAAAACATAACATGAACAAACAACATAACATGAACGTGAAACATAACATGGACTTGAAATATAGCATGAACGTAAACCTGCATAACATAAATAAGAACTTGAAAATAACATAAACTTGAACATAACATGTACGTGAGTATAACATAACATGGACTTGATCTAAAACTTGACTTATCATGTATTTGATCTGAAACTGGACTTAACATAAACTTGGAATCTTATTCAATTGTCTTGATTAATAACGTGCGTTAATACGTACTCCACAGTTGTTGTGGCCCCACGTATTCAAGTAACATAAAACATAATACGTACTCCACAGTTGTTGTGGCCCCACGTATTCTACATGTCACAATTGCTGTGTCTCATGTAGTGTATGCTCCACAGTTGTTGTGGCCCCATACTTCATGCTCCACAGTTGTTGTGGCCCCATGAATACACATAACATAAAATATAATACGTACTCCACAGTTGTTGTGGCCCCACGTATTCTACATGTCACAATTGCTGTGTCTCATGTAGTGTATGCTCCACAGTTGTTGTGGCCCCATACTTCATGTAACATAAAATATAATACGTACTCCACAGTTGTTGTGGCCCCACGCATTATAAGTAACATAAATATAATACGTACTCCACAGTTGTTGTGGCCCCACGCATTATAAGTAACATAAATATAATACGTACTCCACAGTTGTTGTGGCCCCACGCATTATAAGTAACATAAAATATAATACGTACTCCACAGTTGTTGTGGCCCCACGCATTATAAGTAACATAAAATATAATACGTACTCCACAGTTGTTGTGGCCCCACGCATTATAAGTAACATAAAATATAATACGTACTCCACAGTTGTTGTGGCCCCACGTATTATACGTAACATAAAATATAATACGTACTCCACAGTTGTTGTGGCCCCACGTATTATACGTAACATAAAATATAATACGTACTCCACAGTTGTTGTGGCCCCACGTATTATACGTAACATAACATGTCTTATCTTTCTTAATGCATGAGATATTATTTAATATCATATACTTTTCTAACATGGCGTATGCTTGTAAATGGCACAATATGATTTAATCATAAACATTTAATGGCATACATGTATCATATGGCATACTTAACATGGCATACTTATAACATACAACATTGTATGACAGAAAAGATTGTGTAACAGATAAATATTCATGAGAGATTAAATCATACTTAACAGATAAACATGTAATGACATAGCATGACATGGCATATACGATAACATACATACATAAATTGTAGTTCCCTTACCCATCACACATACACAATAAACTGATAGTAAGTTAGAGGCTAACTTACCTCGATCGTCGCGTTCTATGAGAATAGAGCGCGAAACACGAGGAACTGCACAACAGCTGGAAGAGGAACACTCAAGTCCTTAAGATTTTCACTTCTGAACTCAATTGCCATATTGTAAGCACTTGCAACACCACGGCCAACTTGAGGTTTCACTATACTCGGAAGAGATAAATTGACTTCAGAAAGCCTTTGCACTAAAACAAGTTCATTAAAATTATCAATAACAACCAAACAAACAACTCATTTCTCAATCCATATACTCTTAGCCATAGTCAACCACAAGATGACACCAGTCACCCCGGACTATAATCCATATCATCACTGCTTCGGGACACTGTCATACAGTTTCCCAACACTACACCATACGCTCCACACTTCTCTGCTACGCCATCCAACCCTTCGTGACACGCCATCCGGTGTATCACGACTTAGTACAGAGTACACTCACGTGAACTCTCTTCCATTCACACTACAAAACCCATCACTGCGATACACGTCTCACGGTGCATCGCTACGCGACACGGAGTACGCGCTACGCGTACTTCCTTCGCTACAACACTCATCAACACGATGCACATCACACGATGCATCGCCATACCACACGGAGTACACTACATGCGTACTCCCTTCCTTCTACGACCCACATCACTACAGCGCATGTCGCGCGGCGCGTCGCTGCATTACACAGAATACGCTACACGCGTATTCTCTTCACACAACCCGCCGTATCACATCTACGGCATCCATCTCACGCCTATACTTCACAGCACAGTCCACAAAACTACAAAATCAAGCCTAACACTTCACAACCACACTTCGTTTCACAACTACGCAGCGAACTCCACAAATACAACTANCAAATCCAATCAGCTATATGGGGTGGTCTTTACACGAGGGAGGTGGAGAGTTTTTCCATCACATAAAAACCCGTAGGCTGGGCGGGGCAATCTAACACGATGAAGGTGGGGGTTATGGCTTAGTTGGCTGACACCGAGCCTTTCCCCAAACAAAAACACGCCGCTGGGCGTGGTGGTTTTTACGAAGGTGGTGGGAGGTACGGAGTGAGTCAGGGATATGGTGGTGGGGCTCTCAGCGTGGGGGTGTTTTTGGTGGAGTCGTTTTTAACAGCTTCTGTTTTCATCACAGCGGTCCTCTTTGTTTGGTTTATGGTTTCTGTTTTCTTTAGATAATAAAAGCTGATTTCTGGTATCTGTTTGGCTGGTTATGGCAGTTGTTTGAAAGGCCATCATAAGGCCTGGTTTCGATTTCCTCTTCTTTATCATATCACCCAACTGGGCGGAGAGTTATTCTAAGGTGGAGGTGGAGGTTTTCGGCTTGGTAAGGCCGGTGTTCCTGACCGTGAGTTGGTCTTCTGAGGGGATAGCAGAGAGGATTTACGGTGTGGCTTGGTTAGGGAATCTAGCTCCTGGAGATGGATATTAGCTTGCTGGTTGGGGTGCTTTGCCATGGGGTATATGTACTCTGTTTTATCCATGGAAAACAGAGGTTGTTTGGGGGATGCATGCCGAGCGGCTTGATGGGGATAATGTGTCTCTTGGGGTGGATCCTGGTCGTAGTTTCACGGTGGATATTCTCTGGGATGGTGGTCGGAGCTTAAATGAAGCAGAGTCAGACGGTCTTTGCTCGGTTTTCTTTTTTTTCTTCTCCTTTCTTTTTTTAACCTTGTTTTGTTTTGTGGTTGTTTGGGAATAAGTTCCCGGTGGCTCTGTGTAAGGGTGTTAATCGAAGATGAGAGGGATGCCAGCCCAAAATGGAGGCTGCTCTGATCGGTAAAGAGCGAGGATGATGGAGTCGGGGCAGGTTTTTTGGGCATGGGCAATAGCGGGCTTGATGGTTGTTATGCAGTTTGTGGAAAGCTTTGATAGCAGCTGTTATGCGGTTAGTGGAAAGCATGGGACGTTCTTTGCTCTGCATGGGCACCCCCGTTCAGAAGTGTACTAGAGCATTCGGTGCAGTTAGTGGGTTTGTGTAGTGGAGTTTTTTGGTTTTTGTTTTTTTGTGGTTAGGGTTATTAGTGGAGGTTTTTCCCTTCCTGTTTGGTTATTAATAATGTTTTGAAATAGATAATTCCCTTTCCTCTTTTGGAGGAGTAGGGTAGTGAGTCCCTATCCTCTTTTGGAGGATGAGGGTGGAGAATTCCCCTCCTCTCTTGGAGGATGAGGGTGTTATGAGTTGTTGGTCTCACAGACAAGTCGAGATGGACATCTCTGTTTATTCAGAGTCTCGCATTTCAGTAGGACTGTGTCTTTAGTGAGTTTCTTGAAATTTTTTTAGACAGTGTCCGGCACAATGAAAGTTGTGTGCGGGGGAGCTTAAAATAGATGAGTAGTTGGCTTGTAATCAGGGTTTGTACCTGGACTTATTGGTCACAGCTGTAACTTCCTTCTTTCATTAATTGAATTGAAATCTATTTAAAAAAAAAAAAAAAAGCGGGGAACACAAGGAATCTTTCTTCTTGTTTCGCTTTGGAAAAACAACATGGATGGCAATGCGATGCATGTGTACTACGCCCTGATCAACTTATAATTAAAGTTTATTTCTTTGATCTGCGGGTTAATTACTTACAGCTATATATTATGGGAAGATAATGACAATTATTAGTTGATGTTTTCCACGCACATATCAATTGATCAGGAAAAGCTTCGGTACTATCCCATTTCGTGCTCTTTTCGTTGAACAATTGCAACGTGCTTGAGGAGCAGTTCTTAACCATTTTTAGATCATGACAGATCAGACTAACCCTATTTTATTAAAAAAAATATTTTAATCACAAAAAAAAATTATATAAAAGTAATTTTATGAACTCATATTATTTAATGTGATTTGTCAAATTATAAAATTATTTTTATTATAAAATAAATTTAACGATTTACATTAATTTATAAAATTATTTATATATATATAATTACTTTATTATTGTAACACTTCTGTTTAATTAATAGCTCAATCTCCACTTTTGTAAACTACTAAAAACTAAGCTATATTAAAGAGATATGCATTTAAAATACCATCCCTCAGTAAATATCATGTCTACAAATACAAACAGCGGCTATTGCGCGCTAACACAAATTAAATCTTACCTTGTTATTTAACTGAAAACGTCAATTTTTGTTAAGATATTATAAATTAAATTATAAAACCTATTTCTTTTACCTTTTAAGAAAAGTGATAATTTCGCTAGATTTGTTAGCAATTGAAATATGCATAAGATCATTTGCCTAATACGGCCGGGAAGACGAGTATCTTTATTGGAAAATATCAGTAGAATTTTTCAAATTTATTGTTTAATCTTATCGTTTATGTATATTATTGTTTTATTTTTTATTTTACTTAGTGATTAAAAAGTGATTATTACTAAAATTATAAATTTTTATTACTTTTTAGTGATTAAAACTATTAAAAAATACTTAGAAAATTAAAAAAAAAAAATTATAACTGGCGGTAAACGGTAAACGCTGACCAGCCGCCAGCATGATCCATCTCCATTATTCATGTGTCAATTTATGCAGGGTATAGTGGTCAATAAAGCTGTGTCTTTGCTTTTGCAAAAGTTGATTGTCCTTTATACTTTTTCTCTCTCTTTTTATAAATGAACTGCACCTTAAATCTTATTTTGATAGAGTTATTTTATTTTAATGGATATAACTATTATCTAAATTATTTAAATAATAATATTTAATTTATAATATTTAAATTTAAAAATTTTTATTTTAATTTAAATTATAATAAATTATTACAGTAACAATGTCGTGCTGTTTTAAAATTAGAAGGCAAATAATCGCGAATGTTGTCGTATATGCGAATTATTGTACGAGCAAAAGTTGACGTCATGATTGATTAGTGCCGTCCATTCTAGCACGAAAAGAAGTACAACTTTTATCGGTAACAATGAAAAGAGCGCATGCATCTGCATCTGCGACTGAACTATTGATCCCGAAATGCTTTACTGCAAATAAATGATGCTCCGCAAAGTCTTTAACATAGCATCTTATGATCTAAAAACATTTATTTTTGGATATTGAGAAATATTGAAAAAAGTTGTTAATAGTAATAACAAGTAAAGAAAAGATAATAATAAAATATTAAATAATAATAATAAATAATAATAAAATAATAAATAGTAATAGACACTACAACAAATTTCAACTTTTGAGACAAAATAAAAATCATGCCAAAATATGTGTTTTTGGAATGAAAATCTGATTTTGTTTTAAAAAGTTGAGGGATGTCGTTATCCATTTGAACATATAAGTTTTTGTTCGAACGAAATATATTACGACGAAAATATTTGTCTTTAATTGAAATATCATTCGAATTGGTATTTATGTGTTTGAACCAAGATAATGTAAGAGTTCAAATGGTAACCGTCGAACGTTAAATTGGAGGGTTAAGTTTCAAAATTATAGTGAGGATTTTAGTAACCGTTCGAACGTTAAATTTTAAAATTTGAAGTTACCATTCGAACGTATTTACGTAATTTATTGGTTTGAACAAAACTTTTGGCTAGTTAGATGAATAAAAGTATGGCGGGAGAAGGAAATATGTTCGAAGGCTTCGAGTGGTACGTTTGACCAGTGGTTGAATTGTTTCTATTTTTAATTTCCAAAAATTTCCTTATTAGTTTAGGTAAATATTTAATTTATATAATAAATATAGCATTTAAATAATATAGATAGAGTATGGAACTCAATAAGTAACTTTAAAACGAACTCAATATATAACTAATTTAGAAAATGAAAAGACAATGAATATTTAAATTAATTATACAAAACACAACTAATCATGATTGTCCATACAAAAAACTAAAAAAATGCAAATATAAGATATACACTACTGGCCCAAATCTCATAGCACCGCCTCGACTCCACCAAGGTGTGTCTCAATATCTGTCAATTGAGACATGAGCTTTGACCCAGTCACTGCGAGGGCTACCCAAACTGTATCAATGATCTCTAATGTTTGAGTGTGCACAATATCCTCACGAGTAGCAGTGCATGATGCGCTCTGTGCAGATGCCTCACCCGATATGCCTTGTGCATCTCCCTGAGTGTAGATTGCCTCTGTAGTGGGTGCACGAATACGAAATCTAGAGTGTCCAGTGTTACAAGATAAGGTCATGGAGTTTATCGGTCCAATCAACTCTCGATCACGCTCAAACGCATCTTGCCTAACTCCCTTCGCTAAAAGAAAGCATGTGAGTAAGACACCAAAGGGCAATATATCTATCGTAATATAGGTGGCCTCTGATTGAATCCTAGTGAAGATATATCTCACTAGGTCGATAGGCACCTCACGAGTGACCCGTAACATAAATCGTGCCCTGTCCATGCTAACCTCAGTCTTGTGCAGTCGTGGATCGATATTGTTGGCTATTATAATGTTCATAATCTTGAAAAAATTGGATAAGTCTACCTGTTTGAAGCTCTTGCTCCCATCAAAGGAAAGAGAATCTGGACCCACAACCAACTAACGAACCTCATGATTAACGAGGCCATCGACCTCATCTAATATAATAGTGTCCTCTTCCTCAGTAGTCTCCTCATTGCCTGTAGGTGTAGACTCCTTAGACACCATGCTAGGATATGCAGTGAGCAGTAGAGGGATATCAAGAAACTTGGTGATTGCATTAACTGAAAATCGTACTGAGACACCCTGGACGGAGAAGGTGTATGCATCATCATCATGGCCGGCACCACCAAGTTTTATGTAGAACTTAGATATAATATCGATGTAGGCAACGATCTTGTCCGTCCCTTTGTCCTTGTGGTTGATGATCGGTGTCTAACCAAAATCGAGAAAGACAGAAGCCAAAGAACGTCTCTCCCATAGAATATCCTTAAAATCATCGATCTTCACTTGCTGCTCCAACAAAACAGTCCTCTCTTAGACTTCTTCACTAGATGATTGCCTTGACTTGGCCTGCTTCTTTCTTCGAGAAGCTATTGAAATTTACCTAAATTTAATTTATAAAATTAAGGACAAAAATTACAAAATATGATAATTATAATTAGATAAATTTAATTATATCTAACAATAGAATATATGTTACATTATCTATTCAACTCTATAAAAAAATTAAAATAAGAAATGTACAGTTCGAATGCTTAATTAGATGTTCAAACTATTATATAGTCTATTCGAACAATACTATTTTACCGTTCAAACAATATAGACTTGGTTCGAACATTAACAATTCATTTTCCATTCCAATGCTTAATTACACGTCTAAACGGTTATGTATACCGTTTGAGTAGTAATGGTTTAATGTTCAAACTGTCTGCTATTGGTTCGAATGTTGACCATTCACATGCCATTTGGATGTTTTAGAGACGTTCGAATGGCAATCCCTTGTTCGAGCTCAGCAATGGCTGAGTCGATTCAGCTATTACCAAAACCGAAACGAATCCACTAATTCCTTTCAATTTTCCACATACAGCAAGAATAAGATGTGGGATTTAGTCTAAAACCCCATTTTCATGGACATTTTGTGCAATCTATAGTGGAAAAATTAAAACCCCATTTTTCCCCATTTATATGTAATTAAATGGACAAATTTTATCATTAGTTCAAGGAATGTAGCTTATCTGTTGCAGGTTGAACTTTGGTTGTTGAAGGTGACGTTGACGGTGGCGTGTGGTGGCGTTTGAGAGTGGCAAAGAGAAAGAAGGAAGATGCGATAGATGGTCCCGAAGCCTAATATTTAATTTTTATGCGTTCGAATGGGTGGTTATTACTTTCTTTGAACATATAAATTACAATAATTATATATATACTTATAATTAAATTTAGACGTATGATATGTATTTATATACTTATATATTACTATATAAAATATAAATGTATTAATATTATACTTATAATATACCCATATAATAATACTTATAATATACTAATATTATTTATGCTTAATTATATACTACTTATAAATAGTTATACTATATATATATACTTATAATTAATATATAGAAACTTATATATAGTTATATTTATATATNAAAAAAATAGAGCATGATCGAAACCCATAGCACACAAATTTGGAGAGAAACAGGGCACCCATAGCACACAGATTTGGAGAGAAACAGGGCACGAAAATGGAGCTAAAAACCGAGCATGGAAATGGAAAGAGGAAGAAGAAGCAGCACCAACGAAACCAATGTGATTCCATCCCCCTAATTAGAAAAACACATCATCTTCGTGCAAGATTACTGCTTGGAATTCAATGGCTTTAGCGCTCCACAAGCTCCTCAAAAAATCACCTGCCGCAAGATTCATCTCCACTTTGCAAAATCACAAGCCCCGAATCCCATTGCATTCCATCTCTCCCTTCTCATCAAATCCACCGATTTAAACTTGTTTCTGACTTAACACAAAGCAGAGAACGTGACCCATTCCCAATTCTCGCTAATTTATCCCAACTTATTATATGGGTTTTACTTGAACCTGATTTGCTCAACTAGGTCGATGAGAAGGGAGAGGATAAACGAAAACAAATGAAGAAGAAGAAGAAAGAGGAAGTAGCGGCGCCAGCAGGATGAAAGAAAGAGGAAACAAAGCCCTAAGGGCTGGGGAGCAAACGACATCATTTTGGGGGAGAAAGAGGGTTGGGCTTAAGGCACATGGGCTGGGCCCGAAAACTGAAGGAATTTGATCCAAAAATAAATGAAAACCCACACAAAATTAGAAGTCCAACAAGATAAAAAGGCACAATAAAAATAAATAAAAATCGAATAAAAACACTATAACTAAATATTAATAAAATAAAATAATCAAAGCCTAATAATAAAATAATTTAAACTAAAGTGTAATTTAAATGTAAAAATAATTATTAATATCAAGAAAGCACAATATTTAAATTTTACAATTTAAAAATCACAAAATAATATCACGAAAATCACATTTGATCCAATTAAGCAAACATGCTTTGCACGTTGCTTTGACCTAGTATTTATATAATGTGTGTATTCTCGCAGTAACGATGAGGTGGATGGTTGGTGTAAACAACCAGTGATTGGTACATTTACTTGCTTAATTACAATATCTGACGAATTCTTCTGTCGGTGTTCAGCCCCTTGATCTCCTCTTTGTGAATGCATGCATGCCTTATTAATTCATGCAGATCAGCTAGATCATAAATTAAGGAAATTTCGCATGCTTCCACACTTGGCCACTCCGTCAACGGAACGTCGTCCGATGTTAGCCAAGTGAAAAATAGTTACAAATTTATAAGACATTGAATTTTTTATAAATTTGTTTTCTTTTTATAACTATATTTTAATTAAAGATATTTTTTATAAGATATATAAATGGTAAATAAACTTGCTTATCAATTATATAAAAATATCATTTATTTAAAATTCTTAACTTTACATAGTTTGTAACACCTTAATGACCTGATGTCCAAACTACATGATCTATATATATTTAAAAAAAAATAGTCAATAAAATAATTCAAGTCACATTTAAACAATGTAAAAGGTAAAAATTTCTCAAAATAATATGAAATTTCATACGGCACCTCTATACCTCCATCATTTATCAGAATAGGGTATCACATAATTACTATCATCTTTTGTGAAAAAATTATATACACACGATCACGATCCACAACTAGGAAAATAATTTAATAGATCACCGATCGTTTCGATAATACATAAATTTCAAACGAATTAATCGAAGTCATCTTAATAAGAGGTAATTTATAATTTATTACATCCTTGGATAAAAAATTAAAATAACCGCATCACTAAATAAATAAATTAATGACTGTACGTGTAGTACGAGGTTGAACGGGCCGAAAATGAAATAAATATAAGAACCTGTGCTATATGAGAACTACTAAAGTATTTTCCTATATATATATATATATATGAATGAGAGTATTTTTATGTATAATCGTGAAATGTGCACGTTTATGTATTAATATCACTATAAAAAAATGGATATTTGTAACGAATTTTTTGCAACAAAAAAAATTATTTGCGATGAAAATAGACTCATTTTAGTTGGAAATAGTCATTTCGTTATAAATAACTGGTTGCAAATAAACAGTTTTTTTTATAGTATGCTTAAATGCGGCATAATCGCTTTGAAAAATAATGAGGTCTATTATTAAAAAATTAATTTTTTTTCATGTGAATCTCATATTTTATTCATTTTTTTAAAACGATTACGCAACAGTTGTACAATTCATAGTTATAAATATCTTTCCTATATATATATACACTAAGGAAAGGCCCCTGGTGTGTAAGCCCTAGGGTGCACCTAACATAATGATTTAAATAAAAAAAACAAAAAATCAATAACTTATTTGACTGAAAAAAAATATAGGGTTAAAGAAATACAAAAAAATTAAGATAAAAAAAACTTCAGAAAAATATGAGTATTGGTCTGCATTCATATTGGATTATCTATTTACTCTCTCTATAATAATAAAAATTTATTAATAAAATTATTAATTTTTTAATTTTTATTTTTATCACATTTTAAAGTTCTACTAATTAAAATATTAAAAATAATTATATTCTAATCAAATTAATAATATTAAATTTTGATTTTAATATTAATTATATTCTAATTAAATGAATAATTAATATTATATATTGAGTGTTTTAAGTATTTTATTAGTTAAATTTACTTAAAGTTAAATTTTATAATGAGAATGCTCTAAAGTGTTTCTGTTATAAAAATGAAAGTCATTTTAATTTTTTTATTTAAAAAGATTGAGACAAAAAGAAAAGAAAATGAGTACAAACAAAAATGATATGAAAAAGAGATGTCAATTCATATGCGTCATTAGGGCTGTAAACGAGCCGAGTTCGAGCGAGCATAGGATGTGCGAGCTTAGCTCGTTCGCTACTCGAGTCGAGCTTGGGCTCGGCTCGTGTATAAGGGAAATGAGCTCGAGCTCGAATTCGGTTCTATTAACGAGCCGAGCCCAAGCTCGACTCGAGCTCGGCCCGCTAATACAAAATCTTAGTGAAAAAAAAAAAGAAACATAAAGATCAACTGGAAAGGTAACAAAAAAAAAAATTAAGAGATATGAACACAATCTCTTCAAATATATCAACATCTGTTCGGATTTATAGGAGAAGAAAACCAACAACCGAAATAAAAGGTTCTTAAAAAAATGTACATTAACTCAAATCTATAGGAAATGAACAACATGTATTCATTTCCCTACAGATCCACGATGGAAGAAAATACAAACAAAATAGAAAAAGAATAGAGAAAAGGAGACTGGAAGAAAAATAAAAAATAATAATCAATCGAAAAGAAAAAAAAAAGTTAACAATGTTTACATCTAACACGATCTCTCAAAATATATGAAGATCTGTTTGGATCTAGAGGGAAAAAAAGGTAACAGAAATAAAAGGAAAAAATTGTTGACATGTAACACCCACCCATTTCTCAGCCGCTCCTCAAGGCAGATGTGTAGACGAATTTCCACACAATTTTCTCTTTGTAACATCTCTCTCTTCTCCCTCAAGGCAGGGCTCTCCGTTATAGTCTACGGGTTGAGAAGTAAGAAAGGCTGAATTTTGGAGGATTCGGGAAGGAACAAGAGTCCAGACAAAATGGATGAAGATTTTGATCTGAAGTCTTTTGGTCAAAAAGGTTAAAGTGAAGTGCAGTGCAATCTTAGTCGTTGGATCATGCATTGGGTATTGGGAAAGAAGATGGAAATCACACGTGGAGGCAGCAGCATTAGTCTTACCTTATGTACTTGAAATTACTATTAAGCCATTATCTTTAGTTTACTACTTTATTAGCATTTAAATTTGTAATGTTTATTATATCTTTTAAAATAATGCTAAAGGTTCCCTCTCATCTACCCACCGTTGGCCTTTTTATTTATTTATTTTAATTTTTTTTTTGTGATTAAAGAAACATATTTTTAATAATATTATGAAGATTTTAAAAAAATATTTAAGATGATAAAAAAATACATATAATAAAAGGACTAAAAAAACACATTAAAACCACTAATAGTAGCTCCCAACAGTGGCTCTAGCATTGTCTATCCTTTTAATAGTTGTCATCATCCCATTGGTTGATAATTATATTTGTGTATATTTGTAATACATTTAATACATAGTTATAGACTATAGTGATTTAGTTATAGTGATTTAGTATATAACTATAATTATAGTATATATTAGACTATTAGTATTAGTTTTTTTTTTATAAGTATATTAGACTATTAAGTATTAGTTATAGTGATTTAGTATAACTATATTAGTATAAGTATAGCTATAGTCTATATTAGTATAACTACTAATGTCTTATGTAATTTTCAAAATTTAGGAATAATATTTAAGTATTTTCTTTATTTTTATATGTATATTTATTATATATAAAACTTATATATATAAAATATGTTGTATAATATAATTTTAGTATAAAACTTATGTATTCATCAAAACTTCTAGTTCTATAAGACTATAAGTTAATAATATAAATTTATATATAGTATATGTAGTGGACTATAAGTAAGACTAAGTCTATATACATAATTATGAATATGATAAATTATATATATATATATAAAACTAACTTTTGGCTATTATATATATTGTATTATATATGTATAAATATATAGGAATTGAGCTAACGAGTTGAGTCGAGTTTTAGACGAGTTTGTTCACGAACATTAATCGAGCCGGTCGAGCTTTATACAAGTTTGTATCGTTTAATAATCGAACATAATTCTATGTTTACGAACGACCTATTTAATATTCGATTCGAGTTAATTTCGAGTTTTATCGAGTCGAATTCGAGCTGTCTGTCGAGTAGCCTGTTCATTTTACAATCCTACGCGCCGTTAGGCTATTAAGGGTTTTTTGATAAAATATGATCTTTCATTAAATTCTAGAAGTGAGCCACACGTCAAATAGTTAAGGGTCTTAATAACCTTTTGGTAAAATATGATCATGCATTAAATTTTAAGAGCGACCTACACATCAAATGATCAAAGGACTTAAGGCGCTTTTAGTAAACAGGACTTGATGGAATTAAAGGAAAAATAACGAAATAATAATAATAATAATTACTATTTACATTTAGATAGCTACTTATTATAATAGAATAGATATACAATAATTTGTGTTAGCCATAGCTGTTTGTTCTTGTAGAAATGATATTTACTAATGGATGATATTTTAAATGCATACATCTTTAATATAGTTTAGTTTTCAGTATTTTACAAAAGTGGAGATTGAGCTATTAATAAAAAAGAAGTGTTACACTAATGAAGGAATTAAACGTACAAAAATAATTTTACAATTTAATGTGATTTCATGTGAATTTTTAGATCTATTTTATAATAAAAATAATTTTATAACTTAATAAATCACATCAAATAATATAAATTTGTTGAATAATTAGTTTTATTTAATTTTTGTGTAGCTGAAATATTTCTCTACTCTGTCTGATCTAAGAATGGTTAAGAATTGTTCCTCAAGCACGTTGCAATATTTGTTCAACGAAAAGAACAAATGGGATAGTACCGAAGCTTTTCCTGATCAATTCTGTGCGTGGAAGATTTGTTTTACTTTGAGAAACATCAACTAATAATCGTCATCAACTTCGCATATAGAGCCCCACGTAATTAACCCGCAGATCAAAGTAACTTTAATAATTACACATTGCATCGCATGCATATTGTTTTTCCAAAGCGAAAAAGGAAGAAAGATTCCTTGTGTTCCCCGCTTTAATTATGAGGCTGCCTACATAAAAGATTAATGAGTAAGTTCAGCTGAATATAAGTAGTGCTAAATATCGCATAATTTTTTAAAAAATTATATAATTTATTATTAAAATATTAGTTTTTAAAAAAAATCTAATTATAAGTAATTCTGTATATCAATTAGAAAATAGTATCAATTTATAAGAAAATATATTTTATTAAAAATAGTATCAATTTAAATTTTAAATATGAAGACATCAGTATTGGTATGCGGATTCGCTTGTAAGTAGCAAAATTCTAATTTTTATTATATAGATTTTATATTTACTCAATTTTTAAAGAGATTGAACGGCGGTTGTATATTCCATTACTGTAAATATCATTTCTCATAATATTATCTTATAATAAATTAGTAATGTATAGAATAAGGATGCATTGGCCGAGGATGAAGCTCCCTTTAAATTGTTTGTCCGAATTTGAGGATTTAAAGTGAGTCTGAATGAGCAAAAAGAACTAATGCTATATAACTAGTCACGCTATGTGTTGATCATCTCTCTAGCATATCATCAGACCCTCAAGTTCAAATGATAATTTAAACAGACCATTTTCTGATAAACTATGATAACTTAGAAGGTCGGTATATATAATAGAACTACATGAACTCGTTGAACGATCTAAACCGTGCAGTCAAAACAATATTTCATAAACGGTATCATTGGGCCGGGCCCATGTTCTCGGTACTTCAAGGCCTAAAGGCCGGGCATATCAAGTCTGGCCCCACAGTAGTAGAGAGAAGGCCCAGGCCAGAATAAAGGCTGAAGCATTCCCGCCTGAATAACACACAAAAGGCCAACGACTGTACGTCGTCAAATTATTGTTAATTGAGAAATCATATTTACGGGGTTGCCGAAATTTTATATAATTATATAAAATAATTATAGAAAAATTGATTTAAGTTGTCTACTATAAAATATCATAAAAATTAGATTAATATTTGGATTTATTAGTATATATGTTTTCTTAAGTGATCATGATCACTTAAATTGATATTCTCAGTTTATTTGTGTTATCTTTATCTATCCTAATATTTTCATAAATAGAGTTATTTGTATGTAATGTAAACAATTAATGATGTCGCACAAAATAAGAATTATTCTGATGATGAGTTAATCAACGTAAATTAAGGATTGAAATTGATCATAAAATATGCAAAACAGAAAGAAGACTTTGAAAGTATGGATTATTGATAAAATTCGAAACTAAGCTTGAAATCCAGTACATGTTGGGCTCAATAGTTAAGTAAATTTGATATTATATGAAAAGGTAAAATCCCAATTATTGCATACAAACGAAATAATATGGTGATCATGGTGTTTATTCCTAAAAGAACATTTCGAATTGAAGTCATGTGCACGATTCAAACATTGATCATAGTCAAAATTACGGCTAAAATATTGTCTCAATATTACTATGACTCGTGCGATTCTGATAGTTTTATAAAATTAAAATTTATTATTAACAAAGTGGCACGAGTTCATTTGTTAATTATAAAATGGGGTGGTTAAATTAATTGTAAAAGAGCTATAGATATACCTTTATCTGCCGTCGGATAATATGATAAATGAGAGCATATATAGATATTGATAATATGGTTTTTTGTAAGAGTTTTGGTTTTCTTTCCTAATTTATAAAAGATATCTTAACGGTAAGTGGGACTTATTAATAAATAGAGAGGTGCTTAGTACTACCGTACCTCTTAAAAAAAAAACATATAGATAATATGATCATTGGGCGAAAACGGTATAGCATAGAATGCAGACAGTATTATTAACAAAGTGCCGTCCTAGACACTCACGTACGGATGCTAATAAAAAACACTCACCAAATTGCAACACGAATATATAGGTAGAATGTACCTGAAAAGGTGCAGGGGATCAACTCAGCAACAAGGTAACCGATCGAGTTCAACTAAAAGCAAAGCATTTGAACAAATCAACGTTACACCGCCGATGTTAACGCTTCGCAAGTACAAAAGGCCGAATAAAATTCCAGAGAGTGAAACCCAGGATAATAAGTCCAAGCACAGTTGCAGTACCTCTCCAAATATCAGGGAAATACACGCTTGACATGGTTGCCACGACCCGATTCCAAGGGTTCTTAAAGTGCTGATTCATTCGACGGATGGTGTCTTTGAAACAGTTACTAGGAATAATGACAGTCTGAGAACCCAGTTCCTTAATTAGAGTCACCACTGCTGCATTACTACCTAGACGGTTGATGATGACACTTTGGTCAACAAGTAGTTCCACGTCTCTTTCAGTGTTGATGAGAAAATCCAACAGGGAAATGTAATTACAGAAGTAATGAGATTCCGATGGATAATGGCACAGCTCCAGGGCAACGAGGTTTCGGAAAAACAGTTCAGTTCCGGTTGTTATCTCCAATTGTGGGATTTTCAGGCATGGCTGCGTACGCTCCAAAATTGGAAGGCATTTGCACCAAGGTAAGCAATTCAAAAGCCATGATAAATTGAAGCACGGACAGTGTTCCATGCCCCTCATCTTCTGGAATTCTATGCCGAGTAAGCCTACTTCTTTCGGAACTATCGCCTTGAAATTCACTCCTGCCTCCTCCAGCTTTTTTGCACTGTGCAGAACTTTAGTCCGACGTTCACGGCCAGTACTAGGCCTTTCACTACGATCAATACTCGTAGGTTTTAGGATCGGAAGAACGTGAAATGTTCGCAGCAAATCAGTGAAATGTTTTACTTCCTTCAATTCCATTGAAATCTCGCCCTTAAATTTCAAGCAAAAGAAGTTACAGGCAAGCTCAAGAAAGGTAGGAGGACAATCAACACCTGAAAATTGGATGAATTCGTCGAGAAAAGAATATGGAAGCTGATTCTCGAGTAATAGGAAGTCAAGCCTTATAGCATGTATCAGCCATGGTTTACTCAATATCAAATCGTTTCCATGA